>QLNU02003225.1:52846430-52851430 GCA_006491805.2 Dysdera silvatica | reverse complement strand
TAGAAAAGTAGGAAGAAGCGTATAAAAAAAGAATGGCATCTGTATAAGGTGTTCGGACGGAATGAGGAACGGAAATGCGATATATGCATGTTAAATCAGCTCATTAAATATGCGAGAATTTTGAAAGCCCAAAACGGTCCTAACTTTTGAATGAGTGGATGAAATGAAGTTCTGTTTTTTGTATGAGGCGTAGAAAATTAGGGAGAAGGGTGTAAAAGAAAGAATCTCATGCGTACAACGTTTATAGATAGAACGAGAAACGAAAACGTCATCTGTCCATGTTGAAGGAGATACGTGTTCTTGCTTGGGAGTGGCGAGGCAGCAAAGTTTGTTTTTTCAATCGAAAAATCTCGTGGAAGGTGGCTGAGAAGCTTTTTAATAGATACGTTAATGTATCCTGAGCACAACTAAGTTCGATTATTATAAATAGCGTTATGGAATGATGTTTTACTGGGGGGATGGGGAATAATTATGAAAAAGACTGGGTGGGTGAACCGGTCATTTGGAAGGTGGTCTTTTTTGCTGCACGTCGAACGGAGTGAGCGAAAAGTGTATATTTATAAAGTTACACGTGTTGTTGGGAAAAAAAGACGGTGGGTGGTTAAAATAGATATATATGTAATCGCATATTTCGCCAATTTTCGTACAATAGTACAGCCGAAACCGCGTGCAGTGAAAATCGGTCATAAAGACCTTCAAGGGACCGAGAATAGTCGGTCCTTATAAAAGATTCATTTTTAAAATCCTTGTAGCCTACGGCTTCAAAGTCTAAATAAAATTTCTTTACTCAATGAGTTTCGTTATCATTTTTATAGCCGCAAGTAATTTCGTAGTACTTTCTATGTTTTAAATTTAAAAATTGTAAAAAGTACGGAATGCAGAAAACATATCCATTGAATAATGTTTATTGCCCTGCAGTGTGGTAACGCCTTCTCCAAGTGCGCCGCTAATCCGGGTTCCCCCGTGCAATAAAGAACGCTTACTCAGCAGAGATCTCGTAAGAGATCGCACTGCTCATTGTATGACCTTGAACATGACCTTCTTGACATTCAATGAACGCTTACTCCGCAGAGATCTCGTAAAAGATCGCACTGCTCATTGTATGACCTTGAACATGACCTTGGAACCTTGATCATGACGTTCGTGACATTCCAGGAATGAATAACGATTTGTTTGCTTGTTTTTTTTTTTGAGGTTCGTTATCCTACGGTATTGATAATAAGATTTATTAAAGTTTTTGGTTTCAAAATCTGAATAAAAACGTCTTTAATTACAATGAGTTTATTTTTCGTTTCTATTAAATCCTATTTATAGCCGCAAGTAAATACGTAATACTTTTTATGTTTTAAATTTAAAAATTGTAAAAAGCACTGGAGTATGGAATGTATCCTGAGTACGACGGAGTTCGTTTTTTATTAATAGCGTTATGAAAGGATGTTTTACTGGGGGGATGGGGAATAATTATGAAAAAGACTGGGTGGGTGAACCGGTCATTTGGAAGGTGGTCTTTTTTGCTGCACGTCGAACGGAGTAAGCGAAAAGTGTATATTTATAAAGTTACACGTGTTGTTGGGAAAAAAAGACGGTGGGTGGTTAAAAAAGGGGATGTATTATTGCATATTACAGCAGTTTTCGTGAAATAGTACAGCCGTAATCGCGTACAGTGAAAATCGGTCATAAAGACCTTCAAGGGACCGAGAATAGTCGGTCCTTATAAAAGATAGTGCTTATAAAAGATTTATTTTCATAATCCTTGTAGCCTGCGGTATTGATAATAAGAGTTATTAAACTTTTTGATTTCTAAAACTAAATAAATTTCTATTAAATCCTATTTATAGCCGCAAGTAAATACGTAGTACTTTTTATGTTTTGAATTGTAAAAAGCACTAAATTTTGTAATGCAGAAAACGTATGTTTTGAATAATATTCATTGCCCTGCAGTGGCGCAGTGTGGTAACGCCTTCTCCAAGTGCGCCGCTAATCCGGGTTCCCCCGTGCAATAAAGAACGCTTACTCAGCAGAGATCTCGTAAAAGATCGCACTGCTCACTGTATGACCTTGAACATGACTCCTTTTGAGCTTTGACTGCGACCTCGTGACATTCAATGAACGCCATCTGCAGAGATCTCAAAGATCGCACTGCTCACTGTATGACCTTGAACATGACCTTTGAGTCTTTGATCATGACCTTCGCACATTCAATGAACGGCTTACTCCGCAGAGATCTCTAAAGATCGCACTGCCACTGCATGACCTTGAATATGACTCGCGGACATCTACACGAATGAATAACGGTTTGTTGGTTCTTTTTTTGGGAGGGTCATTATCTTTGACATTCGGGTTTTACAGTAATAAAAGTGTGTTGGATATTTGTAAGGCGCATGTATGCGAAAACCGCGTATATGTAAAGTTTGTCGTTGACGCGTCCATTGTGAAACGTGCCGGGTCGTGGAAGAGAAAGTGCCGCGGCATCGAAACGAACGAACCCGTAAGCCGCGAAAGGAATGAACCCGTACCCCGCCAAGGAATAAACCGGACTTTGAAAAAGAAGCGAGTTACCCCCTCCCCCCACTCATCATCGATTTTCGCGCACACTTCCCGTTTTTGGCCCCGTTGTTAAGGCAACCCTGGACGTAGCGGAACCAGTTTCTCCGAGATCTTCCGCGCAAGGGCGGGGTGGCGCGCGTCAGCGGAAGGCGTAAAACGGCCTCCTTTTCATCGGGTGCAATAAGCCACTTATATATGTAGGGGGAGGGTTGTCGAGTGAAAAGCGCGCGTGCTTTCTCGAAGGTGTTCGCTGTTTGGCGACGCCGGCTTGAGGTACGTGGCGTTTTTCGCGCGTTCGGCGACCGGCTGCTCGTAGGCAGTTCGTTCCCTCTCGCCAAGTTCCAATGTCTTCTCGGCATGCCTGCGTTGGGCTCGGTTTTTCGCCGTTGTCCTCGTTGCGGGCGCGTTTGTTTCGTGGAGGGATTCCTGCTTTTGGACTCGACGCTGAGATTGTGAACTCGACGGTCCCGTACTCGCTTTCCGTCCGTGCGGCGTGAAAGAAGTCGTGATGTCGAACCGCAACCGCAGTACGTCGTGATTCCCGACGGAATTTCGTTCGATGCAAGTGCCGTTACGAGGGAGCCCCGGGTCGACAGGTACTCCCGGAGATCGTTTGCTTGGCGTTCCGCCCTGGGGAACGGGAATGCTTGCAGAGAAAGTATTGTTGCTACCTGGCTGATCCTGCCAGTAGTCATATGCTTGTCTCAAAGATTAAGCCATGCATGTCTAAGTACATGCCTCACTAAGGCGAAACCGCGAATGGCTCATTAAATCAGTTATGGTTCCTTAGATCGTACCTTACTACTTGGATAACTGTGGTAATTCTAGAGCTAATACATGCAGCGGAGCTCCGACCCTCTGGGGACGAGCGCTTTTATTAGACCAAGACCAATCGGACCTCGTGTCCGTTCTTTGTGGCGACTCTGTATAACTTTGGGCTGATCGCATGGGCTCGTCCCGGCGACGCATCTTTCAAGTGTCTGCCTTATCAACTGTCGATGGTAGGTTATGCGCCTACCATGGTCGTAACGGGTAACGGGGAATCAGGGTTCGATTCCGGAGAGGGAGCCTGAGAAACGGCTACCACATCCAAGGAAGGCAGCAGGCGCGCAAATTACCCACTCCCGGCACGGGGAGGTAGTGACGAAAAATAACAATACGGGACTCTTTTGAGACCCCGTAATTGGAATGAGTACACTCTAAATCCTTTAACGAGGATCTATTGGAGGGCAAGTCTGGTGCCAGCAGCCGCGGTAATTCCAGCTCCAATAGCGTATATTAAAGTTGTTGCGGTTAAAAAGCTCGTAGTTGGATCTCAGTTCCAGACGGGCGGTCCGCCTAACGGTGGTTACTGCCTGGCCTGAACAACCAGTCGGTTTCCCTAGATCATCTTCATCGGTTGTCTTGGGTGACCGACACGTTTACTTTGAAAAAATTAGAGTGCTCAAAGCAGGCGTGACGCCTGAATAATGGTGCATGGAATAATGGAATAGGACCTCGGTTCTATTTTGTTGGTTTTCGGAACACGAGGTAATGATTAAGAGGGACAGACGGGGGCATTCGTATTGCGGTGCTAGAGGTGAAATTCTTGGACCACCGCAAGACGAACTACTGCGAAAGCATTTGCCAAGAATGTTTTCATTAATCAAGAACGAAAGTTAGAGGTTCGAAGGCGATCAGATACCGCCCTAGTTCTAACCATAAACGATGCCAACCAGCGATCCGCCTGAGTTCCTCAAATGACTCGGCGGGCAGCTTCCGGGAAACCAAAGTGTTTGGGTTCCTGGGGAAGTATGGTTGCAAAGCTGAAACTTAAAGGAATTGACGGAAGGGCACCACCAGGAGTGGAGCCTGCGGCTTAATTTGACTCAACACGGGAAAACTTACCCGGCCCGGACACTGGAAGGATTGACAGATTAAGAGCTCTTTCTTGATTCAGTGGGTGGTGGTGCATGGCCGTTCTTAGTTGGTGGAGCGATTTGTCTGGTTAATTCCGATAACGAACGAGACTCTAGCCTACTAAATAGGCGTTCCGATCCTTTATGTCGGACGTTCTTCTTAGAGGGACAGGCGGCTTTTAGCCGCACGAGACAGAGCAATAACAGGTCTGTGATGCCCTTAGATGTCCGGGGCCGCACGCGCGCTACACTGAAGGAATCAGCGTGTGCTTTCCCTGTCTGGTAGGACTGGGTAACCCGTTAAACCTCCTTCGTGATAGGGATAGGGGCTTGTAATTCTTCCCCTTGAACGAGGAATTCCCAGTAAGCACGAGTCATAAGCTCGTGTTGATTACGTCCCTGCCCTTTGTACACACCGCCCGTCGCTACTACCGATTGAATGATTTAGTGAGGTCTTCGGACTGGCGCTCGTAGCGACCATTGGCCGCGCCGACGTGCCGGAAAGATGACCAAACTTGATCATTTAGAGGAAGTAAAAGTCGTAACAAGGTTTCC
>QLNU02003225.1:52833930-52838930 GCA_006491805.2 Dysdera silvatica | reverse complement strand
TTATTTTTCGTTTCTATTAAATCCTATTTATAGCCGCAAGTAAATACGTAATACTTTTTATGTTTTAAATTTAAAATTCGTAAAAGTACTGGAGTATGGAATGTATCCTGAGTACGACGGAGTTCGTTTTTTATTAATAGCGTTATGAAAGGATGTTTTACTGGGGGGATGGGGAATAATTATGAAAAAGACTGGGTGGGTGAACCGATCATTTGGAAGGTGGTCTTTTTTGCAGCACGTCGAACGGAGTAAGCGAAAAGTGTATATTTATAAAGTTACACGTGTTGTTGGGAAAAAAAGACGGTGGGTGGTTAAAAAAGGGGATGTATTATTGCATATTACAGCAGTTTTCGTGAAATAGTTCAGCCGTAATCGCGTACAGTGAAAATCGGTCATAAAGACCTTCAAGGGACCGAGAATAGTCGGTCCTTATAACCGATATTCCTCGTTAAAGATTTTTTTTGTAAAACCTTTGTAGCCTACGTTATGGTTAAGGAGATTTTTTAAACCTTTTTGGGTTTCGAAATCTAAAGAACGTTGTATTTTTTTGTAATGACTTTAATTTTCGTTTGTATTCAAACCTTTTGTGAGCCGCAATTAAAGACGTAGTACTTTTTATGTTTTGAATTGAAAAAAGCACTGAAGTATGGAATGCAGAAAACATATGTATTGAATAATATTAATTGCCCTGCGGTGGCGCAGTGTGGTAACGCCTTCTCCAAGTGCGCCGCTAATCCGGGTTCCCCCGTGCAATAAAGAACGCTTACTCAGCAGAGATCTCGTAAAAGATCGCACTGCTCACTGTATGACCTTGAACATGACCTTTGAGCCTTGATCATGACCTTCGTGACATTCAATGAACGCTTACTCCGCAGAGATCTCGTAAAAGATCGCACTGCTCACTGTATGACCTTGAACATGACCTTCGTGACATTCAATGAATAAATAACGGTTTGTTTGTTTTTTATGAGGTTCGTTATCGTAAATATTCAGTTTTGACAGTAGTAAAAGTTTCTCGGATATTTGTAAGGCGCATGTATGCGAAAACCGCGTATATGTAAAGTTTGTCGTTGACGCGTCCATTGTGAAACGTGCCGGGTCGTGGAAGAGAAAGTGCCGCGGCATCGAAACGAACGAACGAACGAACGAACGAACGAACCCGTAAACCGCGGAGAGGGAATAAACCGGACTTTGAAAAAGAAGCGAGTTACCCCCTCCCCCCACTCATCATCGATTTTCGCGCACACTTCCCGTTTTTGGCCCCGTTGTTAAGGCAACCCTGGACGTAGCGGAACCAGTTTCTCCGAGATCTTCCGCGCAAGGGCGGGTTGGCGCGCGTCAGCGGAAAGGCGTAAAAACGGCTCCTTTTCATCGGGTGCAATGTCGTCACTATATATGTAGGGGGAGGGTTGTCGAGTGAAAAGCGCGCGTGCTTTCTCGAAGGTGTTCGCTGTTTGGCGACGCCGGCTTGAGGTACGTGGCGTTTTTCGCGCGTTCGGCGACCGGCTGCTCGTAGGCAGTTCGTTCCCTCTCGCCAAGTTCCAATGTCTTCTCGGCATGCCTGCGTTGGGCTCGGTTTTTCGCCGTTGTCCTCGTTGCGGGCGCGTTTGTTTCGTGGAGGGATTCCTGCTTTTGGACTCGACGCTGAGATTGTGAACTCGACGGTCCCGTACTCGCTTTCCGTCCGTGCGGCGTGAAAGAAGTCGTGATGTCGAACCGCAACCGCAGTACGTCGGAAATTTCGTTCGATGCAAGTGCCGTTACGAGGGAGTCCGCCGTCGATTGCGGTACTCCCGGAGACGTCTTGCTTGGCGTTCCCCCCTCCCGGGGGGGGAACGCGAAATGCTTTCGGTAGAGAAAGAAAGAAAGCTACCTGGTTGATCCTGCCAGTAGTCATATGCTTGTCTCAAAGATTAAGCCATGCATGTCTAAGTACATGCCTCACTAAGGCGAAACCGCGAATGGCTCATTAAATCAGTTATGGTTCCTTAGATCGTACCTTACTACTTGGATAACTGTGGTAATTCTAGAGCTAATACATGCAGCGGAGCTCCGACCCTCTGGGGACGAGCGCTTTTATTAGACCAAGACCAATCGGACCTCGTGTCCGTTCTTTGTGGCGACTCTGTATAACTTTGGGCTGATCGCATGGGCTCGTCCCGGCGACGCATCTTTCAAGTGTCTGCCTTATCAACTGTCGATGGTAGGTTATGCGCCTACCATGGTCGTAACGGGTAACGGGGAATCAGGGTTCGATTCCGGAGAGGGAGCCTGAGAAACGGCTACCACATCCAAGGAAGGCAGCAGGCGCGCAAATTACCCACTCCCGGCACGGGGAGGTAGTGACGAAAAATAACAATACGGGACTCTTTTGAGACCCCGTAATTGGAATGAGTACACTCTAAATCCTTTAACGAGGATCTATTGGAGGGCAAGTCTGGTGCCAGCAGCCGCGGTAATTCCAGCTCCAATAGCGTATATTAAAGTTGTTGCGGTTAAAAAGCTCGTAGTTGGATCTCAGTTCCAGACGGGCGGTCCGCCTAACGGTGGTTACTGCCTGGCCTGAACAACCAGTCGGTTTCCCTAGATCATCTTCATCGGTTGTCTTGGGTGACCGACACGTTTACTTTGAAAAAATTAGAGTGCTCAAAGCAGGCGTGACGCCTGAATAATGGTGCATGGAATAATGGAATAGGACCTCGGTTCTATTTTGTTGGTTTTCGGAACACGAGGTAATGATTAAGAGGGACAGACGGGGGCATTCGTATTGCGGTGCTAGAGGTGAAATTCTTGGACCACCGCAAGACGAACTACTGCGAAAGCATTTGCCAAGAATGTTTTCATTAATCAAGAACGAAAGTTAGAGGTTCGAAGGCGATCAGATACCGCCCTAGTTCTAACCATAAACGATGCCAACCAGCGATCCGCCTGAGTTCCTCAAATGACTCGGCGGGCAGCTTCCGGGAAACCAAAGTGTTTGGGTTCCGGGGGAAGTATGGTTGCAAAGCTGAAACTTAAAGGAATTGACGGAAGGGCACCACCAGGAGTGGAGCCTGCGGCTTAATTTGACTCAACACGGGAAAACTTACCCGGCCCGGACACTGGAAGGATTGACAGATTAAGAGCTCTTTCTTGATTCAGTGGGTGGTGGTGCATGGCCATTCTTAGTTGGTGGAGCGATTTGTCTGGTTAATTCCGATAACGAACGAGACTCTAGCCTACTAAATAGGCGTTCCGATCCTTTATGTCGGACGTTCTTCTTAGAGGGACAGGCGGCTTTTAGCCGCACGAGACAGAGCAATAACAGGTCTGTGATGCCCTTAGATGTCCGGGGCCGCACGCGCGCTACACTGAAGGAATCAGCGTGTGCTTTCCCTGTCTGGTAGGACTGGGTAACCCGTTAAACCTCCTTCGTGATAGGGATAGGGGCTTGTAATTCTTCCCCTTGAACGAGGAATTCCCAGTAAGCACGAGTCATAAGCTCGTGTTGATTACGTCCCTGCCCTTTGTACACACCGCCCGTCGCTACTACCGATTGAATGATTTAGTGAGGTCTTCGGACTGGCGCTCGTAGCGACCATTGGCCGCGCCGACGTGCCGGAAAGATTGGCCGCGCCGACGTGCCGGAAAGATGACCAAACTTGATCATTTAGAGGAAGTAAAAGTCGTAACAAGGTTTCCGTAGGTGAACCTTCGGAAGGATCATTACCGAACGACGTTTTGTCGATTCGTTCTTCGACTGACCGACTGCTGATGGCTGCCGTGGGAGGCCTCGTGAGGGTACCTTTGTTTCCCCCGTCGAAACGCGGCGGGGGAGGTGGCTGGCTGGCTTCGGCCGGCCGCCAGGTTCAGCAGAGCGTCTTCGCGTCGAACCGATCGAGACGCGCGCCGCCCCTCCCCCACGTGCGCCATGCATTACGCATACATATCGATCGTCGGGCAGAGTTTCCGAGGAGCAGCGGAGTTCATAGCCGTCACCAATATCCAACTGCGCGGCCGGCTCTGTCCGGAGATCTAAACCGATTTGTAGCCTTCCTTTTCCGTGCCCCTTTTCTCCTCACCGAGAAATTCGCCATTGTTCTTTGATTCGCGCCCTACGCGCACCCACGTGCGCACGGGCCGTTTCGAATCGAATTGAAAAAGAAAAATGACTGACAACTCTGAGCAGTGGATCACTCGGCTCACGGGTCGATGAAGAACGCAGCCAGCTGCGAGACTTGGTGTGAATTGCAGGACACATTGAGCACTGATTTTTCGAACGCGCATTGCGGCCTCGGGTCTCGCCCGGGGCCTCGCCTGTCTGAGGGTCGGATGCGACATACCGAGAGGTGAACTTTCCTTCGTTCGTTCGTTCCTTCCTTCCTTAATTCCGATCCAAGTTTCGGAAGAGGTAGAACTGGGATCGAAAACCTCACGTGGCCGCTTCGGAGGTGGTAATACGTTTCCACAATCACTCCGTCGGCTCGAGTCTTGGTTCGATGTTGACAGGGAAGACCTCCTTCGGCGTCGTTCTCGACGTGGCCGTGGGAAAGGCGAGTAAGAACCGTTCTTTCTACAACCACGGCTCATCGTTCGAGATGCCCGTGATTGGAGCTTCTCATCGTTCATTTGTCGACCTCAGATCAGACGAGACGACCCGCTGAATTTAAGCATATAAATAAGCGGAGGAAAAGAAACCAACGGGGATTCCCTTAGTAACGGCGAGCGAACAGGGAATAGTCCAGCGCCGAATTTCACGTTCGTTCCGGACGTTTGAAAAATGTGGCGTTTAGGAAGTCGCGTGCCGGAGTCGGATTCTGCAGCAAGTCCCCCTGACCGGGGCTGTTATCCAGAGCGGGTGCGAGGCCCATAGTTGCCGAGTCCGCTTCGGATGCGACCTCTTGGGAGTCGGGTTGCTTGGGAGTGCAACCCTAATTGGGTGGTAAACTCCACCTAAGACTAAATACGGCCGTGAGACCGATAGCAAACAAGTACCGTGAGGGAAAGTTGCAAAGAACTTT
>QLNU02003225.1:52800392-52831330 GCA_006491805.2 Dysdera silvatica | reverse complement strand
GTACTCACATGGATCAGGAGTTGCAAAAAGCTGAGAAAGGAATTTTAAAGGTGTTGGGAGAACACTTTCGTGCACATCCTGAAAGCAGTGTGTTATCTGAAACTGACGCAATCGAGAAGACGATGACCGGTTATGCTTTAATGGACACAAAATCGTACCTTACAATGCTGGTTTCTGAAGTTGGACTAGAGGACGATATCTTTATTTCGCAGGACAGTCTCAAAATAGCCCCAGAAGCAATATTATTCCGGAAAAATTTTTGCTGCGTTAAAGATTTTGATAAAATGATTTTGCGTATTTATCAGTCAGGGCTTTATCAAAAACTGATAGAAGATCAGATTTTTAGACTTGGTTTAAAGGGAAAGCTTAATAGTGAACCAGAAGAGAATGTGAAATCAATCGCTGTTTCAGATTTAAGAGCCGTTTTCGGATTACTGATTTTTGGTTACATTATTGCGATTATGGCACTATTTTCTGAAAGGAATATCTATATGTAAGAAAGTGAATCGTATATAAGCATCATACGCTCTTAAATTAAAGTTTATTGATCTTTTAGTGTTGAGCATTTAGTAACATAAGCATTGACTCTGCTGCGAAGGTAATTCTCTGAAGCTTACGCCAAATCGTGGAATTACTTTATGCCATTGCGACTGTAGCCCTATTTTGTGAAAGGCATAGATACAGGAAAGCGAAGTTTTTCATTTAAAGTTCACTGATCTTTTGATGATGCACCATTTAGTAACTTCAGCAATCACACTGCTGTGCACAAAATGAATAAAAAGTAAAATAGGAACATTAGATTGCAAGTGCTGCACATTGTTCTTTGATGTTACTGCAAATGATGAAATTAATGGCGTACGTTTCGTATGGATTTAAAATTTCGGGCCGTGTGCTAATGTGCAGTTGGAAATATGTAATTATTTTTTTAATTACCAGGAAGTTTATTGGATAAGTATTTACCTATTTATATGTCGTTAAATTCAAACTAATTTTATAATGCTAAATTTATCTCCTTATTTGAATTAAGCCTGGCTTTTGATATAAATTTTGAAAACATGATTTCCATAAGCTTTAAGCAAGAAAAGTCTCTTATTTTCGCGGAACTTTGCCGCAAAAGATGTCGTCGCTTTAATGTTAAATGTATTAGTGTTCTTAAATTCATAATTATGGATGTTAATTTATGTAATAATTTCCAACATAGAGTATTCCGTAAGACCTGCCCCACCTGAAAAATGAGCGAAAATAAACGTAATCCAACGAACGTAACCAACAAACGAACGTAAACTAACGAATGTACACTTACTGCACGCAGGAAAACGTATGAATTAATATATAAACCAACAACGGCGTATACCGATGAATGTAATCCAAAACTTGTCTGTACGTTATACGCACTAAACCTTCTCGACGCAACGCTTCCACTATTGCTTCAGCTTAGTTGTGCACTGAAATATATAAGTGTGTGAAGAATATCGAAAATACAGTCGAATCTTGTTAACGCCAACACGAATTTCTTCATGAATGCGACTACATTTTATGGGAATTTTTATAATTTTATTTTTTTAGCACAAACGCAGTTAACAGAAAATAACATTTAATAGGAACCAAACCGGCTTTTCCAAATTTCTCGACGGAATTCTTTCGAGTTATATCTTTTCTTCGAAATAGAGCATTTCCTATTAATTTCGTTGAAAATATATAGGTTTTAACAAAAAATAATAACCACAAAATATATTGCATATATACTAGGGGTCCGTTAACGACCGGAAGAATATTATATAGCGAGATTTCTTGCACAATTCTAAGCTAGAAATGTTAACGCGAAAACTCTGAGAAATCCATATTTCTGGAGTTATCACTAGTTGAAATCCAGACAATCTGAACCAAATTTGGCCATCTTTTTTTTGACAATAACCACTTACTAAAAAAAGCACTAAGACCCGCTTCTTTCAATACAAGAAATAAAAGGACTAGGAGATAAAAATAAATTCGCCTTTTCAAGAACAATCCACTTTTAAGAAAAAAGCTGGCACTAGTGACGTAAGAAAATAAGTATTTGTACGTAAAGTTAGTATGAACGGCCGTAATTGGCGATTTTTTTTACTATAAAAACCAACTTGTTTCGGAATGCCTTTCATTAACAGAGTACTGGCGTTTGCAAATAGTCTCTGACGTTACTTTGTTTTTTTGACGCAGTATAGCCTAGATGCTTTTGTGCCATAAAAATTCAAACAAACAAAAGTTTCATTTATTTATTTACAACATGAATACTTCAACCACCTTTCATTATATGCAATATTATGTATCTTTTTTTGTCTTTTTACTATAATTAACAATTATATGTAATGTAATATGGCAATAAAGGATGATTATTAATGATTATTTCAATATTATGATTTAAACAAAATAACGTAACGATTAACTACTACATAATTTCAATGGTTGTGACTTAACTTTAGCACAGGATCAGACGTGAAAATAAGGACTTCGATATGCATAACAACATTAGATGATTTTCTAAATGTATAGTGTCTACGCAACTTTTTTTTAATTTAAATTGCATGAAGTTACACAGACAGATATGAATGTTCAATATTAATAATTAAAATATTAATGATTAAAAGGCATTTACTGATAACAAACGAGTTTTCTTATGGAGAACGTGACTACATATTTAGATGCCGCAAATGAGAAAGTTCAATTATAAATAATACAAACATTATGCTTTTGGGAAAAGTAAGTTTGCTTAACCACAAATTATATATTTTGGAAAGGTATGGGAAAGTAGCCGGTCATATATTTCATTTCCGAACATTAAAAATTAAATGTACTGCCAGTGAAACAAATTTCGGAACAAATGTCGCCATTCGCGCAATCATTACGCTACTGAATATTCAGAGTGCCAATCGATAGTGAACAACGAAATATGCCAATTAATTTGCATAAAATTTGCACAAGGGACCGTCTTCATATTTGCATTTGCAGCAACTTTAAAATTTTCAATGGCAATACATGAATTTTGATATCATAATCGGATTACAATCTACAGGCCTGCACAAAAGTTTAGACACAGAGGCAAATTATAAATAAAAGCGAGAATTTGCATTGAACTTCGCCGATATTGTATCTAAATAATCCTAGAACCAATAATAAATTGTGCAACTTAAAAGATTACCAAAAGTACTGAAACAAAATATCCCAACACCGTAATATTGGAATCTGCATGCCACAAATGTTTAGGCACATATGTCAGATTTATGCAAATTAACGGCGCGAAGTTCCCAAGTGATCGAAGGGGCGTTTCCCAGAGTTGTTATATAAGGCCTGAAATAATTTAGAATGCTTAGAACGATGCCGAAGTCAAAGCAATTTACGAATGACGAGATTTTGAAGATTTGGAGGCTGAAAACTAAAGGTAAATCTGTTACTCAAATTTCTGTTGCATTGAACCGTTCAAAGCGAGGCATTTATCGAGTGTTATCCCGGGGTGATCAGTATCAACCAAAATCACGATCTGGGAGGCCTCGAGTGACCAGCATTCGGGATGATAGACAAATACGAAGATTGGCTTCAAATGAAAGCCTGTCTGCAAATCAAATAAAAAACACGTTAGCAATGCGAGTGTCAAGAGAAACCATACGTAGAAGGATTGTAGAATGCAGGCATTTGAGATATGCAAAAATGCGCCGCAAGCCCTGCTTGCAATTACATCATAAACAAGCACGACTACAATGGGCAAGGCAGCACATATCATACAGTGACGAATGGCTGCAGGTGTTATTTAGTGATGAAAAAAAGTGGAACTTAGATGGTCCCGATGGCCTTTCGCACTACTGGCACGATCTTCGAAAACGCCCCTTAAGTCGGTTCAGCAGACGTCAAGGAGGAGGTTCAGTCATGGTTTGGGGAGCCTTTAGCTTCAATGGACAGACTTCTTTGGCGTTTTTGAATGGAAAACAAGATTCCAAGGCATACCAGGCAACTCTTGAAAGTCACCTATTACCTTTTGGCGAACTTTTATGTGGACGAAACTGGGTTTTCCAACAAGATAATGCGTCCATCCACACATCCAGGTCAACAAAAGAATGGATGAGCGCTAAAAATATTACAGTTCTCGATTGGCCTGCTCTTAGTCCTGACTGTAATCCCATCGAAAATGTATGGGGCATACTAACGAATGTTGTGTATGCCAATGGAAAGCAATATCCGTCCGTTTTAGAACTTAAAAAGGCTATAGAAGAAGCGTGGTTTAATTTTGAACCAGAAACCTTTCAAAATCTTGTGCTTTCAATGAACGACCGCGTATTTAATCTAATACGAAGTAATGGTGGCTACATTGATTATTAAAATTGTTCATTTCCTTATGCAAGTGCTAAAATTTATGTTTGTGCCTAAACTTTTGTGCCACATATTTTACTTATTTTAAGTTATATATTGCAGCAAGTTCGCTACTGATGTGATTTCTGTTCTCAAATTTTTAATTTGCATATTACATGTGTTCATACTTCGTAATATTAAAGTTCCTACTTCTTCAGTTTTAATAGTATTTTGTTATACTCAAATTTGTGTTGTGTCTAAACTTTTGTGCAGGCCTGTACCATCGGACTTAATTTGGTGAATGGACTATACAACGAATGCTATTGCAAATTTTGGATCCGCTGAGTATGGGGGGAACATAGTGTTTGAAAAAAGTTGATAAAAATTGTTTTTTAATTTCTTAATGGAAGAATATGTCCAGACACGCTTTCGCATTTGAAGATAAAAAAAATACTGAATGACAAAAAAAAGAGCTTTTTTTATGTCAGACCATGAAAACATTTATTATTATTAAACAGAAACACATGGTAGATCAAGCAATCGTTACAAGCAATGATCATATCGATATTTAAACGTATGATTGCAGTGACTAAATTTAGTGGGGAATACTTTTAAGATATCCATTTTTCCATCCTTTCATGTTTCTTCGAAACATGGCAGGAAGTCAATGACAGATTTCCAATTTTCACGCTTTTTAAATAAATCAAGACAATATTAAAAGGATTCTTAACATGCCTACTTCCTTCAAAGAAATATATAAAAATACGTGTTTGAATAAATAAATTTACAAGGCTATTTATCATAATAGTGTATTGTGTATAGTATTGTTAGCGAAGAAGATGAGGCACAAGTTTTATAAAAGTTGCATCTTTTCAAAAAGATTTAATAAATCATGAGATTTAAAATTTTCAAACAATAATGCCTGGACATTATTTTATTTTTTATAATGTCGAATTACTCAAAAAGCTAATATTATTTACTTAGGCTGGTTAGTTGTTGAGGAATATTTCTTTTTCCTTACATTGAATTAGCAATTGAGTTAATTAACATACTTATTAATTGGGCTGTAATGTTCAGTGCCTTTATTAAATATAAATAACAAATTATTACACATATAATTAGGTATTTAAATTACAATATTGTTTACACTTTTAAATACACACAATTTCAAAATGGATCCGAATAACGTATTTCTCATTGCGAAATGTAAATATGTAGGCGAGTTATAAATGATTGAAGTTGCCTATTTACAGAAGAAAAGGTTCCAAAAGAATCATTATTGCACTATTTTTTACATCATTTTACACACTTTTACCACGTATATGCACACTGAGAATGAAATGAACATTTATGCAAATGAATAAGTACACAAAGGCAAATCAATACTAATACGTAGGACTCGTCAAGGCGCGGAGAACCGTATTGGTCCTCCTAAAAAAAAAAGCAAGCAGCAGCAGCCACATTTTGGATATGGATAATAGCCCAAATTCTCTACTCTTTAACACGTTAAGCGTCACACGAATTTATAAGGAAAATCAATCGCGATTGTCTATCTATCTATGATTGTTCAATCACGTCTATTTCATGATTGTCTAATTTCATCTATGATTGTTCATTCATTCATATTGTCTAATCATCTATGATTGTCTAATCATCTATGACATTCATATATATATGGAGAATCAATCTATGTCAGCCACGCGCTGCTAGAATTGCGCTGGTATTGTGATAGACCAATGCGATTTTCTGAAAAGAAATATTTAAATACATTAATGATACAATCCTGTAATACATAAAAATTAAGTGAATGTTGAATAAATTTTAGGTAATTACTTAAAACGATGTAAATTTTTTAGTTTTGATATCATATTTTACACTGTCAGTCACCGGTGACTGACGCGGCCTGAACGCAAAGTTCAGTGTGAACGACCGGTAACTGACGTGGCACTTAACGTGTTAACTCCAAAAATCTAGTTACCAAATCTAGTTACCAAAAATCTAGTTACCAAAAATCTAGATAGGATTTGTGCAGGCCAGCAGATAAACAGTGTCACCTTTCAATAATGGATACCTACTGGACCGGACTTTTTTTCCTTAAATTGAGGTGTCCCTTCTTCGGAGGTACATGTGATGACACATACTGGGAATCAGAAGAGTCGTTCGTTAAATAAAGGGTCCCTAATCTGGAGGTGTCCTTTACAGGAGGTAACATTGTATATATATATATATATATATATATATATATACCTTGAAATCTCAGTGTATCTCAATTAGTTTACATCGCAGGCCACTTCTAATCTTTTTTACGGTCGGCGGATATGAAAATAGAGATATGAAAATGATAAGGCAAGATATGAAAATGGAATTATCTTACACGATATATAGACATTGAGGTAATGGGGCATATTCCCCTTGGAAAATTTCTGATTCAGTGGAATAGCATTGGGGAAAAAGATTTATTTCTCTTTCTCTTAGAAAAAAATTAGCCACCAAATTAGCCAATTTTTACTTTCCTGTCTTTCGTGGCCGGACCAATTTTTTCTTTTCGCTGGACGAATTTGGCCCGTGAGCAGCCTATTGAAAATCACTATTTTAAACGATTAAAATTAACCAGAAAGATTAACGATTGCGTTCAAATATTGAGATCTGTGACAATAGATAGGCACTAGATTTCTTTACCATAATTAAATACAAATATCATACCGTTTTTCTTAAATATGGTTAGTATTAATTTATCAAAATTTTTCTATCGTAACCAAAATTCAACCTCTCTTTAGTTTATAAATGAAAGTTTCCATTTGTTTCCAAGGCGAATTTATAGCCTTGGTGCTTTAGCTCAGAGCAATGGTGCGTAAACCGTGGGTCGTGACCCCCTCCCCCCCCGGAGGTGTCGGGAGAAAATTTTGGTGGGTCCCCAAATTCAAAGAAATCGCATAATATGTTCATAACATATTTTTTAAGTATAGGATAGTTCGTTCAGGGGTCGTGACAACATGTTATACAAAATGGGGGTCGGTAATAAAAATAATTTGCGCACCACTGGCTTAGAATATTAGAATTACAGGTCGACTTGGATTTGAAAACTGTTCTAATCCCTTACATAGTAAAATATGCTAACAATATCTTATTCTGTATCCTTTGAATAGGTACATTGAAACTCATTGAATAGATACGTTGAAATTCATTGACTTGAGATGCATTATTTGAGTTGAATGCAATAGAATTTTGAAATACCTTGAAGTCCATCGAATAAATATATTGATCAATATCACTAGGGTAGCGCGACTTCACGAATAACCATCCTCACTGTTCATCATCTCCCCATCTCGAAAAAAAAATCATGATATTCATATAGACATTATCATCATGAAAATAATGATATGTATATATACCTGTATACAGTAAAACCTCCCAACAACGATATCCGATATAACGATAAATCCCTCTACAACGATAATTTTTCTCGGTCCGTATAATAGTGTTGTAGAGAGGTTTTACTATATATATATATATAGCAAAATTGTAGTATGATTGTGACATGTAGTACCTTCTAATGTAATATACATAAATACACTATACTTAAATGTATATTAACTTGGACAAAGTTAAAGTTGTAAAGTAATATAACATAAAGTATTGAAACCAAGTAAATGAATGTAAGAGAAACAGCTTAGAATAAAAACTGAAATTATAGTAGTAAAAAGTGAAGAGGAGTAAAAGATTAAACAATACCAAGAATTTTGTTCTTCATCAGGGACCGCACAAAATCCCTGTTATTGGTTTGCTTTTTCTGACTACAATAATTGAGATTTGTGATCAATACTGAATAAACCAGCATTGATCAAAAATTAGCTAAAAACAGTATAAACCCAGAATATAATTAGTTTAACAATATTTTAGTAATTTAGAAGGGTCTCTTTATTAATACTAAGAAAAATCTCAATTGTTGTAAGCGGCCCAAAAGCAAACTTACAACAAGTAGATAGAGCTATGGAAAGTGATTAAAGTGTAAAAGTTGAATTAAAAAAAAGTTTAGAAATAAAACAGCAAGAAATTTAATAAGAATAGAAAAGAAGATGATAAAGCGAGAAAATTACTAATTATGCCAAAAAGTTTTACATGAATATGTCACACTCAAGATAAACACTTAATTATTAACTAGTAAAAATATATAAGTTTAAGTTTAAATAAATCCGTATATTCAAAATAAACAAATTGTTTCTTTGCACTCATAATAGACCCAGAAGTGTGCAATCAGAATAAAGACATATATATGCTCATATGCATAAACATGCACATCCCTATATATACACACACATACATATACACCATTACATATACACACAAATAAAACAAAATAATCATAATATATATACACAAATTAAACAAAACATGCATAATATATACACAAATATAATTTGAACAATAATAAATACAAAAACGTTTTTGAACATAGAGAACTCAATAAATATGCAAACAACAGCTAGAAAACACTTACTAAATTTCTCGAACCTGATATGAAATATATACATAAATGCATTTTTAATTTAGTATTTGGGACGGGGGAGATGATGAAGAGCAGTAAATGGACCGCTTTTGAAGTTACCATACATCACTGTAGGTCTGTAACCAGGATAAAGGGGCAACTAGGGAAAGGCATAGGACATATGGGGCATAACGCTTCCGGGGATTGTTCTATATTTATATAAATAGTTCGATGGGGCAATTAGGGAACAAGAATGGGGTAATTGAGGTCAGGCCATTGCTGGCCCTGCCTTGGCTACAGGCCTGCATCACTGCCCAATATATACGTGAGTATTTACAGTTAACTAATTCTCTCATTAGCAACCTGCAGAGGACCGAGAAAACGTGTTGTTAAGAAAGGACGTTAAAAAAGCGTTGTTGAAAAGACGTTAAAAAGTGTTGTTAAAAGAGACGTTAACCAGAGTGTAATTCTATGAAGTATTTACCGAGACCATAAAATATCGTATTTAAACAAGAATAATCTTTAATTAGGAAAACGTTATTAAGAGAAATTACCGTATAATTGGAACTACAAAATACATATAAAAATATTTTATTAAATCGCTTAGTAAGCGATGGGATCTTTAGCCTAAGAATATGCTTTATAAAGCAAATTTTATAAAGCAAAATTATAAAGCAACCTACGGAGAAAATTTAACTTTAAATCGAAGATTAAATACATTTAATCATATTGATATTATAACAACATATTTAAATGGGTTAGTTGGTGATGGGGTATAAAAATTCATATAAAGGCCTAAAATAAACGTACGTGTACTGTTCAAGATATTTTTTAGTAAAAATAAAAGCGTAAAAAGAATTTTTTTTACGTTTTTAGTGTTTCGTATGTTTAATTCACACTAAAAAAGTTCAAGATGTTTGATTTAACATGTGTTACCAAAATCGGTGTCCGAAATTTACCCAGTATAATGGCTTTACACAATAATTTTCACCACCCATGTATAAATAGCTCAAGCTAGAGCTTTTTTGTTTTTATAGAAAAAGAGACGCCGTCCTCATCCTGGATTCGAACCAGGTTTATCGGTTGAGCCTAGAGTGTATTGATTGCTAGATGAAAAAGAACAGAAACAACTCTTTCTCCGTATATAAGGATGTAAGATATTATTACCCTCCGCAGGGATAACACAATTGCCAAATAATTGTCAACACACAAAGCCTCCGGGGCGAGTTTTTGTGAGTTTTCGTGGGGGGGATTTATTTTTACTCAATAATTTTCGACACCCACGTAGAAACAAGCTCAAACTATGTTTTTGTAATAAGCTGTTTTTGAAAAGACGCCACCCTCTTCCTAGATGAGGATAGCAAAAGCCACTCCTGTTCGGTGGCCTTTGTTACCCCGTACAGGGAGCAACGACGAATTTAAAAATATTGAAAAAAACAAAACAAAATGGAAATATAATCTAAGAAGTATAACAACCGTATGAGTATTGTTTGAGGTTATGTTTAAAAATGATTTTAGTGAATTTAACTTAAAAATGTGATTTTGGCGATTAAAGTTATGGACCGTATAAATTTATGACGAAATTATCCTAAATACAAATAAAGGTTTATAAACTTAATTTTAAAACACACACACTATTAAAATATGTGGCCCAAAGCTTCGTCAAAATATGGAATTGATGGCATGAAAGTTAACAATCAAACTCAAAACAGTGTTGCCAGAATCAGTCCGAAATTTACCCCGTATAATGGCTTAAATTAACTCAGAGGCTTAAGTAGCCCCGAGATACGATACTGCTGAAAATAGACTCATTTAACATTCCATTTACCAATGCTTGTAAGCATATTTTAACTGAGTATAATATATACAAAATATATACAAAAAATATACACATAAATACCGTAACTATTATATCTATCTACTCAGATCATTTCGTGAAATGATCTGAGTATATGATAGTCATGTTCTTTTTTACAAGCACAGAACAACTAGAACCAGAACCAAGTTTCAAAATTTGCATTGGGAAGATACCGTTAATCCTAATTAATACTTCGTTTCTTAATTACTTTTACCTTGACCTAATGCAGTATTCAAAAGTAGTGTTCATTATTTAACAAAATAAAGTCGACTTTCAATAATTAATGGTTATGTATATTATCGTTCGAAGTAAACGATAATATATATATTCTATATTTACTTCTTCGAATATTAACTTTATATGAAATGTCATTATGAATTTTTTTATAAATGAATGCTATAATGGGTTTAAGATAAAATGTATACAGGATGGTCATAACAGAAGTATTCAACTTCAACTTTTATTTGCATCGAAACTGCAATTATCTAGACACTTAATTATTTTTTTTAATTATGTGACTAATAGTCAAAGTTTATTACTGTGTAGGTGTAATGTCTCCATGTGAGTTCCATTGTCCCTTACGATATATGTGAATGAAAATTTAGTTCCGCGAATGTTTGCTGAAAAATGGCGGATGTTATGTTGATAAGAACTACATTATTGTGTTCTTTAAGCACATCAGGAGAATTTATATTGCTGTTTTAAATAAAGAAGGTGCTCTGTATTCTGTTGTGCACTTTTCTGAAATTTCGTTGCACTTGTATTAGTGATTTCATCTCTATAAGCTATATTTCACAAGCAACCTTCTCCATTGTTAATGCCTTGTTGCCCTCGGTGCTTATTACGTTACCGTTACGTGTACCGTTTGTTACGTAGACACATTTTAACTATACAGTAAAAACCTGACTGTTGGCTACATAATTAAGAAAAGAATAAAGGTTCTAGCTATGGTAATTTCAATGCAAATAAAATTTGAAGTTAAATACTGCTTTCATGAACGCCCTCTGTATCTATATTCTATATCTCAAGGTGCCATGTAACAAAGGCTATGTGTTAGAGAATTCTCAAAATAGTTATTTTTGCAAATGGAATTTCAGTTCCTTTATGTAATGTTCCTTAATTTCAATTCGTTTTCTTTCTTCATTAATATTTGATGGTTTGAATGCAAGGGGTAATATTTTTAATTTCGTGAAATTACATTGAATGGTTAAACGAAAATGGAAAAACCTTGCAGTTTTCTTCAGTATCATTTTCTGAGAGCTTTACGGCGGATTTTGGTTTTAACTTTGGAATTTCTTCGACTCTTTGTCCACTTCCCATGTATCTTTTCTAATATCAGCACTATAACCGCTAAAGCATAGCCAAAGCTCAGCAACTTGAAAACAGCAAATATATCAGCAACTGTGGTGGATTTTACATACTCCTTAACTGAGCTTTCCCTTTTTCTTCTTGTATCAATTTGAAAGTATTTGTTTCGTAGCATTTTGTAGTAAATACCAGACTGGTAAAGCCGTAGTATAACTCTGTCAAAATCTTTGATGCAGCAAAAGTTCTTTCTGAAAAACACCGATATTGGAGTGAGTTTTAAGACATCCCTTGATACAAAAATCTGCTGACCTTTTCCAAATGCCTGGACCAACATCATTAAGTACAACCTAGCATCCATTAGAGCATAACCTTGTAACACTTTATTAATTCCGTCGTCTTCATTGGCAGATCTACTTCTAGGATATGTGCGCATATTTTCAGCCAAATCCCTCAAGATTCCTGTTTCAGCTTCCTTGAACACTAAATGCAACTGAGTTCCCTTGAAGACGATAACTTTTACGGTACCCATTCGACTTGCCGCAGCAAGTTCTTCAACAGTTGTTATTTGATGTTCCATAATAGGTTTCATGAGAAACGATAGCAAAAAACCAGTGATACCTAGCATCAGAACGCGAAGCGGCAGAGCAGTAAATGCAAAGAAAACACGCGTTGAGGCTTTACTAAATAACTTGCCAAGTCCACGACTTCCAAGCAAGGTTTCCATAGCAGAGAATACATTCACCAGATTCGAGCGATTCTTGCACAAGTTCGGATGCTGAAGATAAGATAAAAACATTGAGCAAAGAAGCAGCAGCATTACCATCAAGCTCCAAGCTTTTGATTGGACAGGTCGAATTAAGAAAAAATCTTTCGCCATAGCTCCAGCTTTCTTCATCATAAACGAATCAACGTCCATGACGTACGGAAATGAAAAGTCAGCAACCTCTGATCTTGCATATGTTAAAGCTATATAATTGACAGCCATATCTGCTTCGTCTTTCTTCAGCATGCCAATAATTCCCGTCCAGTTTCCACTTCTCCTCAAACTTCCGAAGGATCGATCTTGCGGACTTACCAACTCGTACGTAAAATTCAAAACTTTGGAGAAGATCTCCAACAACTGGAAATCTATTCCTTCAATACCTTCATAATAATCAGTCTCTGTTTCTTGCGTTATAAAGAAATTACTGGTGTTAATAGAAGCTACCACGAAATGCATCTTTTCACCATCTAAGCACCTGCTTGTCATCTAGCAACGTAAAGAAGGTTACAATAAAGCGACAAAGCGTTTTCGTACGTCACATGGTACGGATACGCAAACAGTGATAGATGAAATTTCAAACTATTATCTGAAATCGATGAGATAGTTTGACTAGCGAAAAAAAAATATTCATTCCATTTAATCGCCAAAAGTGTCGATCGCTTTCGAAACAAATGAAACAAAAAAGTAAGCTAAACGTTTCCTGCCGATAGAACATTGTGTTGTGAATGAACGTTTGACGTGAAGGGAGGAAAAAGTATTTATCTCTAAAAGTTTGCAGGTTGTTTTCGAAAGTATGAATCAATGATAACCTGAAACGAAGATTTCTTAGACAAAATTGCGTATTGTAGGAAAATATTTGAAATGAAGAAGAAAATTTCTTTCTACTTCTTTGTGTTTTATAATATCTTGCTGGATTCAATGATCTGAAGTGGCGAGAAATGTTTTCTTTTCTACCATACAATTGGTAAAACAAAAAAAAAAAAGAAACGTTATTGCACTTAAGGGTAAGTTATCGGTTTAGGTGCATCAATTTTTATATCAAAGATAATTCGTTTTAGAAAGCTGTTGCATCAAGAACCATAACGCTTGTGTACCTTATGACCAGGCTTGTAGCTAGATGTTTGTTAAGGGGGGGCTTAAAATTCGTAAATGTTTTGATATATTTCATTAATATATTTAATAATACTAAATAAATTTCTTATCGTAAAGTTTGAATGGAAAATTTATAAATTTTAGTACATCTATGTATAATTTTCCATATCCTTATTATAAAGTATATGAACACTCAAACGTATGTAAAAAAATTATATACACGAGATCTATCATGGAAAGCTATTCTGAATACAGTTATAACGCCAGAGAACATTTTCCAATGTCATCTATAATTTCATATGGAATTGTACATGACAGTGGCAAATTAAATTAATTTAAATGAAATACATTTTCTCCAAACCTTTTTTTTTCAGATTTTACTGATTTTGTATAAAATTTTCTGAAAGTTTTTTCTCAAAAGAACTTTTAAGGCATAAACCAGCTCATATACTACCTCTACCTTAAAACATAGCAACTCTACATATGAGCATTAAATAGGTTTACGTCTGTCAATTGGATTTTTTCTTATTTTTTTTAGAGTTTGTATTTAAGTTTTTATTTATAAACAGCTTACGTCCTACATTAGAATACCATTAATGCAGCTTTGATATAAAGGATCTCCATCCACTCTCACTGTAATAAATGATTTTAAAGTATGTTTTTAAAAGTAATGTTTTTAACGTATATTTTTAACACGTTTTGTTCAAAAACTTTGCACATTAATACATTTGTAGAAATATATAATCCCCCTCTCTCTTTTCATAGATGCAATCAAACGTAAGTCAAACTTTATTCAGACAAATACAATTATTTATGTGAGGCGATAATTATTTGCAATTTATTAGTTAAGTTAATCTATCTAGTCAGCAAAGGATAAAGAATGTGTGGTCTGACAAAACCTTGCTGCCTAGAATTGAATATAATTAGTGAAGGTGAAAGTAATAAATAAGTAAACAGAATAAAATAAAAGAGCTGGTTGATTAATATAGATGTGGAAGGTATAAATGAAGAAAGATGTGGTGATATCATGGTTTTCTCTCCAATAGATGTTCACGGATAAGTTCTTTGCATTGGGAAAAGGAATAAATAGATTTAGGTGAGTTAGAAAGAAGATTCCACAACACCATAGGCTCAAAGCAAGAGATGAAGTGAGAGTCCAATTTATCGTCCGTGAGTATTCTGGTATTAGATCGTTAAGCTTTCTTGATGATCATCGTGGGAATGATCAGAAAAATGTAATGAAATGAGGTCAGAATGAGTGCCTTTTCACATGGTGTTGTGCATGAAGATGGAAGGTTTGCAGGTAAATACTTTTTCTATAAATAATTCTGATGATCATAAGTTATTTCAGTAATTCTGGAAGAATGGGTTTGATAATTTAGGAGGCTTAATGAGATCAGACAGGCAATTTTTTCCTCAGATTTGTAGGCAATAGTCAAGAAAAAAATATAGAGTAGTAATTTCACGAAGAATTGAAGCGGGTAAGAAGTATCTAACCTTCCGACTCACACCAATATTTTTACTAATTTTGGTACAGATATTGAAATTTCAATATATTCCATTTAAGGATGGATTGAGGAGTTACACCAAGGAAGTTTGCCTTTTGCGAGCACGAAATTATTGCACTATTTATACAGATATTAGAATTAGACTCTTTTGAGAAAAAAAAGCACCATTAGGAAATTATCTGTTTTTATTAAAATTAAATGTACATCTAAAACATATACATGTAAGGAAATGTTAAAAACTTCAATGTCGTAGGACCCATCAATGGCTAGGAATTTCACATTGAATGTTCAAATCAATAGTTGGTGAAACTCCCACTGGCGGCGATGCATGCTTCTATACGTCTAGATAAGGAGTGATAAAGATTCCTCATGTCATCCTGCGACGCATTCTGCCAGGCACACTTCATTTGCTGCTTCAGATCTGCGACATTTTGCGGTGCCCGAATCTGGCGGCCTACCATGTCCCATACATGTTCGATTGGCGAAAGGTCTGGTGATCTTGCTGCCCAGGAAGAGTGCCGCCAGCACGGAGGCGGCTCACGGATATGTGAGCCGTATGGGGCCTGGCATTAGCTTGTTGGAGAATGCCCCCATGCTGTTGTGTCATGAAGGGTAACGCAAACGGCTGCAGGATGTCATCAACATATCGTTGAGCTGTTAAATTTATACACAGGATGACTAGGGATCCCATGAGATAGCCTCCCATGTCATTCACACTAGAGGTAATGGCTATGTGCCTCTGTAAAACAAGGGGTGGCTGTGATCGCTGGCATCTCCATACACGCTCATAGTCATCTGCTCCAAGACTGAAGCGGGATTCATCGCTGAACACCATGCGATGCTAATCTGCTGGCAGCAATGATGATCGGCTACGACACCACTCCAGACGACTCTGTCGATGGTGTGGGGTTAAAAGCAGATATCTTAAAGGCAGTTGTGAGCGTAACCCCCACCTCAGCCAAGCCTAGTGAGATGGTGGAAGGTGCCACGGGTGGTATGGAAGAGACTATAGCACGTTGGATGGCGGACAATGATGCTGTTGTGTCAGCTCGAACCTCTCGCACAACCAACCGATTTTGCCTCGCATTCCTGCACCTTGGCCTTCCAGAGCCTTTATTCTGCCGATTTCAAAACTCTTGATTTATTTATAAAAATATTATAATTCATAAATTCCACTTCAGTGATCTTTGGGAAGCAACAGGGCAATTCTAATCGATATATCGTTTGAGTCCATAACTAGTGTCGTAGCTGCCCGTAGCCATGAGCTATAAGTATTGGAAATTTTCGCAGACGCTAATATTGACAGCTGAGCTTCGAGCGCCGCCCCTCGCGTTCCGCGTATGCGTGGCGGTGACCCGATGCTTTGTGGGTAGCCTATCGCGGCGCTACAGGCGGCACGTTGGCCAGCACTGTGGTTAACCTCGCCACCGACGTTCAGATTTTAGCATGTTCTGCGCCTCCTGACGCTTTCAGCCACGGACAATGGTATTTCAATGGATAGCTGCTAAAATGCTCTTTCCGACGATATTTGCCTTCTATATTTCAAGTTAATATTTTCGCGAGTGTCGGTTAACACGGTGAAAATTTTCAATTTCTTTTTCTTATCATAATTTCTTCACTATTAAAAGTTGTTCCAGTGTTTTGGATGTTTTATGGCGCAAGAGCATCTGGGCTATACTGCGCCAAAGAAAAATTTCATGCTTTTTTTTCCAAACTATAGGATAAAAGCAACTACAGGTTAAAGGTTCTGCAAGGACCATTTCCAGTGTTTTGGAATACAAGATATAAACGCGTAGATATAATTGAGATTTATTGTTTGAGTCCAAAACCGGAGCCGTAGCTACTCGGAATTTTGAGCTATACTGGTTGGAAATTTCCTCGGAAGCCCAAAGTGTCATTTGTGCGATGAGCCCCGCCCCTCGCGTACTGCGCATGAGCAACGTTGACTTCGTCTTTCAGCGGTAACGTGGCTATATACTGGTTAGAATGATAGAAAATTCATTCCTATTGGGCCTGTAGTTTTGGAGTTATTCAATGGTTTTGGATAGATCCAGGGGCGGATACAGACTTTCATTTTGAGGGGTTCAAGGACAGAATTTGCCATGGTCTTGGAATAACACCCTTCATTTATCATGAAAGTTGGAATTTTTTAAAAAATTAAAAAAAACAAAGGCTAAAAAAATGTTTTGTGGGGACATGGCCCCCATCACCCCCCCGTGTCCCCCCTTGGATATACCACGCACAGCAAAGGTTACATCAAGATTTCTGAGCTATCATCCAGTTTTGAAGTGATTTTACAGACGTATTCACGCCAAAAGCAAAAGCGTTAACATCTAGTATGAACAGAGAAAAAAACAATCCTTGAACATGAACTAATTTAGATTAAAGCGGACGCGAGTGCAAACTTTATTATAAACTAGTTATATGATACAATATAGTACGCGGTTATCCATTTCATTTGTAGTAGAATTTCATTGAAAAAAATTATTAATTAACAATGATTGGTACTAGCAGTTCACTGGATAAGTATAATTTTTTTTTTTATTTCTTATAAAAGTACATCAGAAATATTATGTTCATTCGTGACCAGTTTTAGGCATCTTCTTTAGAGGAATTCCAAACCGAAAAGTAATAACAGAACTGACGATTTTGCTTTAAAGAAAGAAGATTTAAGTACTTCTTATAAGATGAAAATAAATTTGTGGTTTTATCCCGAATAACGAAAAAACTTAGTCGTAAAAGCTCCCATTCGTTCAGAACATCAAATCTGATAGCCGGAAGCAAAAGTGAGAACGCAGCGCAAAAGCGAGTGATAAGACATACCGGATAAGAATCATTTCCTTCCGGAAAACTCATAAACAAGTGAACTCAGTTCCTGAAAATTGGGAGGAGTGTATTTTATTGGCTATAGTTATTGTATTTTTCTCGCAACAACATATGATTGTGCATACTAAAATACGATTTTTCTGATAACGTATGGTTATTTTTAATATTTTAGTATAATGTATGTTTTCTTCGTCATATTATTATTATTATTATATGGATCGTTTTTATCATCCTCAGGATGCTACAAAAACGGTAGCTCCGGTAGTCATTGGTGAATTTTGCAGAATTTGCAGTTTCATAGTAGGAAAAATCTTCTGTTCCTATTAAGTACCTAAGGTTTTTTGTTATTGAGATTGGGTCCGGCGAATACTGCTTTTTATATTGCCATATTCAACCACTGTTTATCCACTGCAAGATGAAGGTCTCTTGAAGAACGAAGAGCTTCCCACACATGCCTATTCATAGAATTTTGTTTTTACATGTCACATCATTTTGTTTTTCTATTTCATGAATTTTCTCTGAAGATGTTTTTGCAGCATTGATGGTTTTTTTTTAGATTTCCATTCGGAAATTGGTTTGCCCATCGTCGTCGGTTACTTCTTCTTTTCATCGTAATTGCCATTTGCGCTTCTTTTTTTATTATCAGTGTTCTCCTTAATCCTTGTTTGATTTCTCACCCACATACTACATTTTCGATTTCTCCTTATTATTCGCGTCATGCATCTCTTTACGATCTTCGTATTGCTTCCAATTTTTTTTATGTATGTTGCAATTTTTACCACGTTTCTGACCCATTAGTGTTTAAAATGAGAATACTTGATTGAAGGTTTTTCTTTTTAGATTTTTCTCTTCAGAAAATAGTTATTTCTCTATCGATTCAATCGATTCAAGTGGTTATGCATAAATTTGATTAAAAACGAATACGATGTTTACTCTTATAAGACTTTTTCTTCTCATGACATTTAACAATCATGTCCAGGAATATATATGATCTTTTGGTTATCCAAAACGCATATTTGCTCAATTTGTTTCGATATAATCAAAGCTCTATTTGGAAGAAAACAAGTTTATACGAATTTAAGACATACGCGAGATTTTATAGAAACTTATATAGTCTATTAAAGCAGGAATTTAGTACATACAGAAATATTCGGCCAATGAGACTCGAGACCCTTCAGAATGGTATGTATTTTTAAAATTATCAGTATAGATTACTTTTACATTTAATAATATTGCGTTCATCATTAAAACGTGTTTATACAAAAGAGGGCAAGCTCGGAGAACAAATTATTTTTTTTAAAAATGGACTTGGCTTAATTCATCTATAGTTCCAACTTCTGCGAATCTGGCTGATATTATGATTGTCGCCGTTTTTTCGTAAATGAACGGCCCTGGGGTAACTGACGTGTAACTTATTCGTGAAGGTGGCCAACTGACAAATTATTATGCACATGTATATATATATAACAGGGCTGGGCAAATGCGGCTCTTCGTTAAATTAAGTGCGTCTCCCGTCGAAATTTAAATCTTTTTTTTTTTCTCAGAATATTTTTACGATTCTTCTTAAATTGACTAACTAAGAAAGATTGGAAATCAGACAATAAAGTGTAAAAGTTGTACGTAATCGCTTCAAAAGTAGACCTTCGGTTGCATCGATAGGTCCATCTAGGAGTTATTATAAAAATTTTAAATAATTATTTTGTATTTTCTTTCTCTTAATTATATTTTCTCATATGTATATTTTATACAGCACTTAAGACTTTGGTACAATATGTAACCATATTAATTAAATTGTATATTTAGTAATTATGGTGTAATTATGTAATTATGTAATATGTATGTAATTGTGGTGTGGCTCTTTATAGTGTCTGATAAATTGGAATGCGGCTATCATTGACTTCATGAGTACCCACTCCGATATATAATTTGACTTAATGACTTTCAGGTCATATAGTGTTTACCATCTATAGTATATATATACATATATATATGCATACCTTTGGGTAGATTCCATATGATTCATAAGCGATTGAACTTACCAAGGAAATTTTTATTTTAATATTTTATAATAATAGTGAATATTAAAGTTTAAGATAGTATATTTGTAGAATATAGTATTATTAAACATAATAAGTTCGGCTATGTAATCATCTAGTGTCATTTCTAAAGAAATCGACGATATAGAACTTCATTTGACAAAACTAGCAGGACTTGTATAAAATGTAAGGTTAAGGGAAGATCTAAAAAAAAAAAACCGCATTAATCGTAGCTAAATTATTTATTTACTGTAACAAAATGGTGAAAAAATTAACAGAAATTAATAAAAGAGAAAAAAGTAAGTAACACATACATAGATGAAAAATAAAAACACACGAGAAACCGCTACGTGGCAATTTACACCGTCATCACAATACTATACGAGGATTAATTGTAAACTTATACCGTCAACTGTGGTTAAGAGCCTATATATCCAGAGCCGTTTCTAGGTGTTTTGCCGCCCCAGGCGAGAACTGAAAAATGCCGCCCCAACCCTTGTGCTACTATCACTCTTTCGTCTATTATCTCCCTCTCTATCATCACCAACATCCAGCGGTTCAACAATGTAAATTTTCTATTATACTTTTAATCATTAAACCCGTTAATTATATTTATATTTTAAACTTATATTAGTTATTTTGTAATATTAGAATATTGTGAATAGTAAAACAATTGCTACATGTTATAATTGTTTAATTTCAACATTTTATATTTTTGAAAACTGAGATATTAAAGGAGTAATATTTCAAAACACAACGTTGTATTATCAGAGCTAGAAGGCTTAAATGTATTAGAGATAGAAAAAAAACTTGTGTGCAAAATTAAACAATGAAACACATCAAGAAATTTTACATTCGTCAAAGTAAAGACTTATTAAGTAATTGTTTCGTATGCTTTTGAAAACAATTATATGTTTTAATTTTTCCTCTTTTTCATTTTTTCTCCTCATTTGCTCAATTTTTTATTCGTTTGATTTAAAATTGATACTTTTACGCAATTTTTCCGCCCTAGGCGGTCGCCAACTCTGGCCTAATGGTAGAAATGGCCCTAACTATATCACGCATCGAAGTTTTGAAGAGCTCACTGAAAAAAAATAACATGTCATGAGCGAAAACGCAGTTGATTTAAACGCCTTTCTTTAATTTATATTTATCCCATCTCCTAATTTGGTAATTGAAAAGTTTCTTTTGAGAAGATGTTCTTTAATCTTCCTAGACACTTTCAGAGTTCACTCACCCTCGCAGACCCCCAAGAATTAACTCAAAGTTTAAAGCCCGGAATTTGCATCATACATATTTATTTCTAGTGTTTCATCACTAATTTTCACCATTTAAGGAAGGAATTTTTCGTCCCCTCATAATTTATTCTTAGCATTAAAGAGCAAATGCTCTTGTTTCGGTATTTTTTCGAATCTTTGTGGAACACTGGGAGGGTTCCGGGGACTACAGTTGCAGAACCTCTACTTTAGAGAACTGATCTCTCAAAGTAATAATAATCATAGTTTATTTAACCTGTAATATTTACCAAACGTAAGCAATTGATGTACTCTGCATACTGAATTAATTTAGAACTATTTCGATTTTATTATATGAGTTTAAAATGGAAAAGAGTAGAATGTATACATTTTTGCCAGACTCGCTTCCAGACTTTTAGTAATTACTGATCTGGTAAATAATTGCTTTAACGCAAAGTTTTTTTTTTTAAAAGTTTTGTCGTGTATAGAAAATATGCCAGTTGTATTAAAAGTGGATAAAATCTTATTACACAAATTATACTTTAAATAATTTAAACACACTTTGATCAGGGACGTAGCAAAGCAAAAGTTATGGTGAGGGGCTTAAGTAATTTTAGAAAAGACTTCGCGTGATTTGACATTTAAGAGAAAAATGCATCTTGATATAAAGTAGAAGGGGCATGAGCTCCCCCCCTTTCTACATAACCGATTCTGAGAAAATAAAAAGGAATGAGAAACCAGGGGATCTCTGTAGGTAGCGGTTAAAAAAAATCCAAGAAATTACTTATTATATAAAAATTTAAATTTTGTTTCACACAAGTGCGCTAAAGTATAAGTAAAATAGTTTTATATAAATGTTATAATGCTGCGGAAACGTTATATATTTACGTAGAAGCTTTTTTTCTAATCATCGAAGTATCGACTGGTGCCTAACATTTCAATCAATAGTTCTGTATTATTCTAGAATTCAAAAACTTTCCGAAGAAGCGAGAAATTCTATTAAGTATGTTGGTCAAAACGCATGGCATAAAGTAAGTCCTTTTTGACATTTCAATTTCTTCCAAATCCATAACTTCCGCAAAAATACAGTAATAGCCCTATTCTTTTCACGTCTTTCATAGGAAAGCAAGAATTTTTATTTGCCTTTTCGTGAAATTAATCACTGATTTCACTATAATGAAACAATTGCATTTTCTCCATGTTACCATTGAAGAGATATTTTCCTATCGTATGTAGTTTATTCAACAAATGAAAGATATTCATTAAAAATAGCATCTCACTGTAAAGGAGATGCAGTAAGTGTAATTAATTTATTATTGTGTAAAACCAGAGCTTTCATTAAAGTTATAAACAGTGTTGTGAAACTTCGTTTAGAATGCCGTGTAGAGCGTATCGGATAGGTGTTACTATTTGTTATTAGAAACAGGCTGGAATAAACTCTTCAGTGAACTTAGGGTGTTGCCATTTCGAAATACTACTGCGTGTTTGATAGAAGCGCCATCTAGCGCCGAAAATATTTTGAAAATACAAAAAAATGTGTAAAAAAGATTGAAAAGGAATGAGGCTGTTCCATACTCTTACAAGCACACCAGTTCACTGGAAGCAAATGCCAGTTTACTGAAAGGTTTAAATGTTTGTATATTGTCGGGTTACATGTATTATTCTTCTGTCGCATGGCAACGAACGTACGTCATTGTGACGACTTAAGACTTTTGATATATTTATAGCAAGTTTAGTCAACTCTCTCCTTTTACTTTAAGCAACTAGCTAGTTAGTATGTTTTGTTACTACCGCAGTTGTTGTGCCGCACTGTTTATCTAAGCAGCTAAGTTATATTATATGCAGTATGCATTACGCATTTAGATGTCGTTTTTGTTTTTTTAAGAATGTATTGCCGAAAGTCTAGGTCTACGGTATGAACTGACGAGAGAAATTTACGTTTTTAGTTTCTTCAAGTTAAAGATTTAATTTCGTTGAGTTTTAATAAATAGTTGCTATTGTTGATGAACTGCTCAGCTTATTTCTTCATTACTATGAGGCCGTAATGATTATCATACCCATTGCTATTTCTTGCTTTACCTGTTCAACGGATGACAAAATGTCCTTGCGCCATAATGCAACATGGAGTCAGATATATATGCCGAGGACTAGAAACGAGGAAAGAATCGAGGTGCATTCACTTTCTCCTAATTAGCGAAATCGAGCGCAACGCATATTAACACTTCGATATACTAAAATGCTACAAAAATAATTGATACTGCTTGACAATTAGTAATGAGCTAAAAAGTACCTTATTTTAAAATGTGACTGTAAAACTTTTGAAAGTAAATGCATAGAATTGCGAAAGTCGAATTTTTGAAAGGCTAGGGGGGATAGAGCCTCCCTATATGGGCGCGCATGCAGTCCTTCTTTGCGTGTTTCATTGTCTCTCTTACCCATGGAAGTATCATCATTTTTCTTTCGAAGTACAAGTGCGCTAGCGAAAGGCAATTTCTTCAGCTGCTTCTCCTTTCACCATCGCCCAAGGCGTTTTCCTTTCTTCATATTTTTTATATATACAAATATGTATTTTTAATATAGTCACGGTTTCACTTATTTGCAACGCAGCTGAGGGCACATCAGGAATGAAGCGCAATAGAATATTATAATCGGACTTTACGACTTATATTTTAATGATTGTCACAGCGTTGTTTAATTAATTTTAATGTATTCAAAGTAGTGCTATGCAAAAATTTCTGCTTTAACACAACTTGTTTTTTATGAAGTGGTTAAGGTAACAGACACTTGAACAAAACGCTCTTTACGAAATGGATTTCAAGTAGTTGAAAATCGACGAAATTCTGCATTTTGCTTTTTTGGATTTGGAGTTCAGCTGTGATGCATGCAGCAGCTTGAAAGGCCATGTCATTTAGACGAGAATGATTGGCATGTTCAACTGGCATGAAATTCGTATGTCCGTAATCTTCATAGCTCTGATTTATGCATGAACATACGAATCGATTTTACATTTCTATACTGTATCGACTTTGAAACGTTTACGAAAAAGAAAGATAAAGTTATTGCAAAAGGATTTCATTTCGTCCGTCGTTTCTTGTCTCCAGTTTATGATTTCGTGGTAATGACTCCCTCCTTTGCTTCACATTCGTCATACCTTTCGTGTTCTCTAAAAAGAAGGGTCGCCATCCATCAAAAGTCTATCTATCTATTCATTCCATGGAGAGATCAACCATCCACTTCATTCAATATGTATGCAAGAAACTTATCCAATCCCAACAAAAATTTTCGTTTAGGCAGACATTTTGACTAAGCCTCGTGAACTCAGCGAGTTATTTGTCGGGAAGTTAATTAGCTCGGATTTTAAGGTTACGTATTTTGATGCTGAATGCCACCGATCAGGTGCTATTATTCCTTCAAAATGTCATCTAGAATTGAATCAAAAGTAAGATAGAATTGGCCAGTGTTACGTCAAACAGGTATATATGCAATTGGTACATTTCATGAAACTCTATTGCATTTGACGGTGATGAAATAGAATCTTCGGGATATTGAAGCGAAATCTTCACAAGTATCAAGAAAGTATACAACGTAATTAAAGATACTGAAAAAACTAATGTGGTATTAGATGGTATCGTTATAGCAGCAGACGCCAGATTATATAATTATTGTCTGATAATTATAGAGCAATTAGAGACCAAGGGTAAGAAGACAATCTACACTTGAGTAATACGCTTTAGAAAGGTATACATTTAAGAAAGAAAAGATAAAAGTACACATGAAATTTATATAGATCTACACAAAGTATGTATGCATAAGACATTCAGATAATTTACAGCATGTCGACATTTGTTTTTATCTCATTTCTGGTAATATAAATTAGTGATGAACCAAACCATGGGAAAACTGCAAGAAATATATCAGGGACAACGTCAGGAATGAAAGTTACCATCTTCTCTAGATCTCACTCAAGAAAGTTATTTTTGGTTATTCAAAAACTTTTGAGAAGATTCAACTACTAGGTTTATGTCCAGTCCGAAGAGTTAAAATTCTTTTTTTTTTTTACTCTGTTAGTCAAGCAGAAGGGTATAGTTGGAAATAAATACGCTGAAAAGTAATTTCATTTAAATACAGAAGATAACCCCACTTATTTTTTAAGAAATTATTTACATTTATAAATGTTTTCCATCGTTGCACAAGTGTACATTATTGGTAAATGAAATAAGATAACGCTTAGTCCACGGAGGAAATGCTGTTTAGTTTTTTAAACTCCTGACTGATTCTGAAGCATCCAGTTCGTTAATCTTGGTTTTATGAAGGTAAGAATATTAAAGCCATTGGAAATCAAATTCAAGAACTTGTTTTAGAGTAGATCTGCAAAATTGGTTGGCTTTTCATAGTGTATAGTGATTGAACATATATTTTTTGGATACTTATAGTGTATAGTGATTGAGCATATAGTTTTTGGATACTTATAGTGTATAGTGAGGGAGCATGTATTTTTTGGATACTTATAGTGTATAGTGATTGAGCATATATTTTTTGGATACTTATAGTGTATAGTGATTGAGCATATATTTTTTGGATACTTATAGTGTATAGTGATTGAACATATATTTTTTGGATACTTATAGTGTATAGTGATTGAGCACATATTTTTTGGATACTTATAGTGTATAGTGATTGAGTATATATTGATTGGATACTTATAATATTTGTGATAACTGGAATAAAAATGATCTTTCTCATTTGAACATACTTAAGTGAACACACTTCAGTGAACACACTTAAGTGAACACACTTAAAGTGTATTATAATTTTTAATCCCGCTTAATTTACATATGATTACACTGATCCAACAAGATGATCCAACAGAATATTATTGACTACAATGAGAGTAAGCTGCTAGCACAGGCTTCCAAACTACCCACATATCACCTGAGTTGTATAGGTGGTACATTCGTCAATTTCTTTGGAGCCTTGCATGCTCGGTTCAAAGAACCGATAATTGTGTTCGCGTTTCAATTTCTGCAATTGCCATGAATTAGAATGGTGAAATGTGACTAAAAATGACTAAAATATAATTTATTTTCAAATACAATTCTTTTTTTGGATATCTAATCGGAAGTGACATGTTCCAGTCATTTGGAGACCCTTTACTGCAGCACTTTGGGTTATTCGTCAGTGGCGGTACATGTCACTGTTTAAAACTCCTTCGTGATGTTATGATATAAAAAGAAGGTTTCAATGCATACTAATATATATTTAGAAACTAAAAAAATATTATTAATAAAAATAAAAAATTAATCAGAAAATGCTTTTCATTTATGGAGATTTCGTATATGTCGTACAATTCAAGATTGTCCTAGGATTATTGATACTGAAGCTTCAGCCTGGAAATCGATGTAAATTTTAATTAACGAATTAATTAATTGAATAATTTAAACTTTATCTAATTAGAGAGAGGGGGTTTAGAGATTAAAAGCATGTCGTCCTCATTAGTATACCAGATAAACCTTTGAAAATTACGCTGTACTGAATAGAGATATACGTACGTTTCTCCAGTAGGATATATGCAGACGTATTCTTAAAAGTTACGAAGTCTCGGTTAACCGCACATAAGCATTGAGTAAACTTTAAACTAAGTTTACAGGAATGGAAACTGCTTACGAGAATAAATTAATTGAGGTCATTAATCATTATTAATGACCAAGCGAAACCGAGGAGCAGGGGATCTTTGAAATTACCATTCCCCGCTCTTGGAAGAAAGGAAGTAATTAATTTCACTGTATAAGCCTTCGTTTATCCGTTAATTTTATAATATTGAAAATAAATGTATAATTGATGTAGTAATAATGAGTTGTTCATATATAAAACACTTGATTTAAGTTGCTTCCACCATAAATGATTGATCTGATATAAATTATTAGCGAAATTTACAGAATCTGTCAGAAATTTAATGATCGCTTTCCTTATTTTGAGCAGTGATTGATGCACACAAAAACAGAATGCTAACTAACTACAATAAGGAATATAAGTTGCAATAAAAGTTTATGGGCATACTCATTCTTTCATGGGAATGCATTCTTTAGACTCATTCCCATTCTGTGAAAGTGATTCGGTCTTTGAAACCTGTTCAATGGGAGGGAATGACTTCTTTGAATCGTTCAAATTTCTACTGATAACCAAAAACTGTGATTATATTTGACCACAATGGACGATTAGAAACTATTGCTTATTTAATACTATTAACGATTTCAAACTACTGATGATTTGAAACTATCTATGATTTGAAATTATCGATGATTTGAAACTAAATATTTCACAAAATATGTTATCGCATCAAAACGCAAATTAAAGCAAAAGTTATTCCATAGTTTACGATTTCTTTCATGAATGTTTTTTGTCGAATACGGTTGTACCCACAGGAAATAATCTGTGTACAGTGTAACGGTTTATGATAAAGGACGAGTATGTTTGAAAGAGCAATTATTTTCATATAGAAATGCAGGGGCGGCTCGAGGGTTGTTTTGAACCCGGGCGATCTGGCCCTGATTGATGTTTTGGCGCCCTACTCCTCAGGCGAAAACAGGAGATTTTCACAGATGCACAGTGAGCCATATAACCTATAAAAGTGGCCAAAAGTCTCTGAAAGAATTTCTCTAAAAATGTCTCTAAAAATTTCTTTAAACGTATCTCTTTTTAAAGAGATTTTTTACTATTGGGTCCATTAAAAAAATTTTAACTTGACTTCAGTTTGGCTCCCCCATCCAAACGGGGCCCCGGGTTGTCGTCCGGCGTTTAAGCCACCTCTGTAGAATATATATATATATATCATCATCATCATATTCAACCATTATCTATCCACTGCTGGATGAAGGTCTCTCCAAATGCTTTCCACACAAGTCTATCCTGGGCCATTCGTTTCCACGTCACCCCAACCTGTTTTCTTATTTCATCCACCCATCTAGTTTGAGGACGTTTTCTAGGTCTTCGGTGGTCTCTTGGAATCCAGTTCAGAATTTCTGTTGTCCATCGTTGATCAGTTCTTCTTGCAATATGCCCAGCCCATCGCCATTTCAGTCCTTTTACTTTAACAATGATGTCCTCTACTCTAGTTTGCTCTCTCACCCAAGTGTTTCTTTTTCGATCTCTCCTAGTTATTCCAAGCATGCACCTCTCCATGCTCCTTTGCGTTGTCTGTAACTTTCGTATTGCTCCAACTGTTAGACTCCATGTCTCTGATCCATAAGAGAGGACTGGCAATACACACTGGTTGAAGACCTTTCTTTTTAGACACAAAGGCAATTTCCCCTTCAGGATAAAACTGTTTCTTCCAAATGCACTCCAGCCAAGTTTAATACGTCTGTTGAGTTCTTTCATAATGTTGCCATCCATTGAAATCAGCTGGCCAAGGTAAATATATGAATCAGCAATTTCTAGCTCAATGTTGTCAACTTGTATTTTTGTTTCCTCTACGAAATTATTGAACATGATCTTAGTTTTTTGTAGGTTCATCTTGAGTCCAACTTCTTTACTTCTAGTTGAGAGCTCCTGTACCATGTCTTGGAGTTCTAATGGGTTCGTTGAAAAAATAACAATGTCATCAGCAAACCGCAAATGATTTAAATATTCACCATTTATTTTTATTCCCTTGTTATTCCAATTTATCTGCTGAAAAATCATCTGTAAAGCTGAAGTAAAAAGTTTTGGAGAAATGGTATCTCCCTGCCTCACCCCTTTGCCAAGTTTGATAGTTTTGGTATCTTTATGTAACCGAAATTTTGCACTTGCATTTTTATACACACGTTTCACCATGTCAATGTACACATCCTCAATGTCTGTTGATCTTAAAGAGTTGATGACTGCTGATGTTTTAATAGAGTCAAAGGCCTTCTCATAGTCAATAAATGCCACACACAATGGAAGTTCATATTCATGTGTTCTTTCAATTAATTCTCTTAATACTTGAATATGGTCCACTGTACTGAATCCACTTCGAAATCCAGCTTGTTCTCTTGGTTGAGCTGCATCTAATTTTTTCTGCAGGCGATGTGTTAGCACTTTTGTGAAGATTTTATAAATAGCAGGTAACAAGCTAATTGGTCGGTAATTTTTCAAATCCTCTTTATCACCTTTTTTATGCAAAAGAATTACTGTTGCAGAATCCCATTGGTTTGGTATGTTACCGCTGTTAAGACATTTGGTAAAGAATTTTGCAAGTATGTCTTCTACATATTCTCCAGCTTCTTTTAGGATATCTAATGTAATACCATCATCACCAGGGGCTCTTCCTTTCTTCATACTTTTTATTGCAAATGAAACTTCTTCTTTTAAGATTTTAGGAGCTGTTCCTTCGACTATTTCAATGTCTTCGTTTAATCCACTGTTACTTTCGTATAGATTTTTGTAGAATTCTTCAACTCTTCTAAGTATTTCTTCCCTATTTCTTGTTACGGTGCCATCCTCTCCTTTTAATGCAATGATGTGTTTCTTCCCAACAGATAAACTTCCTTTAACAACCCTAAGGCTCTTGTTATTTTCAATGGCTTTCCTTACTAGCTCACAGTTGAATTTTCTTATGTCTTCTTTCATGCTTTTGCGCAGAGTTTTACAAAGTTCTATGTACTCAATCCTGGAACTGGTATTTTGATTGTCCACCTTCATATCTCTTCGCCTTTTCATGAGCTGTTTCGTCTTCTCAGATAATTTGCTATTGTGCTTTTTACAGGTTACACCACCAATTTCCCCAGCAGTTTCAACTATTGTCTTAACAATGTTTTCATTTGCTTCTGAGATATCACTTTCATCAATAAGTCCTTCCAGTGCAGAAAAGCGATTTTTTAATTCCAACTTGAATGCCTCGGTATTTTCTTTTAATTTCTTTAAATCCACCCTCTTACTTACTTGTTTCCTAATGAGCTTCTGTCGTTCTAATTTAGTATTTAAGTGCACTTTACATCTCACCATTCGATGATCACTTCCAGTATTAAATCTGTTCAGTACACTGCAATCTTCAATAATTGATTTCTTGTTTGCCAGGATATAGTCAATTTCACTAGTTCCCCCATTTGGGTGTTTCCATGTCCATTTTCTTTGCGGTTTCTTCTTAAAAAATGAATTCATGATGCTAAGATTTTCAGCTTCTGCAAATTCGATGAGTTGATCGCCACGTTCATTCCTTTCCCCATATCCGTATTTACCAACCGATGTCTCTCCTTGTTCCTGTTGTCCAATTCTTGCATTGAAATCCCCCATGATGAGCTTGATATGTTGTTTCCCTTTGGTGTGTAACTCTTTGATTTCTTCATAAAATTCTTCAACCTCTTCGTCGGTATGGCTTGATGTTGGTGCATATACCTGTACTATTTGAAGTTGGTATCGCTGGGTTAGTTGAACAACAAGCCTCGCTGCTCGATCTGATGTACTTTCAACTTCCAGAAGACAGTCTTTAATTCTTTTGTTGATTAAGAAGCCAACACCACTTGTTCTTCCAGTTTCCGTTCCTCTATAGT
>QLNU02003225.1:52790049-52800293 GCA_006491805.2 Dysdera silvatica | reverse complement strand
CTATAGCTTCGTGTGTCGAACATGATATTGATAATTACGTTACCTCTGAGAACATTGGCGTAGGCAGGGAGTTCGTAAGGGGGTTATAGTATAATAATTATAATTATAGTATTAATTATATTATTAATAATTAATTATAGCATTATAATAGGGTGGGTTACAGTGACACAACTCTCATATTTCTATGTTAAATATGCAAAATTTCATAGCAATGGGGGTTACACCCCCATTAACACCCCCTGCGTACGCCATTGTCTCAGAAGGATAATAATATCTACATATTAATTAAAACGTAATTAAAAACGTAATTAAAAACGTAATTAAAACGTGGGTGGCAAAAATTATAGTATAATATCTACATAATTTACTAAAATTGTGCGACGCATCAAAACATGTATTTTTCTCCGATCTGGTAAAAAACGCAAAAGCGTATGAATAACAATAAATAAAGGAATAAAAAATAGGTATAATTTTAATTGATTTACAAAACGTTAATAATAAGCAGTATCTTTAAGTGGTATACGTTATAAGCATCTCTCGGTCTTCTCGGATGTGCTAGCAGACAATCTGTCGGACTGATGGCTCAGTTGGTTTGCTACTTTATGGTGTTTTCCAGAATAGCTGACCACCGTTCTATTATACGCCATTGTCGAGTTGACTGTTGATGTTTTTTGGATTGAAAACCCTGGGGAAATGAGGTTAGTGCTTGTGACTAAATTGTCAAGTATTTCATATTTTAAAAATTCTCGCGACATACCGACAGGACTAGCTAGACAATCTTGAGCCCTTGGAAGAACCATTCACATTGCGCCTCCTAGTAACGGATATATTTTCCTTCTGCGAGTTATTTCATCGGATTTAACGCCTCTGTTGTGGGCCTTCCTCTTCACCCCCAATTACAGCTTTGTTCACCGCTTGAAAATCGCTTTTGCAATACAATGCATCCTATATCCACCCATTTCTATATTGCGCTTTCCCAAACAGTAGATAAGGTACCAAAGAACCAAGTACTAAAGGAAGAGTCATTAATTTTTCATAAAGCGGCTAGCAGAACCTATAGAAGTGGGCCTTGTGGTGGCACAGTGGTTAAAAGTTCAACTAGCGCATCATTATCTCGGGTTTGTCTCCTAAAGGTGCCTGAGAAAAGAAAGGGAGATAGATAGAGAGATAGAAAGAGAGAGAGAGAGAAAGAAAGCTTTCGGACAGAGTGGTCACTGTAGTTCGAGGATTAGTTCCCTGGATTTTAAGAGGTCCGGACCCCTCCGAAAACTGTAGGGTCCGGCTGCGTAAAATAAACGAACTTTAAGAATTACATATACACGTACGTATGCTCTTATTTTGGGACCATTAATTTTTAAACGCGTTATCATTGGTACTTAGTGCGTGACCGTGCATTGACGCGCAGACAAGTTACTGGTAACAGCGAATAAGGGGCACTATTGTAGGCGACTAACATCACCCCCAAACGCGAGAATATACGATGTTCTGTGGGCCGCAAACAGTTCTGTTTTTACTTTCATGGGGGTTGGTCCTAACGTGTAGTAATGGTGACGCGTTTGTCCATCTCACCTTTAACCCGAGTGTGATTCTAATGGCATCATATGCCCTCTGTGGTCCGGCGTTTAGTTCCCAAGGTAACAGAGGTTTGCAGTTCTCGCCACAACATGACCTTAGTTGTCATTACACTCCGAAACGCAAATGAACTTCAGTGTTCGAACGAACCTCCAGTTTCCGAGTATGGTGCGGACCTGGCTTTTGATTTTCCCGTGATCGAACTTACTATCGTTTTTCAAAGCGATTATGATCACACATGATGAAGGACTGCTGCTGACACATTCAACAGCTTGAGCGATCTAATTCATTTTCAGGTTAATCAGTGTTTAACTTTTCGTATGTAAAAAAAAAAAAAAGTCATTAAATTCAGTTAGGCTTATGACAGCGAAAACTAATATAATTTGCCTTTGTGTATGGGTGTTATGGGTGTACTTTCACCTTGAGTATACAAACCACGCTTCAAATGGTTATTACTCGTTTATAGTCGTTTCAACGCGTTTATAGTTATTTCAACTCGTTTATGCTAGTTTCAATTTGTTTGTGAATTGGTATAAGATGATAGAGAGAGAGCAGTATATATATATATATATATATATATATTATTGGTATAATATACCATCAGTATGTAGAAAGTACAGTACTTAAGGTATGGGTGCTAGAATATTTTATGAATATTGTGCTGTAGTTCAGCATTCAATATACAGTACTACAAAAGTAACTTACCCTATTCTAGACGCTCTCGAGCGATGAGGAAAAAAGATATCGCCAAGGGCTTCGGACGGTAGCTCAATTAATCTATGGAAAAGTGATTTTAATTTAGTTCCAAATTTCGCCACCAGGGGAAAGTGGCGATTCCGAGGCCATAACTTCTGTTTTCAGCTAGTATGAATATTCTAAATTTTACAGAAAGTTTTTTTTTTTATAAGGAACGTGGTTTTATACAAATAAACGAGATTGGCACACCTGAAACCCCATTTTCTCTTTGACGGTAACATTTGGAACTAATTCAAATCGCTTCCCCAAGGTCTAACCGCTAAATCCTTTGCCGATATTTTTGTCATCATCGCGTCTAGAGCAGCGGTCGCCAACCGGTGGTCCGCGAGAAAATTTTGGTGGTCTGCAGAAAAATTTGGACATTATTTGCATTTTTAATGTTTGATTAATAATAAAACAAAAATAATATTCTAAGAAATTCTCATATTCTGAATGACAATTGTCGCGATTATATTGCACTAAATTCATGAAATGTACTTGATAGGTTCCTAAATTTTTAAGTACTAATTTCTAACTTTCTATTAAAATAATTAATTGTAAATTTTTATATCTATAATGTACTTGAGATAATTATCGGCAATTAGTGAAAAACCTCCCACTTGCCGCAATGCGGTTTCTAGTAGAAGCCCTGTATTTAGCTCTTTAAAAAAAATTCATATTAATGGACCGCGGGATTTAAAATTATGAATTTAGTGGTCCATGAGGTTCGAAAGGTTGGCGACCGCTACTTTAGAGAGTGTCTACTATGAAACAAATTATTTTATTGACACCCTGTATATTGTGCAGCACTTATGTAATAAACTGACTTTCGTGCTTTATTAAAAAAATAAACAGATTTAAAATTTGGATCGATGTAGTGTCTAAATACTTAAACTTTCAGTTGACTAAATTTCAATACCACGACATTAAACTGATATTTTGCATCATTTATTTGTTTTTTAATAGATATATCAGACATTTGTTTATATGTCTGGGTACGCATGAGAAAGCGTGACATCTAATTGAATATATATGTTGAAATGTCATAAATTCAGAAACATACAACAGAACATGTTTTTTAACTTTCTTATTTTATTACGTTGGTCATATGCAAATTTATAATGCTGCATATGAAACATATAAGAAGTTACAAGAAACAAAAGTAGTGCCAAATAGTGTGATAAATAGTTTGTTTATGTGATGAATAGTTTGTTTATGGTAGGTTAAGCTCATTTACAACATGCGAATGATCAAAATGTTCTGACGGTTCAGGAAAACAAATGAACAATTAAAGTTTTGTCGTATATAGAAAATATGCCAGTTGTATTAAAAGTGGATAGAATCTTATTATATAAATTATACTTTAAATAATTTAAACACACTTTGATCAGGGACGTAGCAAAGCAAAAGTTATGGTGAGGGGCTTAAGTAATTTTAGAAAAGACTTCGCGTGATTTGACATTTAAGAGAAAAATGCATCTTGATATAAAGTAGAAGGGGCATGAGCTCCCCCCCTTTCTACATAACCGATTCTGAGAAAATAAAAAGGAATGAGAAACCAGGGGATCTCTGTAGGTAGCGGTTAAAAAAAATCCAAGAAATTACTTATTATATAAAAATTTAAATTTTGTTTCACACAAGTGCGCTAAAGTATAAGTAAAATAGTTTTATATAAATGTTATAATGCTGCGGAAACGTTATATATTTACGTAGAAGCTTTTTTTCTAATCATCGAAGTATCGACTGGTGCCTAACATTTCAATCAATAGTTCTGTATTATTCTAGAATTCAAAAACTTTCCGAAGAAGCGAGAAATTCTATTAAGTATGTTGGTCAAAACGCATGGCATAAAGTAAGTCCTTTTTGACATTTCAATTTCTTCCAAATCCATAACTTCCGCAAAAATACAGTAATAGCCCTATTCTTTTCACGTCTTTCATAGGAAAGCAAGAATTTTTATTTGCCTTTTCGTGAAATTAATCACTGATTTCACTATAATGAAACAATTGCATTTTCTCCATGTTACCATTGAAGAGATATTTTCCTATCGTATGTAGTTTATTCAACAAATGAAAGATATTCATTAAAAATAGCATCTCACTGTAAAGGAGATGCAGTAAGTGTAATTAATTTATTATTGTGTAAAACCAGAGCTTTCATTAAAGTTATAAACAGTGTTGTGAAACTTCGTTTAGAATGCCGTGTAGAGCGTATCGGATAGGTGTTACTATTTGTTATTAGAAACAGGCTGGAATAAACTCTTCAGTGAACTTAGGGTGTTGCCATTTCGAAATACTACTGCGTGTTTGATAGAAGCGCCATCTAGCGCCGAAAATATTTTGAAAATACAAAAAAATGTGTAAAAAAGATTGAAAAGGAATGAGGCTGTTCCATACTCTTACAAGCACACCAGTTCACTGGAAGCAAATGCCAGTTTACTGAAAGGTTTAAATGTTTGTATATTGTCGGGTTACATGTATTATTCTTCTGTCGCATGGCAACGAACGTACGTCATTGTGACGACTTAAGACTTTTGATATATTTATAGCAAGTTTAGTCAACTCTCTCCTTTTACTTTAAGCAACTAGCTAGTTAGTATGTTTTGTTACTACCGCAGTTGTTGTGCCGCACTGTTTATCTAAGCAGCTAAGTTATATTATATGCAGTATGCATTACGCATTTAGATGTCGTTTTTGTTTTTTTAAGAATGTATTGCCGAAAGTCTAGGTCTACGGTATGAACTGACGAGAGAAATTTACGTTTTTAGTTTCTTCAAGTTAAAGATTTAATTTCGTTGAGTTTTAATAAATAGTTGCTATTGTTGATGAACTGCTCAGCTTATTTCTTCATTACTATGAGGCCGTAATGATTATCATACCCATTGCTATTTCTTGCTTTACCTGTTCAACGGATGACAAAATGTCCTTGCGCCATAATGCAACATGGAGTCAGATATATATGCCGAGGACTAGAAACGAGGAAAGAATCGAGGTGCATTCACTTTCTCCTAATTAGCGAAATCGAGCGCAACGCATATTAACACTTCGATATACTAAAATGCTACAAAAATAATTGATACTGCTTGACAATTAGTAATGAGCTAAAAAGTACCTTATTTTAAAATGTGCTTGTAAAACTTTTGAAAGTAAATGCATAGAATCGCGAAAGTCGAATTTTTGAAAGGCTAGGAGGGATAGAGCCTCCCTATATGGGCGCGCATGCAGTCCCTATTTGCGTGTTTCGTTGTCCCTCTTACCGATGGAAGTATCATCATTTTTCTTTCGAAGTACAAGTGCGCTAGCGAAAAGCAATTTCTTCAGCTGCTTCTCCTTTCATCATCGCCCAAGGCGTTTTCCTTTCTTCATATTTTTTATATATACAAATATGTATTCTTAATATAGTCACGGTTTCACTTATTTGCAACGCAGCTGAGGGCACATCAGGAATGAAGCGCAATAGAATATTATAATCGGACTTTACGACTTATATTTTAATGATTGTCACAGCGTTGTTTAATTAATTTTAATGTATTCAAAGTAGTGCTATGCAAAAATTTCTGCTTTAACACAACTTGTTTTTATGAAGTGGTTAAGGTAACAGACACTTAAACAAAACGTTTTTTACGAAATGGATTTCCAGTAGTTGAAAACCGACGAAATTCTGCATTTTGCTTTTTTGGATTTGGAGTTCAGCTGTGATGCATGCAGCAGCTTGAAAGGCCATGTCATTTTGACGAGAATGATTGACATGTCCAACAGGCATGAAATTCGTATGTCCGTAATCTCCGTAGCTCTGATTTATGCATGAACATACGAATCGATTTTACATTTCTATACTGTATCGACTTTGAAACGTTTACGAAAAAGAAAGATAAAGTTATTGCAAAAGGATTTCATTTCGTCCGTCGTTTCTTGTCTTCAGTTTATGATTTCGTGGTAATGACTCCCTCCTTTGCTTCACATTCGTCATACCTTTCGTGTTCTCTAAAAAGAAGGGTCGCCATCCATCAAAAGTCTATCTATCTATTCATTCCATGGAGAGATCAACCATACACTTCATTCAATATGTATGCAAGAAACTTATCCAATCCCAACAAAAATTTTCGTTTAGGCAGACATTTTGACTAAGCCTCGTGAACTCAGCGAGTTATTTGTCGGGAAGTTAATTAGCTCGGATTTTAAGGTTACGTATTTTGATGCTGAATGCCACCGATCAGGTGCTATTATTCCTTCAAAATGTCATCTAGAATTGAATCAAAAGTAAGATAGAATTGGCCAGTGTTACGTCAAACAGGTATATATGCAATTGGTACATTTCATGAAACTCTATTGCATTTGACGGTGATGAAATAGAATCTTCGGGATATTGAAGCGAAATCTTCACAAGTATCAAGAAAGTATACAACGTAATTAAAGATACTGAAAAAACTAATGTGGTATTAGATGGTATCGTTATAGCAGCAGACGCCAGATTATATAATTATTGTCTGATAATTATAGAGCAATTAGAGACCAAGGGTAAGAAGACAATCTACACTTGAGTAATACGCTTTAGAAAGGTATACATTTAAGAAAGAAAAGATAAAAGTACACATGAAATTTATATAGATCTACACAAAGTATGTATGCATAAGACATTCAGATAATTTACAGCATGTCGACATTTGTTTTTATCTCATTTCTGGTAATATAAATTAGTGATGAACCAAACCATGGGAAAACTGCAAGAAATATATCAGGGACAACGTCAGGAATGAAAGTTACCATCTTCTCTAGATCTCACTCAAGAAAGTTATTTTTGGTTATTCAAAAACTTTTGAGAAGATTCAACTACTAGGTTTATGTCCAGTCCGAAGAGTTAAAATTCTTTTTTTTTTTTACTCTGTTAGTCAAGCAGAAGGGTATAGTTGGAAATAAATACGCTGAAAAGTAATTTCATTTAAATACAGAAGATAACCCCACTTATTTTTTAAGAAATTATTTACATTTATAAATGTTTTCCATCGTTGCACAAGTGTACATTATTGGTAAATGAAATAAGATAACGCTTAGTCCACGGAGGAAATGCTGTTTAGTTTTTTAAACTCCTGACTGATTCTGAAGCATCCAGTTCGTTAATCTTGGTTTTATGAAGGTAAGAATATTAAAGCCATTGGAAATCAAATTCAAGAACTTGTTTTAGAGTAGATCTGCAAAATTGGTTGGCTTTTCATAGTGTATAGTGATTGAACATATATTTTTTGGATACTTATAGTGTATAGTGATTGAGCATATAGTTTTTGGATACTTATAGTGTATAGTGAGGGAGCATGTATTTTTTGGATACTTATAGTGTATAGTGATTGAGCATATATTTTTTGGATACTTATAGTGTATAGTGATTGAGCACATATTTTTTGGATACTTATAGTGTATAGTGATTGAGTATATATTGATTGGATACTTATAATATTTGTGATAACTGGAATAATATAAAACTGGTTATGATATAAAAAGAAGTTTTCAATGTATACTAATATATATTTAGAAACTAAATATTATTAATAAAAATTAAAAATTAATCAGAAAATGCTTTTCATTTATGGAGATTTCGTATATGTCGTACAATTCAAGATTGTCCTAGGATTATTGATACTGAAGCTTCAGCCTGGAAATCGATGTAAATTTTAATTAACGAATTAATTAATTGAATAATTTAAACTTTATCTAATTAGAGAGAGGGGGTTTAGAGATTAAAAGCATGTCGTCCTCATTAGTATACCAGATAAACCTTTGAAAATTACGCTGTACTGAATAGAGATATACGTACGTTTCTCCAGTAGGATATATGCAGACGTATTCTTAAAAGTTACGAAGTCTCGGTTAACCGCACATAAGCATTGAGTAAACTTTAAACTAAGTTTACAGGAATGGAAACTGCTTACGAGAATAAATTAATTGAGGTCATTAATCATTATTAATGACCAAGCGAAACCGAGGAGCAGGGGATCTTTGAAATTACCATTCCCCGCTCTTGGAAGAAAGGAAGTAATTAATTTCACTGTATAAGCCTTCGTTTATCCGTTAATTTTATAATATTGAAAATAAATGTATAATTGATGTAGTAATAATGAGTTGTTCATATATAAAACACTTGATTTAAGTTGCTTCCACCATAAATGATTGATCTGATATAAATTATTAGCGAAATTTACAGAATCTGTCAGAAATTTAATGATCGCTTTCCTTATTTTGAGCAGTGATTGATGCACACAAAAACAGAATGCTAACTAACTACAGTAAGGAATATAAATTGCAATAAAAGTTTATGGGCATACTCATTCTTTCATGGGAATGCATTCTTTAGACTCATTCCCATTCTGTGGAAGTGATTCGGTCTTTGAAACCTGTTCAATGGGAGGGAATGACTTCTTTGAATCGTTCAAATTTCTACTGATAACCAAAAACTGTGATTATATTTGAGCACCATGGACGATTAGAAACTATTGCTTATTTAATACTATTAACGATTTCAAACTACTGATGATTTGAAACTATCTATGATTTGAAATTATCGATGATTTGAAACTAAATATTTCACAAAATATGTTATCGCATCAAAACGCAAATTAAAGCAAAAGTTATTCCATAGTTTACGATTTCTTTCATGAATGTTTTTTGTCGAATACGGTTGTACCCACAGGAAATAATCTGTGTACAGTGTAACGGTTTATGATAAAGGACGAGTATGTTTGAAAGAGCAATTATTTTCATATAGAAATGCAGGGGCGGCTCGAGGGTTGTTTTGAACCCGGGCGATCTGGCCCTGATTGATGTTTTGGCGCCCCACCTCCTCTGGCGAAAACAGGAGATTTTCACAGACGCACAGTGAGCCATATGACATATAGAAGTTACCAAAAGTTTCAGAAAAAAATTTCTCTAAAGATGTCCCTAAAAATTTCTCTAAACTTTTCCCCCTTTTAGAGAGATTTTCTACTGTTGGGTAAATTAAAAAAATTTTCAACTTGACTTCAGTTTGGCGTCCTCATCCAAATGGGGACCCGGGTTGTCGTCCGGCGTTTAAGCCACCTCTGTAGAAATATATATATTTATACACAGTGATATTTGTCGATAACGATCTTTTCTGCTGTCCTGATCGATATAGTGTGATGCCAGATTCAACCTTCTCAATAAAACTACAGCGTTTTCAAGCCCTTGAAATATCATTACAGACCGGTTTTACTGTATTTGTAACCTTTTTTAGCTTTTGGTTAATAAGATAAAGGGAAGGAATTTCATTATTACTTTATTTATGTTTTGTACTATATTTTTTGAAGAAGCCTTGTACCGTTCAAGTGGAAATGTTAAGCCAAATAAATGCCTCCATACAACGATATTAAGCTCTTCCTATCCAGAAAGAAATCCCATTCATGATTTGTGATGTATGTATTGTGTGTGTATGCTGATTTATCTACTATAATATTTATAATAGTCAGATATATTTCTATTTCGGTATAATGGCGACATACTTAAATTAAAGTGTGTAATATTTCTATTTATCTTACTCATTACTGTTGCGCCATTTATAGTAATCACGGCTGTTCGCTGTTCATGCTAACCGCGACTATTTTGCTGTTCATGCTAATCATCAGTTATACAAATAGCGGCTATTACGATATTCGTGCCCCTAATCACGGCTATTTTGCTGCTCATATTAATTGTATTATTTATATCGTGTTATTTATATCGATTAGTTACCATTAAATTATTTAGGCTGTTAATAGTTATTTATGTCAATAAAATGGCCATCATATTATTTATGTTATCAATTAATTATTATGGGAATTATGTTATCAGTTAAGTAAGTATTATGGTAATTATGTTATTGATCAAGTTATCAGTTAAAGTATTATGGTAATTATGTTATTGATTAAGTAAGCATTATGGTTATTATGTTAT
>QLNU02003225.1:52764161-52784462 GCA_006491805.2 Dysdera silvatica | reverse complement strand
AGGGTGTGCCCTCACTTTGTAATCTTACTAACAATGGCATAGCGTTTTCTTCAAAAGTGGAGCATTTCCCATTGTTTATCCTACCCACCCCCTCCTCGAATGAAAATATATCATTTCATATGTATATCACGATAATGATATATATGTGAATTGTGACTTTTTTATTCGAAGTGGGGGGGCATGGTAAACGATCGAAGATGGCCCAATTTTTGTGTCATCCTACGCCACTTCTTATTAGTGTTATAAAAGCATTCATTATCTCATTGCCTCTTCAACCTTTTTATAACAATTCGTTATTTCATGAACACCTTTATAACAATTCGTTATTTCATGAACACCTTTATAACAATTCGTTATTTCATGAACATCTTTATAACAATTCGTTATTTCATGAACACCTTTATAACAATTCGTTATTTCATGAACATCTTTCCAACAATTCGTTATTCCATGAACATCTTCATAACAATTCGTTATTTCATGAACATCTTTATAAGCATGCGTTATTTCATGAACATCTTTATAAGCATGCTTTATTTCAACTTATTTTTATAATTGTGTAACCAGTTACATTATTGCCATTTTATATTCACATTTATCATTATAACTATTCATTATTTCATTACCATTATAACTATTCATTACCTCATTATCATCACATAACCATTCATTACCTCATTATCATCACATGACCATTCATTATCTCTTTCTCATTATAACTGTTCATTATTTCATTACCATGGTATAATTATTTATTATCTCTTTATCATTATAATCGTTCATTATCTTATTACCATTCTAATACTCATTCATTAATTTAAAACGTTATTTCAGATGTATTTCATCACCTTTTGTGGTGAAAGAGAATGTATGAATTTCAATTACCTTTCTGAAACGCGTTTTCACTATTTGATTTTAAAATGATGCTTTCTAATTTAAATTAATATGTTTTTGTTATTATTATTATTATTTATAAGTTATTATTATATACCTATTATTTTAATATTATTCTCAAAGACCTTTTAAAGCTGAACAGAGTAATGCAACGTAGCAAATCCTTAGCCAATCCTTTCCTCATTCTAATCTTGATTTCTAAATATTTGTTTTCTTTCTCAAATATCTCTTTATGCAAATTGAGCCTCAACGTCCTCAAATCGTAATAAAGATAACTCAGTGCTCTCTCTTTGTAAGTTTAGATTCCTCTGGTCCCCAGTATTTGTATGTATCAACACATGCACCTCCGAAGAAGGGGCATTTCTATTTAAGAGACAAAGTATCCGGTTTCGTGGGTGTCCCTTATTGGAAGGTAATAGTGTACATTCAAAGTCAAGTCTAACCAATACATTTCGAATGGAAGGAAAATGTCCAATTCTTTAAAGGTTGTAAGTTCTCCCAAGCGTCTTCTCATATTAATTTAATACATCTTATTCACCTATCAGAGTTTTCTGGCATTTTCCGAAAAATTGTCGATTTATTAAAACACACTTTGTTAATGTAATAAAGAGGGTTAAGTTCAAGACTAAGACCGTAAGGAAAGCCTAACCTTTTTTATTTACTTACGCATAAAAAGTTCAATCCTTAGAAGCCTTATTTTCCAAATTAAATTTAAAAATGTATTTATTGCAGTAGCCAGATAAAGGGAAAAATAATAAAAAAATCACAATACTTATTTTATATATTTATTTCGAAAAAAAAGCAGGTATAAATTTTGATACTTTAGGCATTAAGTCCATAAATATGTCGCACTAACTGTTTAAAAGTCCGGTAACAAATTTAAAACTTAAGGCATTTAAAGGTTAATTCCGCTTTTCCTTCACCGTAAACACCTGCGTCTTACTCTTTTATATAAAAATTCTTTATAATCACTATAAATGTAATTTCTTACAATACGTGAGACCTGCCGACTATATTTCTTCTCGTATTGACCACTCTTTCAAATTATAATTATTTACCGCACACAGCAATACTCATAAATTTATTTTTTTTTTTTTTTGCTCAAACGATTGACAATTGGAATAAGCTTAACTCAAAATGTGTTTCTTCAATTAATATCAATGCATTTGTTCATAATATTCGACAATTTGTAACATCTTAAATGTGTATATATACCCCTACCTGGGCCCTCACGGGCCAAATAGTATTCAAACAAACAAACAAAAAAACAAACGAACGAACGAACATAAAAATAATAAATAAATAAATATAAATATAAAAATAATAAACAAATAAATAAAAATAAATAAACAAATAAACAAACAACTCAATAATTTTCGACACCCACGTAGAAACAAGCTTAAATTAAATCTGTTTTTGTTTAGGAGAGAAAAAGATGACGTCCTTATCCAGGATGAAGACGGCAAATACCACTCCTGTTTGGTGGCCTTTGTTACCCCGTACAGGGAGCAACAATGAATTTAAAAATATATATAAAAAAATGGAAATATAATCTAGGAAGTATAACAACCGTAAGAGTATTGTTTGAGGTTATGTTTAAAAATGATTTTAGTGAATTTAACTTAAAAATGTGATTTTGGCGATGAAAGTTATGGACTGTATAAATTTATGACGAAATTATCCTAATTATAAATAAAGGATTATAAACTTAATTTTAAAACATACACACTATTAAAATATGTGGCCCAAAGCTTCGTCAAAATATGGAATTGATGGCATGAAAGTTAACAATCAAACTCAAAACAGTGTTGCCAGAATCAGAGTCCGAATTTATTCAGCAAAATAGCTTAAGTTACCCCAGCGGCTTAAGTAGCCCCGAGATACGGTATCTAATTTGAAAAGCCTCAAATTTTTTTTCTTGAAAATCTGTGAATTCTCCAATCACACTCCACGACGACCTCTTACATGACCAAACCTTACCAAGAAAGAGAGAGAGATGCCCTGTAAAGATAGAAAAGTCTTATTTGTGTTTTGTATACTGATTTATTTATTATTTTTATATTTATGACCTAAAAATGATAAATAATTGTTATTTATGTTTTTCAATAATATTTATAGAAAGAATTTTGTAAAAACCTGTCACAACCTTTGGTTTTATCGAGAATTAATTTAATTAATTAATTTTAATTAATACCGAGAATTAATTTAATTAATTTGTTTGAAACCCTCTTCTCCATCTTCCTCCAGTGATGATGGTTTAGGATGAGGGGGAGGGCACCACTAGTGGAACAGCCATGGGCGTCTCTTCATGAAAATCAAGCTCATGTCCATAATACAAATTGCATGCAACCAAATAGTTAGTGAATGAATGAAGCAAACTGAAGCATAAATATTCACTAAAAAACCATGAATGGGTGTTATTGAAAATCTACTTTATTCTATCATATGCAAAGAATTACTTCAGGAAAGAAAAAATCAAAAATATTAAATCCAAAAATAGAACAAACAAAGATTGTGGTGAAATAAAAATTATACATTTGTATGAAATATATGGGATTCCTAATTTTACTGAAAATTGCAATAAAGTGTCAAAATACATTGACTCATAATATCAGTACTGATTATGCCCATATCCAGAGAGGGATCTGAGGGAGCGGGCCCCCAGAAACTAAATTTTTAATGGGACTTGGCTACGGCCTTGCATGCTGTGATTGTATCGATACATGCTGTAAAAATTTTTGAATCCCCCGAAATTAAATCACGGCTGCGGTCCTGGCACTGATAGATATACAGTAATTGGAGCACAATTGGCCTAATTTTAGGATTCCCAAACTATAACTATAATAATAAAACACCAAAATCCTACGTTTAGCTTCATATATTGATCAAAAAAGGACAGAGCTGAAATCTGAAGATATAAAAACAATCAACAATAATTCTAAAATAATAAAAATTCACATTTAAGAAACAATGAAATTGATTATAAAACCGGAATAAAATTTAAAATTTCAATCAACCTTTTAATTAAATTATAGAGGAGAATATCTTATTGACATATAAAACCAAGTCACAAATAAAGTTTAGGAAAACATAGCCTATCTTGGGATAAAAAGGAAGTCGTGTTTAAACACTATGCAGAGAAGAAATTTACATGAGAAAAGGTAAAAACCAAATCCTGTTCGTTCAAATATGTTTACAAAAGACAGCAAAGACCAATTGATACAAAGAAAGTGACAAACTCCTCATTTCTTGTCAGGAGAATTTGAAAACAGAACAAACTATTGTAATGTATAATAAAAACCTGAAACCAAATGCACAATCCGTTGTATTCTCAGAAATTGGATTTCCCATTTGTCACTTGCAATGTAGGGTTAAGCTTTTTTTTTATTTCTTCTGTGTCCGCCCCTCCTCGATTGCATTGCTCGTTAATTACAAAAGGGATTTTCTGGTACCAGATGTCTTTGAGTAATTGACCGTTAATCATTCCATCATAACTTACTATATTTCATCTTGAGCTTCGCTGAACAGACGGACGAGTACCAAGTTACTTCGTCTTTATTGAACATGTCAATGGTCTCAGATGTCACGAATTGCTGCGGAATCGATCGAGCCCAGATATCCATACTTCTAGGCATTTTAATAAATTTCTATCTCATACGAAATAAACATATTTCGAAAACGTAAAAACAATCAATTTCCTATTTGTCAATACATAAAGCAACGATAACTGAGTAAAGATAGCTTTGTCAAAATAGTTCAGAAATAAGAATTACGAGGAAATTATTCCACCATAGTAATAAATGAAAATTTTAGGGGCAACCATTTTGGAACGAACACTTCCAGGCAATTAACTAGAGAAATATAATTTGAATACAGTAATTAATTACAACTAATGCAGCAAATAGCATCAGGAATAACTCAGTAAGTGACATTAGTAAATTAAGTAAGCAACCTTGGTTAATAGAGTAAGTTTTCATAGTTATTTATGTAAGTTTTCACAGTTATTTAAGTAAGTTTTCACAGTTATTCAATAAGTAATCACAGTAAATAAAAAAGTAATTGTAGTTAATAAAATAAATAATCATAATTAATAAATTAGGCAGCGGCAGACGGCAAATATAATCATATTTTCAATTGACAACATACAAACTTTGTATATAGCAAGACGCTAAGCAGGCCTGGTTGGGGACAGCAGAGGCTTGGACCCAGTTGCCCCTATCAAGCTGTTTATATATATGTAGAAAAATAATAGCACAATGTTAAATTATTAAAAATTAACAATGCATAAAACTGTTTTTAATGTATATTTGTATAAACTGTTTTTATATAATTCTTCTTTTCCCATACAATTTACCCTCCATAAAATTTAAAATACAAACTTTGATATATATTAATATTACAGTATTTGTAATAAATTAAAAACAATGCCGTCAAGTATAAAATTTATTTGGGTTTATAGTGACATAATATCTAAATACTGTATTGAGTCTTCTAATCATTTTATACGCGCGAGTCTCCGGATACCCTCTACCCTATATGCTCTTTGTCATGCCCTAGTTATCCCTTCAACATGGCTTCAGGCCTGTGGCTAGGTCTTAGAACATTGCATCAAAGTAAAAAATTATATATCTATTCCCATCAACAGAAACTTTAAGATTAAAGTCCACGAATACTTATAAATCTAAAAACACTTGAAGTAATCCCAAATATCCACATCAAATTTCAGAAACTTGCAATCTCACATGTATACAGAGAGTGTTTAAACATTTTGGAACGATTTCGAGTCCGTCTAATTTATTTTCAAACTATAAAAATTATAAGCTTTTAACTAGTCGATCTAAAAGCCCCTTTTCTGGGCTATACACCTACATTGTATTTTCCATTATAGAAGGGATTTTCGTAAAATTTGTAGAAATTACTTTCTACACGTCTTATATTATACACACTTTTCCAGAAGTCATCAATCGTTGTGGGTTTGCGCGTCGAAAGTGCTTTTTCAGCAGACTAGAAATATAAAAGCCCATAGCTGAAACGTCATGGGACTTTGCGGGAATATGTTTAAAAGATACATACGCAGGTGAAACGTCATGGGACTTGGCAGGAATATGTTTAAAAGATGTATACGCAGGTGAAACGTCATGGACTTTGGTGAATATGTTTAAAAGATACATACGCAGGTGAAACGTCATGGGACTTTGCAGGAATATGTTTAAAAGATGCATACGCAGGTGAACGTCAGTGGACTTTTGCAGAATATGTTTAAAGATGCATACGTAGAAACGTCATGGGACTTTGCGGGAATATGTTTAAAAGATACATACGCATTACTTGCATCAGTCTCCATGTGTTCAAGGATGGCAGTTGTAGATTTTGAAGTATGGCTGGTGGCTCCGTCTTGGTGAAGTTTCACTCTTTGAAAGTAGTTGGGATAAAGAATTGGAATTTATTTTGTGAATATCGGACTTAAAGTATTCGTCTGATTGTATTAAGAGTTGAATTTAACGTTTTTCTAATCTTATTAATTTTAATTCCCCATTATAGGAGAAATCTGCTATAATCGTATCATCATCATCAAACTTTACTAAAGCTATCTTTGCGTTCTCTGAAATAGGTTTGTACATCTTTTTTTCGCGTTTATGATAAAAAATACACAGAAATTTTTAATTATGTTTCCGTTAAAAATAGTAGTTATTAAATTTAAAATTCTATTACATAATATTCTCGTTTATTTGACGTTTGTATTGAACTATTTGTAAAAATAGAGTTTACAAACTTTAGTACTATTTGGTTACGACTAAAAATTCCTGCCTCATTTTCCGGAAAATTACGCAATGCAATTTGGCTCCTTTTTGTGAATTCATTATTCACCACCAAATTTAAATAATTAGCGAAAGAATAATTACGCAAGTAATTACTTTTTCGATACACACGCCTAACTATGTTACTTCTTTCGTCAGAAAAACGTTCTTCCTAAAAAATGGAATTTGAATTTTTGGACGAAGTTCCTAAGACTAAGTTCCTTGGACTAAAGGTTCTTCGTCCAACCGTAAGTAAATTTTAAGTTATATCGATGAAATTTGAGTGCTGAGGTTGAATTTGTTTGAAGGGTGTAAGGATAATATACTAACCAGTTTAAAATAAATCATTTAAATTTTGCATAAATGTGTATGGGTTCTCTCTGCATAACTGTGTGTATAGGTTTCTTCTGCATAAATGTGTATGGGTTCCTTCTATATAAATTTGTATGGAATTTTTTTTACTAAATAATTTAAATAATTTGTATTTAAATTTAATAGCATTCTGTAATCATTCAATGCTGGGTTTTTGTGTAATGGTTTTTTGATTGGATAGAGCACTATATATTTAAGATAGCTCGATACAAGATGCTTTTTCATTTGTTAGTCAGTCTATTCTAAATGTATTTACTTTCGCAAGCTAGTTTGGATTCGAACTTAGCGGTTCACAATGTTATGTAGAATTATGATTGTGATAGCGAGTGGTATGATGTGGTTAGTGTAGAAGTATATAGTGATTAATGTAGTAATATATAGTGATTAATGTAGTAATATAGTGATTAATGTAGTAATATATAGTTATAAGTGTAGTAATATATAGTTATAAGTGTAGTAATATATAGTTATAAGTGTAGTAATAAAATCATAAAAAAATATCAGTGCACTCCTTGAATTAATAAACACTTTTCTGGTGCATTTTATTGTTGACTGGTTACTGCCGTTTGCAACACAGATGGTAATTCGCTCAGTTTTAAGAACAGAGGATGCACCGAGCACATCTTTATAATCGGCTTGTAGGCGCTTTCCATGATGGGCCACAATGAACGGTATACCCCTTCTTAGATGCTAAAAGATTTCCATGTCCGGAAATTCTCAATCATTCATGAACACTCATATATTTTAAAAATACACAGCTTGGTCATCGGCAGTTGCTGCGCGTGTTAGTCAGCCATTCTGTGTCTGAACTTTCCGATACATTGACGACTATTTTTCTCCTCAAAATATTTCCACGATAAAATATTTATTCATAAAAAATGCTTAGATGAAAAATTCCAGGAGAATCTCTCGCGGCCCGGTATAATTGATGCCAGGGCCCGGAATCGAACCGCGGTTACTTTCTTTCTTTTTGGTTTTACGGCTCAAAGACTACAGTGGTCATGCTGCGCCGGGACCTACTGTTTTCCGAGGAATCCGAACCTCTTAAGGCCTAGGGAACCAAACCCCGGACTACAGTGAGCAGTGCGATCTTTATGAGATCTCTGAGTAAGCGTTCTTTTTGCACTGCTGGGAGTCGAACCCGGATTAGCCGCGCAATAGGAGAACGCGTTACCACACTGCGCCACCGCAGGGCGGTCCGGCAGTTAAGAAACGCTGGTATAGAGTTTGCTACTATATTTTACATCTACATACTACATTTTATATTTGTACATTTTACGTCCTAAGGCGTAAAATAATAATAATAATAATAATAATAATAATAACAATAATAATAAAAAATACATGTTTAACCCACAGGTCGGTTTTATATTTCACTTATAACAATTTTCACACTCTGTCAACTTATACAATCATCATACATCATGCATGATGTACGATAATGATCGTAATCAATAGATGTAGTGTTAAGTATAAAGGGTCCAGAGAAAATACCGTTGTCTAGGGATGCTTCTGTACTAGGAGTCTTAGAATAGGATTTTAGAATTATGAGTGCAATGACTTTTTTATATAAAATTTTTTACCTCGTCCTTTTAGTATCTTTGCAAATGTTGCAAATGTTAAGATTTGTATAATTTTGTTTCCTGCATAAGTCAAAGTAGGTACAAAGTAAGTTTATCACCACATAAGCGTACGCAGAGTTCGTAAGTGGGGTTATGGGCTCAATGAGTTACAGAGCTATAACTCATACATTCCTATGTTAAATATACAAAATTTCATTACAATCGGGGGTTACAACCCCCATCAACACCCCCTGCGTACGCCAGTGTTTCAACACTCTGTACGTGTCACGAGACGTGGAAATGCAAACAAAGATGATAGATTTGAATATTTTCTTGGAAAATAATCTAATTTATTTTAGAGTTCAAAAATGTAAAAGAATTTCATACTATATAAAAAGTACGTTGCCAGATAGAGCTGTGTAACTTACATTAAGTAATGTTTGAATGGCTAATTTCACATGTCAAAATATGGAAGCTCTACCCCTCTTGATAAAACGACAAACTCTTAGGAGATAAGGATTATATATACATCGTCCACTACACAATCACATAATTAAATCCATAAATTATTCATCAAATCCTTAATCGACGAATTTGTTCATACATATAAATTACCATTTTAATGTAAAAGAAAGAAAAACGGGAGAGAGAGAGATCTTAGACCCTGCACCATGTGAGATATTTACAAAAAATAAATAAATAAATAAATAAAATGAGAAATAAAAATCACCGTACTTTTTTTTAGCCAAGAACTTTATTTAAAAGAAGTTTGTTTTGATTGAAGAACAAACGAAGTTTGTTTAGCATAAAGAGCGCGTAGATAAAAAGCGAAAGTTTTTTTAATCCTGGAATAAAATATGTAAAACTAAAAGAAGGTTTCGAAATAAATATCGATATTACGAGAGAAGTTTACGCATCATAATCTTATCTTGTTTAACTTTCATTCTGTGTTACTTCTTCAAGAATTTATTCTCGGGCATTGTTTACGTTCATAATGAGTTTTCGACATTCGAGTTTCTGCTTTCCTCAAATTCAAATATTGTTGGCAAGTTTTCGGCTGCGTTGTTTTTGCAAATATTTATCCCTTCTCTCTTATATGGGTTTTTCTATTCTTTTGGATTTTGTAATCTTTTTAGAAAATTTTTTTGAAGTTTTCTCCAAATTCTTAATAATTTTTTCTATATTTTAATAAACGTGTTTGAACAGTGGGAGTCCTGTGTGTAGTCATTAAGGAATAAATACCTGAACTAAGCGGAGCACATTTAAAAGAATAGAAGAAGTTTTGCAAAGACTGGATTAAGATGTTAAAAAATAAAAATTCTGTATGGTGCCATATTTCGTAAATTTTTATATTTTGCGTCAAAAGATCGTACTGCGGGTCTTCCGAGGTGGGACTGACGATCTAATGTGACCTCAGGTCAGTGATATAGTTAAGCACAATCAAGCTTACTGGGGGTCAAACCAAATCCAGTTGACCTAAAAGCAGAGGAGTTCATAACTACTGGAGCGCACAGGCACGTCTGGTGTGTGTCCACGTCCCAGTAATAAATTATCATTTAATAGTTTAATAACAGACAAAATGCTTACTTTCAGACAATAATTGAACAAATATACACTCATCAACAAATATTCTTTCATGAACGTCGTCCTAATTAATGAATATTTCTGTTTAACGACAATACTTTGCTTTTCCGGCAAATTCTTTGTAGAATTGCGAACATTCCGAATAACGCCTTTTCTGTTTAAGAATCTTTTTTTTCTATGTGCTTTTAAAGCCATCAATCGGGAAGATTATTGTAGTACAACGATTTTCTAGCTTTATTAAAATACCGCAATGTGCCAAAACTAATTTACTAAAATTCTGCGAAATTAATTTACTAAATTGCGATAATAAATTGACTTCCACGCGCGTTTTAAAGCTCATAATAGAGCTGTTTTAGATATAAGAGAAAAAGAGACATCGTCCCCAGAGTTCCTCAACCACTAGACCAACGAGGTATCTCTTTTACTCCTATACCTAAAACAGCTCTAATATGAGCTTTACCCCTCTGACTGCTCAATTTTTTTTATAACAATCTCTTCAAAAACTGCATATTTCTTTTTATTCAATATTTCAAATCTACATGTAATTGAGAGTTAAAATATGTAGCACATTTTTGTAACCAAAGATGATGAGAGATGAAAGATGGAAAAATTTCATACCCGCGAAAGTCGAGGGATGAAAAATTCTGTTACTTTCATGTTGCCCGTGGAAATCGAGGGATAAGCAGTTAGAGGGTTAAAACGTGGTTGTTAATTTATTATCGTAATAAACATCCCCTCAAAATAAACAAAAAACCTTGCTCCGGTGGCTTTGTGTGTTGACCATTATTTGGCAATTGTGTTATCCCTGAGAAGGGTAATAATATCTTACAATTTCGTATACGCAGAAAGGGAGTGTTGTTTCTTTCCTTGTTGGTTTAGTGATTAAGTCATTCAGGGCTCAATGGAATGACCCAAGTTCCACTCTAGGACGGTGACGACGTCTCTTTTTCTAGTATAATTAAAACAGATCTAGTATACGCTTTAAAACGTGGGTGTCAATTTATTATCGTAATAAAAATACCTCACAAAATACGCGCCCCTATAGCTTCGTGTGTCGAACATGATATTGATAATTACGTTACCTCTGAGAACATTGGCGTAGGCAGGGAGTTCGTAAGGGGGTTATAGTATAATAATTATAATTATAGTATTAATTATATTATTAATAATTAATTATAGCATTATAATAGGGTGGGTTACAGTGACACAACTCACATATTCCTATGCTAAATATGCAAAATTTCATTGCAATGGGGGTTACACCCCATTAACACCCCCTGCGTACGCCATTGTCTCAGAAGGATAATAATATCTACATAATTTACTAAAATTCTGCGACGCATCAAAACATGTATTTTTCTCCGATCTGGTAAAAAAAGCAAAAGCGTATGAATAACAATAAATAAAAGAATAAAAAATAGGTATAATTTTAATTGATTTACAAAACGTTAATAATAAGCAGTATCTTTAAGTGGTATACATTATAAGCATCTCTCGGTCTTCTCGGATGTGCTAGCAGACAATCTGTCGGACTGCTGGCTCAGTTGGTTTGCTACTTTATGGTGTTTTCCAGAATAGCTGACCACCGTTCTATTATACGCCATTGTCGAGTTGACTGTTGATGTTTTTTGGATTGAAAACCCTGGGGAAATGAGGTTAGTGCTTGTGACTAAATTGTCAAGTATTTCATATTTTAAAAATTCTCGCGACATACCGACAGGACTAGCTAGACAATCTTGAGCCCTTGGAAGAACCATTCACATTGCGCCTCCTAGTAACGGATATATTTTCCTTCTGCGAGTTATTTCATCGGATTTAACGCCTCTGTTGTGGGCCTTCCTCTTCACCCCCAATTACAGCTTTGTTCACCGCTTGAAAATCGCTTTTGCAATACAATGCATCCTATATCCACCCATTTCTATATTGCGCTTTCCCAAACAGTAGATAAGGTACCAAAGAACCAAGTACTAAAGGAAGAGTCATTAATTTTTCATAAAGCGGCTAGCAGAACCTATAGAAGTGGGCCTTGTGGTGGCACAGTGGTTAAAAGTTCAACTAGCGCATCATTATCTCGGGTTTGTCTCCTAAAGGTGCCTGAGAAAAGAAAGGGAGATAGATAGAGAGATAGAAAGAGAGAGAGAGAGAAAGAAAGCTTTCGGACAGAGTGGTCACTGTAGTTCGAGGATTAGTTCCCTGGATTTTAAGAGGTCCGGACCCCTCCGAAAACTGTAGGGTCCGGCTGCGTAAAATAAACGAACTTTAAGAATTACATATACACGTACGTATGCTCTTATTTTGGGACCATTAATTTTTAAACGCGTTATCATTGGTACTTAGTGCGTGACCGTGCATTGACGCGCAGACAAGTTACTGGTAACAGCGAATAAGGGGCACTATTGTAGGCGACTAACATCACCCCCAAACGCGAGAATATACGATGTTCTGTGGGCCGCAAACAGTTCTGTTTTTACTTTCATGGGGGTTGGTCCTAACGTGTAGTAATGGTGACGCGTTTGTCCATCTCACCTTTAACCCGAGTGTGATTCTAATGGCATCATATGCCCTCTGTGGTCCGGCGTTTAGTTCCCAAGGTAACAGAGGTTTGCAGTTCTCGCCACAACATGACCTTAGTTGTCATTACACTCCGAAACGCAAATGAACTTCAGTGTTCGAACGAACCTCCAGTTTCCGAGTATGGTGCGGACCTGGCTTTTGATTTTCCCGTGATCGAACTTACTATCGTTTTTCAAAGCGATTATGATCACACATGATGAAGGACTGCTGCTGACACATTCAACAGCTTGAGCGATCTAATTCATTTTCAGGTTAATCAGTGTTTAACTTTTCGTATGTAAAAAAAAAAAAAAGTCATTAAATTCAGTTAGGCTTATGACAGCGAGAACTAATATAATTTGCCTTTGTGTATGGGTGTTATGGGTGTACTTTCACCTTGAGTATACAAACCACGCTTCAACTGGTTATTACTCGTTTATAGTCGTTTCAACTCGTTTATGCTCGTTTCAACTTGTTTATGCTCGTTTCAATTCGTTTGTTTGTGCTTTATGACGCAATTTCGACATGCACATTTTTCCAAGGAATTTAATATTTCTTTGTTTTAGAAACCAAACTTCAGAGATTACGGTGGACATAAAAAAACGATCCGCGTTCTGTAGCACCATTGGCATCGAACCAGGGTTTACGGTACGATAAACAAACATGTTGCTTATACACCATGTGGGGTCGTTTCAACCCGTCTTTTCCAATCTTCTTCAGAAGACAATACTAAAGATGGTAGAACTGATAAACCCGTGCTATAAACGATCAGCCTATTACAACGGGATGTCATTTCCCTTGCTGTTGTAGCTTTAGAAATTAATTTCGTTTTTAAACATAGTTTTTCTTGCTGTTTAGCTTTAAAAAATACTCACTGCAGTCCGGAGTTTGGTTCCCTAGGCCTTAAGAGGTTTGGATTCCTCGGAAAACAGTAGGTCAAAGAGGTTCGGATCCCTCGAAAAATTTTAGGTCTAGAGCTCGGATTCTTCGGAAAATTGTAGGTCCAGAGGTCGGATTCTTCAGGAAACAGCAGGTCTCGGCGCAGCATGATCACTGTAGTCCTTGAACCCTAAAATTAGAAAAAAAAATTTAGAAGTGTTCGACGAAGCTCTCCTGCTTATTGCTGAAGCCAGTGGCTACTGGAATGTTGCCAAAGCGGAATCGTCATGTCTCGTTTACATTCAGCCCACTTCCGTGTTAGTAAGCAGAAAAGGAAGCGTGGAAGTGGGCAGCGTGAGTATATAAACACGTAACTCGCGCTGACCATGCTCTTGCCATTGAAGATGCCCGCCGCTCCCTTCGTTGCCGGTTTTTGTGCGAAAGTCAAAGGAGGCAAAGCGCTGAAGTTGCAACTAATTCTACGTCCTCCATTGCCTGAAGTCGAATGCAAAGTAAGTATGAAGCGACAATGTAAACATTCATTGCCGCTGATACTGCCACAAAATTATTCTGGGGATTAAATACAGCAGCGCGAGTAGCAGTGGCAATGGCCGAATATAAATCTGGCTTTAGACTTCGATTACTTCCCTCTCTTGGGTTGATATGCCAGAACAATCATTTAAAACACAGTATTATCATCTTTACTTCCGCTTTTGTTAGATATGTGTCGTCGTCGTCTTTACGTTTATGCGAGTTTCATGTTTGTTTGGATTTTTATGGCGCAAGAGCATCTGGGCTATACTGCGCCAAACATGGTAAAATCAAAGACTGTAGTAAAAGCCAGTTCTCTGTAAAAAGTTGAAGACACATGACGACATGAGAGTTTTATGGCCAAGGACAGTAAGAGAGTGTTGCTCTGCGATCTACAGTTTTCAAGGAGCCCAAACCATTTAAGGCCTAGGGGACAAAGCCCGAACTACAGTGAGTAGTTGGTCGGTGAGAGTTTCTTTTTTTTTCTTTGCAGAGGTGGGAGTCGAACCCGGGATAATCGCACTTTGGGGTAACGCGTTCCCGCTGCACAGCCGAAAGGCCTAAATATGCCTTCAAAAGAAGACTCGTAGAAACAAGTCGAAACGTAAACCGATTTAATATTATACTTTGTCTCTTTCTCCAGAGCTATATACATTTAAAGACCTAGGTTTTCATGACGACCGTCACCCAGGGGCGGACTGGGCCGCCAGCCAACCGGCCTCTGAGCCGGTGCGCCCTCATGGGCTATAGGACTTGCGCCTTTTGTGAGGACCCAGTCAGTCCCTACCGTCATCCGCTATCCTCTGTTTAAAGTTTTCTCTTGCCATTCTATTTCTCCTATTTTTCTGAAATTGGCCTCTACTGCATTTCAGGAGTTTTAAAGGTTTGCAATTAGCCCAAAAGAAAAAATAGTTTAAAGTATGATAAGAAACAATGTGAACCCTCTCTTAACCGGCCACTTTTTAATCGGCTGATTCTTCCATCAGGTTTAAAAGATGAAACAGACATGTAATCAGAGATCAAGACAGGATCTACGGATCCCTAAGCAGATTAGAATATTTGCAAAGTCTCCAACCATATTAAGTTTAATAACAGATTATTTTTGTTAATTTATTAAAGTTTCACCCCCGGGCCTTTAGGTATTTACCCTTCTGCTGTCCCCAGCCCAGCGTATAATGTACATTAATGAATAACAGAAAAGTTTATAAGGGTGGAAATAGGGTACCTTTCTGTACATTAACGAGGAAAACGGACCTTATTTGCTCAGTTCCTTAACCTCGGCTTTACTTCTTTTGAACGAACATGAGAATATATTACTTGTCGTCCCACTTTCTTTTTCTTTGTTTTTTTTTTTGGTGGAGAGTGTATCTTCGCAAATGGAGATTTGTAAGTCCGTTTGTCTTGAGAGAATATTTGAGATCTTTTAAAAAAGTTTTTTGGAAATTTACCGAATTGAAACGACAGGACCATGAAAGGTTATTTGAAAAATTAACAGCATTTTAATTTTTTCAAGATATTTTTTAATGTTCTTTAGTTTCGAAACTAACAAAGAGGAACATATTTTCGCCAGGAATATATAATTTTTTCGTAGTTTGTCTCGCAGCACAAAAGCAGTTTTCGACCCTGAAATATAATTAAATCTTACTTTAAAGAGATAGGTGTTTAGTAACAGGTACTAAAATAAAAGTAACAGGTATTAAAATGAGAGTAACGGGTAAAAGCAAAGTAACAGCCCAAGTGTGTACAGTTTACTCACTTAACGTATTAAGTTACACTTGTGGATATTATTTGAAACCAGAGTCTCTTTGTTATTTTGATTCATTATATTTAAACAACAACCTGATCGTGCCACGAGCTGGAATCAAACCAACGACTTTCGGGTTGTTGTCATGAAGGCTACTGTTTCAAGTCAAGCCTGGAATATGCTCACCTTTCTTCATTATATTGGTCTAACTTGATTCTGCTTCAACTTTTGTGGGCGGACGGGGATTTTTATTTTTCAGCATGGCTTGATCCTTGGTGCCAATAAAATTGCAAAAACGGGAACTCTCTAATTTTTGGCAATGGTGGGTCGTACGTTGCACCGAATTTTAGAACGTGGGCTGTAAAATTAGCATGTGTAGTGAACGAAATGTATTGTTAGCATGAAGGTTGCGTATATTAGCAAATTATTTTTAAGTATTCATTCGATATCTTCGGAGATTTATATTTTCAAATTGAAAATTATTTTCAAGAAAAATTGGGGGGCTACTGTAATTGATTGGTTGCTGTTATGTTCAGGATTCATAGCTGGGTTCAGTTCCCGCCCTTTTCCCCGCTAAACTTAGTTGTATGTACAAAATGTTAAGTTGTCACGTTAAGCCGCCAGTCTTGTCAAGCTCAGATAAAAATCGAATAATTTAAGACTACTGATAAACATATAAATAAAAAGTGAAATCACTTAGTACTTCGTTTTAACAGTATAGGGAAATATACGAGAACGAAGTAATTTTTGGTTCTAATTGCGCCTTTCTGATTTCCATATTTTACCGAAATAAGAGAACTTCACACACTTAGAGTTCTTAGTAATGATGCAACATTTTTACTGTTTGCATTTTTATGGCGAAAATGCAACAATTTTCTTAAAGTCCCGAACTACGGAATCAAACCTCCAACTACGGATCTGTAGGCATTCATTAATATTTGGATTCAACTCCAAGTTATCTGTACAGTAGAAAAACGCGTTACCATCTTAAGACATTTTTGAAAACTTTGTCGCGAATTACATGCAAGTAATGTTAATCTACGTGTTGTCATCCTCTGACAAAAACTTGATAAAACAAAGATTAAGCAAGCTTAACAAATTTCAGCTTATCGTTTTTCGAATTAGAAATTAAAATTTGTATTCAGTTATAGTGTAGGCATAGTGTTTCGTGGATTTAAACCAGAGTAATTAATGTTTTCCTAAAATTGATTAATTAATGATTAGAAACGAAGAACTGTTTTGACATCAGGGAATTATAAATTATCATCTTTGAGCCTCGAAATATGGCAAAAGGTTAATATATACTACCACAAGATCATGATGTTCATGATCATAAACGCCAAGTTTATGAAACTGACTCGGAAAGAAACATAATGGAGGCACCATAAACCACAAACTAGTTTCACTTTCTTCGCTTCTGACGGTGAAAAAAAGATTACCGTACGGATATGCAGTTTACTGCATCTCATATATTTACGAATTTTTTATTCCTTGTTTATGTACTCTTGAACCCAACGCACGCTCATTCGTGTTGAAAGCAACTTCCTTATGCTAGTCTAACTACTTTCGCCACATGTGAGAGAAAAATCGTCGAAAAGCCGGAAGAACTACAATTTTGGATGAACAAGTCCAAAGTTAATAGTAAGCCTAAGCTGACTTAAGAATAAGAATCTTGGCGCTCGAAGGCCCAGTCTTTGTTATAGAATTATTTATGTTTCTCCTTGAAGAAAAGTTGTTCTCTTTAAATGCAAAGAACGACGAAACCTCATCAAAGAAGAGAAATTTGACGGCAAGCCTCGTGAATTTTAAATAGCTGGGAAATAACGTTTTATGATTTCTAAGAGTGCGAACTTTGAAAATTCATTTTATATATATTTAATCAAATTTAGGTTATATGAAATTATTAAGCAGTCCTAAATAGTAGGGATTTTAAATTATGTTACCCTAATTTCATAGTTTTGTGTGAGAGAGTGCGTTGATACACAGAAGTTTTAGAGGAAATCTGAAGAAGTATGATTTCTGCCTCCTAATGTGTATTCAACAGTTATTTTATTTTTAAACATATCTAGTCTGTTCGAAACCGTAGCTTTGACACTGCATTGTCTTAGTATAGGAAACAAAGGTTCAAATTTATTGAAGTGGGGCGGAAATTGTAGTGGCACCACTTACTTGGTTTAAGAAATATGTGGTGGGTCATAAGAACTAGGAGAGACGAAAATTTTTGGGAGGATTCTTTGTGAATGACATAAATACAATCGGCGTTGGGGACTGGATATTTTTCAGAAAAATGGGTTTTGTATAGATGGTGAGGACATCTGTTTCGAATAGACGTTTTAACCTTCTTCAGGTAAGAACTAAACAGGAGCAAAATATACAAATTCTTATAGTGCAGTTATTTTAAAAACGTTATAACAACATCGTCACTAATAGTTATTTCGATAGCGCTGAACGGCTATTATCGTCAGAGCAATGGCGGCTTCTGTTTATGTCCATGATGTTGGTCGGTGCTGCCATCACATCCGTTGGAAACTTGATTGGATTTAGGAGTTAAGCGTATTTGTGGAGTCGTCTCTAGCCGTGAGACACAAAAGATTTTTCCAATTGGGTGTGATAGAGTTACTAAGGAGTGACTCTAACTCACTCACTTAGAAAAGTCTTGTCAATCAATGTCTACAATTTTCTGGAAATAATGCACATTGTTTCGAAATTTGGATGTTTTCGCAGCATTCTTACTCATGTTCTCGGATTATCTGCAATGGTCCTGCGGACCAATTATCGCGGGCATAATGTAGATCAGGGTGTCCAATATACGGCCAGCGGGCCACAATCGGGCCCGCCAACCGTGTTAATCTGGCCCGCCGACAACTGTTTGGAATAAAAAAAGATCCAAAAAATTTTAGATTTTTTTTCTTCAGAAATCGAGAAAAACCGCATGAGTGACCCCTTTCTATATTGCAAATAACAAATAAATAATCGAAAAAACTCGGAAGAGAGTTTTCTTTACGGAACTTGCTGAAACCGCCAGCCCGCAAAATCCGTGAAAAATTTTTAAGTGGCCCTCTGCCAATCTAGAATTTACTGTACTAGAAAATACGTAAAATGATTTTACATGAGAAATTAAATCTCATCTTAATAAAATCATGAATTCAATTTTAGATCCTTCACAAACAGTTATTTCGACACTGGCGTAAGGTTTAAAAACACGACGTTTCGGGAGCCAACTGCTCCCTTTGTCAAGTGAAGGCAGAATGAGAGTCTTCGTCACAGACCTTCTCTAAAATCACGCGTCGATTTTTTTTTCTGAAGACATTTCATGAACCATACATTAAAATAAACAAAGCAAACTTTCAACAATTTACCCAGTGTCCAAAAGCGTCTCAAACGAGACAATAAAAGGAAAATAAAACAAAATTTTCATTTTTATATTTTAAAATATAATTCTGTTAGGGATTCTTCCTGTTATGACAAAATAAACAGACTTTTAGCGTCAATTATATTTTGAAGAATTATTCATAAGTTCAATTGCTTAAATATGATTTTCGTTTCACTAGGTTCAAATTATACACAGTTTAACCTGAAAAAGTGACCACCTCGTAAATTAACCACTTGAATGAAGTGACCACTAAAAGAGAACTGGTATTGACTTATTCATGCCTATACAAAAGTCTGCCGAGTATAGCGATAACCTGTTTATGGCGACCATTGCAATCTAGTCACGAGGGTGGCCACTTTAGACAGGTTCTATTGTATAACCCTTTTTTTGTCATTACAAGTTTCACTCTTTTCATAAAAATATATATATATATATATAATGCCTGACAAAGTAGGTGCTGTAAAAAAATAAATAAACCTCAAACTTAGGAGAAAAGATTACGAAAAATACGAGTATACCTTTAAAGATATGGTCCACTGCCTCTCTGTTATTACTTTCCTGCATTTCTTCTGAGAAACAAACTGAAGAACATAATTTATAAAATAAGCTGTTATCTGCAACAGGGGATCACAACTTGGTTTTTCTTGCGATCACTTTTTTTATAAAAAATATTCGTGAGCTACCGACGGTAAAAAACTACCTTAATACTTTTTTTAAACATACTAAAAATAAAAAATCTTGGGCAATAACATATGTTGAACAACGTAAAATTTTCACACTTACTATTTGTAGTGTGCATAGATCTTTACTATTTGTAGTGTGCATAGACCTTTACTATTTGCCCTGCGGTGGCGCAGTGTGGTAACGCGTTCTCCTAGTGCGCCGCTAATCCGGGTTCGACTCCCAGCAGTGCAAAGAACGCTTACTCAGAGATCTCATAAAGATCGCACTGCTCACTGTAGTCCGGGGTTTGGTTCCCTAGGCCTTAAGAGGTTCGGATTCCTCGGAAAA
>QLNU02003225.1:52737229-52748074 GCA_006491805.2 Dysdera silvatica | reverse complement strand
GTGATGGCACTTGGATGAGTGGAATATGAAAATGCAAATTTGTAATTTTCTGATTCTAAACAAGGGTTATTAATAATGAAAGATATTAGAAATGAATAATTACGCAAGGAATTAGGTGAACAATAACAGCAGTTACACAAAGCAATTAGCTGCTTAAATTAATTTGAGGGTTGTCAAAAAGTTTGTTTAAAATGAGATATGAAATTAGCCTCCACTTTATAGCAAAAATTGTGAGAATATAAGCTGTCATTATAGCCGTAATTAAATTAATTTTACAGAATGGTTTTGAGATAATTAAAACATTTTCCAAGCAATCACTTTCGAAAAAGTATATTTTATGCGATTTAAATGAATTTCGATTAAAAGATCTTTGAATACTAATTCAAATTAAATGGAAGTTCAATTATGGAGGTTTATATGAGTTAAATCAACAAGCAATTAAACTAAAGTCTAGTTTGAACGTAATTAATACTCATAACTAACTCAAGGTTAATTTTTTTATTTATGCTAACCTACTGAGACAAATATTACTCCAATGTATTATATATTAATCAAAAGTTGAATAATAACTTCAATTTTTAATTAAATTTCGATTTTATTTGAGATTCCATGATTAAAATATCTTTCGGTTGAGTGAAAAAAACTTTTATTTTATTAAAACAAGTAATATTGGTTGCCACAAGATTAATTTAGAAGTATACATTGATTAATTATTTCTTGCTAAATTATATATGGAATTCTGAAGGAAATTTAAAATCGAACTAATTTATTCATATCATTCTTTTGAAATTGACTTATTTCGCTCATATGAAATTGAATTAAAAATATACACTGATTAACTATTTCTTATTGAATTACATATGGACTTCTGAAGGAAATTTAAAATCCTATTAAATTTATTTATATTATTTATTTGAAATTAACTAACGTCGTTCGTCTGAAATTGATTTATGCCATTCAGCTGAAATTGACTTGTCACTGATTAAAAATTTACATGTTTTTCTTCGGAATCTGATTTATGTCATCCACTTAAAATGATTTATATACTTAATTTCAAGTTATTTTATGTCATTCATTTGAAAATGATTAGTGTCATTCATTTCAAATTGATTAGTGTCATTCATTTGAAACTGATTAGTGCCATTCATTTGAAATTGACAAGTGCCATTCTTTTGAAATTGACAAGTGTCATTCATCTGAAATTGATTTATTCATTTGAAATTAATTCGTCATTCATCTGCAATTTACATTTTATATTATTTACTTAAGTGTATATCACTGAGCTATATCATAACTGGAGTATAGACTGAGCTTGCCGTTTCCGAACGACCGCATCACTCCTTTATATATACGCGTTCGGCAAACAGTCAGTTTCAATGCGTCTTGTAATGTTATTCGATATTTTTAACAACAAAAACTGGAGGAGATTACATTTTAAGTTCATGTAAATCCAAGAAATAACGCAAAGAAAGTTTAGTGAAATTGTTTTTTTATCTTCAAATTGTATTAAGAAGTAAAAATAATTTGGATTTTAGTTGAGAACTATATACTCAGTTAACAGACCGATATTCAACGCTTATTTTTGTGTTTTTCTACAAATTTATAAATTAATGATCATTAGTGTATGCTTTAGTTAATTAACCTTCAAAGATTAATTGGCTTAGAAAGTCACAAAAAAAAGTTCTACGGCATACATATGGCATACAAAAGTCGAATTTCTAATTTTCAAATTTAAAAAGTACATATATATCACACAGTATATAAAAAAGCTGATCTAAAACACGCACAGTCATAGGCGTAATATGGCGGAAGCAAGGGGGCACTTGCCCCCAGTATTTTTAGAAAGGGAGCAAAATTGTACCTTTGCAATTTTGGTTTCCCCCTAAGTTACGCCTATGCATATAGTAGTTGCGAAATATTGTATCTTTAAATTAAATGTAAATTCTTAACAGCGGGTATTAATTGGACTAGGTTTCAGTGCTCGTTCACGGATTGTTTGCCTAACTCACTTACCAAGTGTATCCTTCCGCAACAACAACAACAACAAAACCCTGCTTAACCCTTTCAACTGAGGGAAACATTTTTCCCCATTTTAAAATTGGTGATTGTCGTATTTAATTATAACCTTATCTGCATTTTTTATACAGAATGTCAAAATAGAACGTATGCCGAACGCAATTACGTAAACGGGAACGTTTAGGAAAAAAAAAGAACTGTCAAATCAATTGGCGCCAATGACAAAACATTCGCGGACTGTACTCTGTTATTATTTCAGTTTATTGTATCGTGTAACAATATATTACTGTGTTTTCTCACATGTTTTATGTTATTCGGTAAGTATAATTTTGTGTAATAATAAAGTATATTTGAACAAATGAAAACAAATGCCTGATAATGACAAATAATTGTGTGATAAACTACATTAATAATTCTACTACATTAAATAATTCTATGATAAACTACACATTATGTATTTTTCTTACGATTTTTATTTATTTTACGTCTAAACAAACTGAAATAAACAGTTACAAACTAATATTTACTCTTAGCAACCTCATGGTCCTGTAAGGGTTAGGGTGCCGCTGGGCAGTTGAATAGTGAGTCCGCACTCCAGTCGTAATTTAGCTCAGTGGTGTGTATTGGATAATATATAACAATGCGCATATGTACTGTATAAGCAAAACATCTCGCATAATTTTAAGGACAAGATTTCAGCTTATGTTAAAACACTGGATCTTAGTAAATTACAGAAGTTAAAAGCTTTGTACGTGATCAGAAATTGGGATGATCATTTAAATTGTCAACCTTGACACGTTTTCTGTTTGAAGCTACTAAATCGATTTAGCGCTGAGACTGAACACTTAGATGTATAATCATGAGAAGCTACTGAACGTGCTAAAAGTTTATAGACTACGTTTTCGTGAATATTCTTTTAATTGTGTCATGTGTTTTATTCCGACTTTTAAAAATGGCATTAAACTCGATTATGAAGTGATACAAATTTCAAATTTCCGAATAAAAAGATGGAAATCAAAATCCTTATCTCAAAATACTTAAAACGTAAGTGTTCCAAAAGTTTATACAAATCTGAAATGCGTATTTAGGGTTTGGGTCGTGTAAACAAACCCCAATCTCAAAAGGTCTAGTTTGCTGGAAAAAATGCCGAAAGCCTTACATCTATCGATTGAGGAGGTTGCCAAAATATTTAGCTTGGGGTCTCAAAAGGTAAGTCTATAAATGAAATTTCTAAACTATCAAATCGTCGTAAGAGCGTGAGGTATCTAGCTCTAGCTAGTGGGGAACCACATACATCAAAACTTCAGAAAGGCCACATGCGAAAAGCTCTCGTGATACTAGACGGATACAGAGAACGTCTTCTTCCGAAAAGATGTCAGTACGTCAAATAATCATGGATTCTCGGATAAAAATGTCTAAGAATACGGTAAACAGACGTAATAAAGAAATTGAATACAAGCTTTACAAAAAAATGGTTCGCAATCCTCAGATCGTGAAGCTTCACCAAGAAAGAAGGTCGGAGTTGGCACAGAAACACAACAAATGGCTCAAAGTGCTGTCCAATGACGAAAAACTTGGAATCTGGATGGTCCTGATGGATATGCAAGCTATGGACATGATTTGAGGAAAGAGTTCAAAAGATTTTTCAGCCGATAACAGGATCATTTCTGATGGTATGGGCGTCCTTTTCATCTAATGGTCAAGCTTCTTTGACAATTATGCATGGGTGACAAAACTCGGAGAAATATACTGAAATATTACAGTCTCATTTGATGACATTCGGTGAAATATTTGGGGGCCCCAAATTGTGTGTTTCAACAGGGTAACGCCTCCATGCATACTTCCTATGGCACAAAAAATTACCTAAACGGAAAAAATGATTCCGTCTTGGACTGGCGACCAATCAGCCCAGACTTGAACACAATCTATAACGTGTGGACCATTCTAATTCGAAAAGTTTATATCAATAGACAGCAATATTTATCTGTAACTGACCTGCAGATTGAAATCGAACTTGCATGGTACAACTTAGATCCTTAATTGCTACAAACTTTAGTATTTTCCATGAAAAATTGCGTTTGTGCGAAACAATAGCAAATCTACAAGTTCTGAGAAGTAGATGTTCCTTTAAATTTCAGAAATGCTGTTAATTTTATATACTTGTGGACACGCTTTTTTCATTTTCCCCCCATATAACTATGATGAAACTTGCATTGTCATCTTTTTTTCTTTAGATAAATGCTAGTCGCATATGTTTTGTAATAAATATTTGTGAATTCGTAGTCATATTTCTTTTTTTAAATCAGTAAAATGCATTTTAATTGTGCCTATAAACTTTTGGGATGCACTGCATACCTAATTTTAAATGCACTGTGTGAAGAGAGGGCGGAGGTTCTCTAAAATTCGTGGTCTAGTATAAAGTCACTCCATGAAATAAAAACATAAAGCAATACACTCAAGGAAAATAATTGAAAAAAAGATTCAATATAACGTGTTGTGGTGGAGGCCATATTTACTAACGTATATTGTATATGCTAGAGTAAGCAAATCTTTAAACGTTTGGTAAGAGAATTGTCAAGCATTTGGTAAGAGAATTGTTAAGTATTTGGTAAGAGAATTGTTAAGTATTTGGTAAGAGAATTGTTAAGCATTTGGTGAGAGGATTGTTAAGCATTTGGTGAGAGAATTGTCAAGCATTTGGTGAGAGAATTGTTAAGCATTTGGTGAGAGAATTGTCCAGCATTTGGTAAGAGAATTGTTAAGCATTTGGTGAGAGAATTGTTAAGCATTTGGTAAGAGAATTGTTAAGCATACATGGATAAGTACAGGGCAAGTACACGTCATGAGCGTAGAAAACGGGACCTGAATCCCCTGTTGGACATCAAAGCACATTATTTTCCCTAAAGCTGCATCATATGATCTTCTTTAAAGCTACTGAGTCCCCTCAATAATTTTTGAATTACTACGCCAGTGACACAAATGGTTAAGGACTTTCAATGCTGCTACGGTGATCTCTCCAATTAGCACATCTCAAAGGCCGGGAAAATAACGTTAAAAGGAAAAATGCGTCCATCATAATAGAGCAGAACCTTTCTAAAGTAACCACCTTTAGGACTGAATTGCAATGGCTATCATAGCCATTACCACCTGTCTATGATTGCAATGGCTATCATAGACAGGTGGTAACTATCAATGACAAAATTTAGTATAAGCGTAACTAAGTCCATACCAGTTCTCAATTACAAACAGTGGTCACTCTATTCCTGTGGTTAATGCACCTGTGCTTTGCAACTACGTTTTGGATAATTTCTATATTTGCTTTCTATTCAAAATATTAATTTTCATTCTCCGAAGATATTCAATGTCCAACTTCCCTTTCATCATGCTTTTGTAATTTTTTTGTTGTTTCGATATTTTTGCAATTTCCAGCAATGGTCTATGTGCTCAGGTGCGCACTGTTTGTTCTCTCGGGTTTAAAAGAGTTAATGGAGTTATCGCTTGTATGATGTGGTAAAATAATGCAAAGTGAAGAAAGAACATTGAAATTTGTTACACAGAATCTGAGCATCGTTACTCTTCTTCTTTTTTCAAAAAGCTTGATGAGTGAGGGTTAGACCAAGGAAGTAATGAAGAGAAAGTTGGGTAAATCAATAACTGATGAACTTTCTGAGAACGTGCATTGATTTTTAGCTTAATTGGAATGGCCAGACTTCTGCATCTTAATGAAGATTCCTGTATCGTATCGGCTTTTGTTTCCAATGGTGGTGGTCTGAAACTTTTAAACTTAAATTGGTAAAGTCTCTAAACGGAGATTCAAATGGACCCAAGAGAACTCCATCCATAAAAGTTTCATTTCAGGTTCGCTAATTTGGATTACAAGATTTGCAATTTGAAAATGTCGATTGCAGACGCCCATCAAGTCTGATAGCTTTCGATAAAGTTCAAGAATGCCTATCAATTTCGACAAATGTGGTTTGTCATTCTTACGCTTCAGCGTATAACTCAGTGGATGTTTTGAAAAGTCATAATCGATTTATCCATAATTAAACCTTCCATAACTCGTATCATATTTAATCCACACATTGTACATAATTCAAAAATATAGGGAAAGCAAATGTAAATAAATTTAGGTAACATTTTTAATCGCATTAATTTTTTTAAGCATTCATTGCACATTAACTCTTACCTACACGGTAGTTGTTACGTACGTCCGGAAATATGCAATTACCCACATCGTAGCGCTATTTTTCCTCCTAGCGGTCGAAATGCGAAACACGTGAGCCTCACGTTCGTACCATGAATTGTACAAATTTGGACATGGAAAGTTGTTTTGACCATTTCATGACTTCCCGTCACAACTCGTAGAATCTTCTTCGATATGGTTCTAGGCTAAAACGGCAAATTTTCCAAATTTTGTTACATGATTAACTAATGTGGATGCAAATAATAACATTGTAGTTCCAGAACGGCTCATTTTCGGGCATTGGTTCACTGGTTGAAAGTTGTTTTTATGTCTTTCACCTGTTACACGTGGTTGACAATTCTTAATTGCCTCCGGTATGGTAAAAAAATCGTTTTCCATACCTTTGATGACTAAATGGCAACAGTACTCAGTGCCAGGGAAGGGAATTTCCGATTTTTTTGTTTCTGCTGCATTATTTGGGCAATCGCTTAAATTATGTGTCAAAAAACATTTTTTTTTGTGCATGTAATTGCCTACGTAGTAACGATGTAGATGTAAATAATTCTTTAACTTTACAGCCAAAATGGCTCGTTTGCGGATATGAAGATTTCGCCAGATATGGCTTATTTGAAGTCTTTTACCACACTTTTCAGCTTGTTCCATTAGGTCTGAATCACACCGGGCTAAACGGAGGGACCCTGGTTCGAATCCAGGATGGGGAAAGCGTCTCTTTTTCTCCAAAATTACATAAGCTCTAGTTTGAGCTGTAATTAAAACGTGGGTGGCAGAAATTATTGCATAATAAATTCCCCACAAAAATCTCGCCCCGGAGGCTTTCTTGTGTTGACCATATTTGGCAATTGTGTTATCCCTGCGGAGGGTAATAATACCTTAACACCTTTACATACGGAGAAAGAGAGCGTTGTTTCCTGTCCTCATTCGTCTAGCGGTCCAAGACACTCCGGGCTAAACGGAGGGACCCTGGTTCGAATCCAGGATGGGGAAAGCGTCTCTTTTTCTCCAAAACGAATAAAGCTCTAGTTTGAGCTGTAATTAATACGTGGGTGGCAGAAATTATTGTATAATCACTGCATATATGTGAATTTATATACAATAATTATATGTACAGAAATTTATGTATGACAATTTTGCATAAACGTATAAGTATATAATACGCAATAATTTGTAATCTGAAAAAAAAATTGTTCATAAAATATTTAGTTTATTTCAACCTACAAGAGCGTAAATATTTTACTTTAAAGCGCAAAAAACAGAGGGATATTGCGACATTAAAAATCATTATGATAATAAATTGACACCCACGTTTTTAAGCTCATATTAGAGCTGTTTCAGGTATAGGAAAAAAGTGATATCATCCCCGTCCTGAAGTCTAACCATGTCCCCATTGAGTCCGGAGTGTCTTGACCGTTAGACCAACGAGGACAGGAAAAATGACCCTTTCTCCGTATATTAAATTGTAAGATATTATTACCCTTCACAGGGATAACACAATTGCCAATATAATGGTCGACACACAAAGCCACCGGGGCGAGATTTTTTTTGTGGGCGATTTTTATTATGATAATAAATTGACACACACGTTTCGAAGCTCTTACTAAAGCTGCTTTAGGTATTGGAGAGAAAGAGACGTCGTTCCCGGTTTGACTGCAAGAGTAAAAAAGCCCTAGTATGAGCTTAAGAACGCGGGTGTCAATTTATTATCATAATAAAAATCCCTCACAAGAAAATCACAAAATCTCGCCCCTGTAGCTTTGTGTGTCGACTATAATATTGGCAATTGTGTTATCCCTGTGAAGGGTAATAACATCTGAAACTAGAAAGTATAACAAACAGTTAGTTCGAAACTATGCATTCACTTGACAAAGGAAGCAGTGAGCTTCTGAGACATCGTTCTTTTAAACCTTACGCCAGTGTCGAAATAACTCTTTGTTATGGAATCTCCCGGTGAAACTCTGTATTGTCTCATTAAAAAGTATACAAAAAAAAGACGACTTTTGGGTGAGAAAATTGCCTAAACTTTTTACATATCTCAAATTTTAAATTACTAAAGGACGCTCCATCCTTTTTGTTTTTCGTTCTCCTTAATTACGGATTATTAATACGGAGCCATTGACCTCAATTCTGCGTCAAGCTACTGATTACTTCAAAAAATTGAATTTGTTAGGTTTCAACGTCAGAATTTCTTCTCAAGAACTCTTTGAAAAGTCAAATTATTTAGCTTAAATTTTCCCACCAAATCTCTTTAAGTAAGCCTAATTTAAGCCTGAAATAATGAAATGTCAACGAAACGTTTGTATATCTCCTAAAACACCCAAGTGCAGTATTCTTATCAAGGGAAAACCAAAGGCTTCAAAGAAAAATAACACGTTCTACTCCTTAAATATTAATCCTTATCTTTTTGTCCATAGTTCATTATGCTCTTCAAATTGAGAGAGAACTATGTGAGAATGTATGGGTTAGACCTACCCTAGAAAAAAATTATTCCATTTTAAGGAAACGAAAATTTATCTCATATGCGAAGAGACGAGGTTTTAGTATTTTCATTATTTTCAGATGAGGTTATAGTATTTTCATTATTTTCAGATGAGGTTGTAGTATTTTCATTATTTTCAGATGAGGTTATAGTATTTTCATTATTTTAAGATGAGGTTATAGTATTTTCACTATTTTAAGATGAGGTTATAGTATTTTCATTATTTTCAGATGAGGTTATAGTATTTTCATTATTTTAAGATGAGGTTATAGTACTTTCATTATTTTAAGATGAGGTTATAGTACTTTCATTATTTTAAGATGAGGTTATAGTGTTTTCCTAAATTTTGAAGCTACTTACGCTAATGGCCGCAAGACTGTATGAAGGATAATTTGGGATCGCGCCGATTGTTTAACGTGAGTTAAAAACTATGCTAACTTCGTCTATACTCAATTTAAAGGAATACCCAGTCTTTATTCAGGAACACACTATATTTGATGGAGAAGTGTATTTTCTGAAATACAAAATACGTCTGCTACATTCGTTTACTAATATCGCTTCATTTACATATTTATGGGGTAGTCGTTAAACGCATCTGAATTCCAAATGGAGGCATTTAAAAATACAATGATTTGTTGCATATCTCTGGCGAAACAACTTCGTAACTTAATCATGAAAGAGATGTATGATGCCTTTTATCTTTTGTTACGCCAGTCATTTATCGGAAAGAGTTCTTTCGTAATTAATTATTTCGTTTTAGCTAGTTGCCTGTCAACCAACTAATTATATATGTAATTATTTATTGTTTAAAATTTGAACGAAAACAGCAGGCTATATTTTTGCGAAACTCAATTCCAAGTTTGAGATAATTACATTTCGGCACTGTTTACTGTTTTTATAATTTTCTGCGCATCGCTTTTGTAATTGCCTCTACACTGTTTTTGTACTTTTCCCTACACTGTTTTTGTAATTGTCTCCGTACTGTTTTTGTAAGCTGATTCTAAAATTAATTTCTTTGTTTTAAAAACCATTAAATCGGTGCTATTTGTTTTGTTTATAAAACAAACGTACATTTCAAATTAATTATTTTTCTGATGTCTGAGAAATTTTGTTTGAAAATTCATTTATCTCCACATTTCAACCAATTATCGAATAAGTTATCAACTTTATTAAACTTTTTGGAGAGGTCAAAGAAATTTGTGTAAGTTGGTGAGTTTTTCAGGTACAAAGAAGCAAACAATAATTTTCATTCGGCAGCTTTGTGTTACACGCAGGGGGGGGGTGTTGATGGGGGTTGTAACTCCCTATTGCAATGAAATTTTGTATATTTAACATAGGAATATGTGAGTTGTAGCTCTGTAACCCCTTATTAAGCTTATAAACTCCACTTTATGAACTTTCTAAGAACACCATAGGTGTACGCCTATGGTATTAGCAGTAATAGTTCCTCTATGTTCCTCTATGTATTAGTATGATATTAACAATAGTTCCTCTATGTATTTGTATGGAATTAACAATAGTTCCTCTATGTATTAGTATGGAATTAACAATAGTTCCTCTGTCGTTTTACGGGATTTAAATTGACGGTTTTAGTTGTTCACACATATTATCAAATAAGAGACGGTTCTTTTACAGTTCAGGAAAGGTTTATTTTGATTAATTTAATCATGAAGTTTAGGAGACCAATTATTTATTTATTCTTTAAAATTTAAATTAGGGAGAGAATTATATCATGATTAGCAGACAGCAGCAAAGCAATTAAATAACTTCACTGGCTGAGGATATTTAAAATTTAAACAATAAAAAATTGGATGTTGTATACAAAAGATTGAGACAGTAAATTTATAGAGAAAAAATAAACACTTTAAAGTACGTAAAGTTTTAAAAGAACCGCCCACTTTATTTAAGCGAACATAATAATTATGTAAATTAATTTAATACAACGTCATATTAGTTTTTCGTTTTTCACTTCCCCATTTGCGAGAGCCCTATGGCAATTGACGCATTTATAAGTGTATATTCAGAAATAATTTTATTTTTATATACACGCTATTTTAGGACCGGGGAAGAGGTAAGCATTATGGAATGGTTTTAGGAAGAGTTTTGGAGAATAAGGATTGAGCAACAAACGTGTTCTTGAATGTGAAATGAT
>QLNU02003225.1:52697946-52713448 GCA_006491805.2 Dysdera silvatica | reverse complement strand
AAAATTGGCGGCGCCGAAATTTAGGAAACTAAATTCAAGAGGCGAGCCAAACTTTCAAATACAATTTTCATTGGCTGGAAATTGTTAACTCCCACATGCCACAGATGCACAGAGAATAAAAAAAACCTGTTTTTTGATAATATAGCCCAGATGCAGTCTATTGTACAAATACGTTCATTTTAAGTGTAACTTCCTTTTTTTTTTTATCCAATCATGCTTTGTTATTTGTTTATAGCCATAACTCCGTGGTTATTCATTTCCGACCCCCCATGTAAAGGGTCGCTATGGTCCATTTTGTACAAGGATCATGGCTATATACTTTTGATCCGATATTTTCGGAACACCCTGTATTTGGCAGAACTCCGTTTAACAAAATTGCCAATTGTACGTACTATTATAGTAGACACTCATTTAGTGCTTTCAGTAAAAATAGTCATATTAGCTTTCTAATGTATTCCGGCCTTAAGAGAGAAACCAATATAAATGGTAAATATCGTAAAAAAATGGTAAAGCACGCCGGATGATCTATTTATAACGAAAAATATAAATATCTCAGAAAATATGCATCCAATTCAAAAATTGTTAAGAAATAAAATTAAATGTTCTCATTTTTATTTAATTTTATAACAAACAAGCCGTCGTTTTATAAGGAGAAGGGGATAAAATTTCAAATGGAAATCTCTATATATTTTATTTAGAATTGGACCTCGATATAAGATCACCCCGCATGTGCGGTCATTTTTGAAAAGTCCCGGTTTACTGAATCGGAATTCTGTGTTACACTTTACTGCTTATGTGGCCAGGTTCTTGACGGAAATCCGTTTTTAATTTCTGAGAATTCAATAATACGATATTGTCAAGCCCTCATTCATTACTCTATGAGAGTGTGTGTGGGGGGGGGAATCATCTTCGTAGTGAAACAGAAAAGGGGAGAGGGTTTAGTGGGTGGTGTTTTTTCTCAAGAATCTGTTCTTCCCTTCTCCAGTCAAGTTTTTGGGACTAACTAGATTGAGCTAGAGACAAAACAACCACGGGATGTATTGGAAGGAGCAATTTCTCATACGAGCAAGGGAATTTCATCTGCTTCACCGCATTTGTATGTGATATGTCGTATTAAACGAACAACCTTACCATTTGCGGGTAAAAAAATTTACACATACTTTTAAGAAATATAACCAATCAAAAGCGGCTTTTGCAAAACACAATGTAATAGCAAAGACGACGCTCTACAATACAATTTTGTCATCGTCATTTAAACTATTATGCGTAAATTCTTTGAAGTTCAAAATAAATTTGAAAATTTCTTAACTTAAAAGTTATTATTCTAAATTTATTAACTTAATTTTTATATAATGTTTATAATATTGGTTTATATCATCATATTCAACCATTATCTATCCACTGCTGGATGAAGGTCTCTCCAAATGCTTTCCACACAAGTCTATCCTGGGCCATTCGTTTCCACGTCACCCCAACCTGTTTTCTTATTTCATCCACCCATCTAGTTTGAGGACGTTTTCTAGGTCTTCGGTGGTCTCTTGGAATCCAGTTCAGAATTTCTGTTGTCCATCGTTGATCAGTTCTTCTTGCAATATGCCCAGCCCATCGCCATTTCAGCCCTTTTACTTTAACAATGATGTCCTCTACTCTAGTTTGCTCTCTCACCCAAGTGTTTCTTTTTCGATCTCTCCTAGTTATTCCAAGCATGCACCTCTCCATGCTCCTTTGCGTTGTCTGTAACTTTCGTATTGCTCCAACTGTTAGACTCCATGTCTCTGATCCATAAGAGAGGACTGGCAATACACACTGGTTGAAGACCTTTCTTTTTAGACACAAAGGCAATTTCCCCTTCAGGATAAAACTGTTTCTTCCAAATGCACTCCAGCCAAGTTTAATACGTCTGTTGAGTTCTTTCATAATGTTGCCATCCATTGAAATCAGCTGGCCAAGGTAAATATATGAATCAGCAATTTCTAGCTCAATGTTGTCAACTTGTATTTTTGTTTCCTCTACGAAATTATTGAACATGATCTTAGTTTTTTGTAGGTTCATCTTGAGTCCAACTTCTTTACTTCTAGTTGAGAGCTCCTGTACCATGTCTTGGAGTTCTAATGGGTTCGTTGAAAAAATAACAATGTCATCAGCAAACCGCAAATGATTTAAATATTCACCATTTATTTTTATTCCCTTGTTATTCCAATTTATCTGCTGAAAAATCATCTGTAAAGCTGAAGTAAAAAGTTTTGGAGAAATGGTATCTCCCTGCCTCACCCCTTTGCCAAGTTTGATAGTTTTGGTATCTTTATGTAACCGAAATTTTGCACTTGCATTTTTATACACACGTTTCACCATGTCAATGTACACATCCTCAATGTCTGTTGATCTTAAAGAGTTGATGACTGCTGATGTTTTAATAGAGTCAAAGGCCTTCTCATAGTCAATAAATGCCACACACAATGGAAGTTCATATTCATGTGTTCTTTCAATTAATTCTCTTAATACTTGAATATGGTCCACTGTACTGAATCCACTTCGAAATCCAGCTTGTTCTCTTGGTTGAGCTGCATCTAATTTTTTCTGCAGGCGATGTGTTAGCACTTTTGTGAAGATTTTATAAATAGCAGGTAACAAGCTAATTGGTCGGTAATTTTTCAAATCCTCTTTATCACCTTTTTTATGCAAAAGAATTACTGTTGCAGAATCCCATTGGTTTGGTATGTTACCGCTGTTAAGACATTTGGTAAAGAATTTTGCAAGTATGTCTTCTACATATTCTCCAGCTTCTTTTAGGATATCTAATGTAATACCATCATCACCAGGGGCTCTTCCTTTCTTCATACTTTTTATTGCAAATGAAACTTCTTCTTTTAAGATTTTAGGAGCTGTTCCTTCGACTATTTCAATGTCTTCGTTTAATCCACTGTTACTTTCGTATAGATTTTTGTAGAATTCTTCAACTCTTCTAAGTATTTCTTCCCTATTTCTTGTTACGGTGCCATCCTCTCCTTTTAATGCAATGATGTGTTTCTTCCCAACAGATAAACTTCCTTTAACAACCCTAAGGCTCTTGTTATTTTCAATGGCTTTCCTTACTAGCTCACAGTTGAATTTTCTTATGTCTTCTTTCATGCTTTTGCGCAGAGTTTTACAAAGTTCTATGTACTCAATCCTGGAACTGGTATTTTGATTGTCCACCTTCATATCTCTTCGCCTTTTCATGAGCTGTTTCGTCTTCTCAGATAATTTGCTATTGTGCTTTTTACAGGTTACACCACCAATTTCCCCAGCAGTTTCAACTATTGTCTTAACAATGTTTTCATTTGCTTCTGAGATATCACTTTCATCAATAAGTCCTTCCAGTGCAGAAAAGCGATTTTTTAATTCCAACTTGAATGCCTCGGTATTTTCTTTTAATTTCTTTAAATCCACCCTCTTACTTACTTGTTTCCTAATGAGCTTCTGTCGTTCTAATTTAGTATTTAAGTGCACTTTACATCTCACCATTCGATGATCACTTCCAGTATTAAATCTGTTCAGTACACTGCAATCTTCAATAATTGATTTCTTGTTTGCCAGGATATAGTCAATTTCACTAGTTCCCCCATTTGGGTGTTTCCATGTCCATTTTCTTTGCGGTTTCTTCTTAAAAAATGAATTCATGATGCTAAGATTTTCAGCTTCTGCAAATTCGATGAGTTGATCGCCACGTTCATTCCTTTCCCCATATCCGTATTTACCAACCGATGTCTCTCCTTGTTCCTGTTGTCCAATTCTTGCATTGAAATCCCCCATGATGAGCTTGATATGTTGTTTCCCTTTGGTGTGTAACTCTTTGATTTCTTCATAAAATTCTTCAACCTCTTCGTCGGTATGGCTTGATGTTGGTGCATATACCTGTACTATTTGAAGTTGGTATCGCTGGGTTAGTTGAACAACGAGCCTCGCTGCTCGATCTGACGTGCTTTCGACTTCAAGAAGGTAGTCTTTAATTCTTTTGTTGATTAAGAAGCCAACACCACTTGTTCTTCCAGTTTCCGTTCCTCTATAATAAAACAAATGTCCACTTTTAAGTTCCACCAACTCTTCACCTTTTCTTCTAACTTCACTGAGTCCTACAATGTCCCATTTGATCTTGTCAAGTTCTTCTTCCAATTCCTGAAGTTTTGCTTCAGAAGCAAGGGATCGTCCATTAAACGTAGCCAAGGTCAATAACAAACGGCAGCCTGGGCCATTCCAGTGATTCTTAGCACCCCCTGCTTTCATGCCACACTGACCGCTGCCTTGATCAGCACCTGGAGACTAGGGGCCATGGTTTCTGGTGTGTCAACATAATGGAGGAATTAGCCATAATTTCACCACGCTGGCTAGACGGGTTGGTGAATTAGCCCTCCCCTTCCGCCTTTCTATCCGTGTAGCAAATATTAATTTGCCACATAAATAGAAAGCTCAGCCTGCACCACTTGAAGGCGGGGTAGGACACTAGGTTACTGGCCTGGCCGGTTCCACACATCGTCACATACGTTCAGCGTGTGGGTCTCCTTCCAGTTAGATACCAGCAACCCTTTTGCAGGCCATATATATATATATATATCAATTTTATTTCGGAGAATTTAGTTCGTTATAATAGTCGTTCGATATAAATATTTATTAAAAATCAACCATTATTATATGTAGAGTTTAAAAAAGTTAATACTAAATGAATGGAATATATAAACTACGTATATTTTAGCTCAAGCTATAGCTTGAGCTAAATATACGTGGGTGGCAAAAATTATTGTATAATAAATTCCCCCACGAAAAACTTACATCTCGCCCTCCGGGGGCTTTACTGTGTTTACCGCTATTTGGCAATTGTCTTATCCCTGTGAGGAGTAATAATATCCTACAAAATAACTAATGTAAGTCTAAAATATAAATATAATTAGCAGGTTTAATTATTAAAAGTATAATAGAAGATTTACATTGTTCTACCGCTGGGTGTTGGTGGTGGTAGAGAGGGAGATCTAGTCGAAAGAGTAATGGTAGTAAAAGGGTGGGGGGGGGGCGGTATTTTTCAATTCTCGTCTAGGGCGGCCAAACACCTAGAAACGGTTCTTACCAAATCCTACAACACATATACATAGAAATACGTTCACACATGCAAGCAAATGCTTTTTCTTTGTATTTTAGTCTAAATTTTAAACAAAGGCGCATATTATTAATGTGATTAGTGTTCAGTACATAATGAATTGATAAACACAACTGGTATAAGTCTAAAACTTTAATTAATGTTTAGACACTTTTCAACGTTTTTCAGCCATCATCGGAGAAACGTTCATAACAGTTTAATTTTCACAACCGCGCATTGACAAATGTTTGTCATAAAACACTGATAAATGTTTATCAATGCGTTATTTATTGTGTGTGTCGCATGGTGAGTTGATCTTTAGTTTCATGATTAGTGTTATTGGCATGAAATATATTTGAACCTGCCTAAAGGGACCACCTTTGGCACCGGACTGCAATGGTCACACCATAGACTGGTGGTCACTATGCACTATAGACTTTGCTATAGAAAGACTTAAGTCCTTGCCACTTTTTTTTTATAAAAAATGAACATTTTATACAGGTGACATTTTACCAATGTGGTCACTTTACCAGGTTCCATTGTATTTTCATTTGTCATTAATATAATTAATAGAGCGGAACCTGCCTAAGGTGACCACCTTCGGGACGGGACTGCAATGGTCACCATAGACGGGTGGTCACTGTATACAAGAGATTTTTGTATAGGCATGACTAAGTCCCTACCAGTTCTCTCATAAAATATAGTCACTTTATCCAGGTGGTCAATTTACCAAGAATGTCCGTCAGTTTTCGCTGAATTTATCATTAATATATAATAAAGATTTGTTATTAATAAATAATTAAGATTTGTCATTGATATAATTAATATTTGCCATTAATATAATTAACATTTGCCATTAATATAATTAATATTTGCCATTAATATAATTAATATTTGCCATTAATATAATTAAGGTGTGTCATTAAAATAATTGTGATTTGTCACTAATATAATTAAGATTTTTTATTAATATAATTAAGATTTTTTATTAATATAATTAAGATTTTATTAATATAGCATTTTCATTAATATAAATGGCATTTTCATTAATATAAAATAGCATTTTTCATTAATATAAAAAAGATTATTAATATAATTAAGATTTTTGTCATTAACATAAAATCTCACACATAGCTTTATTCAACCTAGATCGCATAAAGTTCTTGCATTGAGCAACTTCCTGTTTTCTTTTCTTGACATTTTATATAAACGTATATTTAATGGATATAGATTTTGACATACACAAGGAGGTCTAAATTCACGTGTTTCTGCTATTCAAGAACAATTTAAAAGTAAATGTTAGGTTAACGAATGCACTACTATAGTTTATTATTAGATTACTTATAATCAATAATAATAGAGTTAAATTTAGTTTTTAATTGATATTGGAGTTTGTTTAATATAAAATATATTACTCTGGTATGTTTACATCTATTCTCTTGTTGAGGTTTCGAGAATTTACTGTTTTAAATTGGAATTGCGGGAAGTTCGTGATTTTTGCTTTCTCGTGAATTTTGAAGGGATCACTAAAACAAAATAATTTCCCAAGGGTTTGCATTCTCGTGTGATTCTCCGTATATGCCTTTCTTCATATTTCAATGCGCGATCGTTTCAAAGCAATAACAGTAAAAGGTATTTTTATGGCTCTTTTTCATTGCTGAAGAGAGTTAAGAAGGAAAAGCGTTGCGATTTTTGAACAGCCAACAGTCGGTGTAAAAAAATATTTACGTTTCACTTTATGGTACAGCCATTTTCAAGTAACAACAGCTTAAAGTCAAGGCGTATTTCAAATAAAATATATGACCACAAAATCTGAAGTTAAATTTCATACTCTGAATAATGCTCTAAAGAAAGCATTCACAAATTTAAAGTGTTTAATCATCGTTAACATGTATCTGCAGAGAGGTTGGCGCAAGTCTTTTTTATATTTCGTCATTTTCGGTCATTCTTCTCTATGCTGACACAATTCTTTCATCCATTTGTTTCTTGTCTTTGCGGCTGAAGGACATCAAAGTCTATGTTACGACGGAATCCATAGTTCTCCGAGGAATCAAGATCTCTACAGCAAAGGAGTCAAACTAGAACTACGGTGGACTTCTCTCTTAAGAAGTGGATTTCTCTCGGAAGAAGAAAAGAAATTTCTTCTTCTGGAAGTTCTTCTGGACTTCTCCTAAGTTTTTGAGTTCGAATTCTTTATTTAGGGTTTCGATAACTTCTTGAATTTTTCTTTCATTTACACAGGACATAAAAAAATCATCAACATACAGTATACAGGCTGTTCTTCATCTTTTACAGAGAGACAGGGATCTGCTTTACTTTGTTTGAAGAGTTTTTTTCGAAGTTTTTTTCCGATTTTCATGTTCCAAGCTCTTGCTGCTTTCTTCAGTCCATACATGGCTTTCTTTAATTTTCATACTTTGTTCTTTTGAAATTTATTGTATCCAGGTGGCTGATCCATGTAGACTTCTTGTTCTAATTCACTATGGAGAAATGCTGTTTTGATATCAATGTAATGAACTTTCATTTCTTTAATGAACTTCCGCTGCTAAAAATGTTCTTATTGTTGTATGCTTTATTACGGGTGCGAAGATTTCGTTGTAGTCCATCCCAAATGTTTGATCGAAGCCTTTGGCGACGTCTTGCTTTATAACGTTCAATTATTCTAATCGCACTTGTTTTTGCCCTGAATGTCCATTTACATCCTATGATTTTACTTCCTTTTGGTAAATCAACCAAGACCCATGTGTCGTTTTCTTCTAGTGATTTTATTTCTTCTTCAGTGGTCTTCAGCCATTTCTGTCTTTCATTAGGATTTAGAGATTGCATTTCCTTCCAGCCCTTTGGTTCGATGTTTCTTTTTGTTTCAGCTTGATAGCCTAATCGTTCTGGTGGTTGTCCCTTTGTGGTTCTTTCTGATCTTTTTGGTTCGACAGTATCAGGTTCATCAATTTCTCTATGCGTTGACACATCCATTATTGGAATAGGATTTTCAGTTTTCGTCTTTTCAATAAATTTAACAGTTCTGCTACTAACTACATCATTTTCGCCAACCTTGATGCGATACCCTTCGCTTCTATAGTCATATCCAACGAAAATTCCCTCGATGGCTTTGAGTACTCCATGTTTTGTCTTGTTTACATAGGCAAAAGATTTACAACAAAATACTTTGATGTGTGAAAGATCTGTTTTTCTTTCAGTCCAAATTTCGTAAAGTGCTCTATCGTTGGATTTCGTGGGTAGGCGATTCTGTATATAGGTTGCGGTATGAAGGGCTTCACCCCAATAATTTTGTGGGAGTTGTGCTTCTAAAAGCAAGCAACGTGTCATTTCCATAAAACTGCGATTTTTGCGTTCACTTACTCCATTTTGTGATGGCGAGTGGGGTACATAGAGCTAATGGTGTATGCCTTGATCCCTGAGATAGTCCTCTATTTCATTATTGATGTGCTCTCCTCCGTTGTCGGATCTCAGCGTGAAGATATTTCTTCCATATTTATTGTGAGTCATTGCTACGTACTCCTTGAGTTTTTTAAATATTCGCTTTTCTTTGAAAGGAGAAATATCATGGTAAAACGGCTCAAGTCGTCGACGAACGTAAGAAAGCACAATCTTCCGCCGATAGAGTTAGTTTGCATTGGTCTGCATATATCTGAGTGGACTAATTCTAGCGGTCTTTTATCCCTGTATATGCTTTCTTTGGGATAAGGTTTTTCAAATAATTTTCTTTTAATGGGATTGCTACACTCATTACTGTGTTTACAATTATTAAGTTTAATGCCGCTGAATAATTCTTCGGAAATTAATTGACTTATGGCATCATGACCTCTATGACCAAGTTGCTTATGCCATATTTCGATGCAGTTTTTGTTTTCGCGTTGTAGAGTAAATTGTTTAGAAGTATCTGAATTACTATGCGTTGCTGTTGTAATTTTATGCAGGCCGTCGTAGGTATTTGATTCTGTGCAAACTTGTTGATCTTCCATTATTATGCATTTATTTTTCTCGAAGACAACTGTGCAATCGTTTTCAGTTGCTCTTTTTACCGACAACAGGTTGCTTTTTAAGTCGGGAACATACAACACATTTCGTAACCGTGTGCTACTTATAGAACCATTATTTAGTTTTGTCGAAATTACACATTTGCCGGAGCCATGGAGCTCAGTTCGTTGCTGTTTGCAACTATTATCGCGCTTTTTTCCTTATCGCTTATCTGGGTAAAGGTATGTGGGCCATTACACATGTGTGAAGTAGAACCAGAATCTATAATCCAGCTGGTGGTTTTTTTGTTAGCACTTTCGAATGAAGCGAAAGTGAAATCGTTTTGTTGGATTTCGGAGCTTATTAATGTTTCCGGTGAAGTTTGATAACGAATTGGCGTCTCTCAGTCGCGCGCTTTTTCGCAGTCGATTTGTAAACAGAAAGAGGATTTTTGGTTTGGCCTGTTATCGCCTTTTGAAAAATGTTTTGGCGCATTAGAATTTTTATTCTTTACATGCCAGCATTGCGATTTAAAGTGATTGGTTTTTCGACGATATGTACAAAATTTATTTCCCTTATTTTTACTATGATAAGTTTTGTACACTTTAAATGGTTCATCTATAAATTTTTCAATCCTTCGATTAAACTCATCTTATAATTTACCTCTCATAAAGTCAGGAGTTAATTCCTCTTCTGGTCTCGCTTTTAGGGCGGTTATGAGTCCGTCGTAACTTCTCGGTACAGAGCATAATAGGAGGGCGGATATATGGGAGTTATTTATCTCTTCTCCGATAGCGCATAACTTATCTATTAATTCTAACCTATTTATAATATGAGTGTTCATATTCCCCCTTCTTCCAGCTTTGTGCTGTAGAGCTTTCGAAGTAAAAATAATTTACTTGTTAAATTTGCTCTCTCGTGAATTTTTCTTAGTGCTTCCCATGTCAATTTAGCAGTTTTTTCATTTTTAACATACATAATTTGGTTATCCTCTATATTTAAATTTATTATTGCCGTCGCCTGTTGGTCGCGTTTTTGCCATCTTACCATAACTGGATTTGAAGATTCGTCTTGTATTGTTTCATACAGGTCCTCCTTTATGAGTAGCATTTCCAGCTTGAATTTTCAAGTGGCATAGTTATTAGTCCAGTTTCATTATATAGATATTGCTATCTTTTGAGAATGCCATTTTTGTCTTGACTAATTGCGAATGCTCAAAAAGAGGATTATTTACACTTATTCAGTCTCATAATCTGTTGTAAATTTGAATCCTAAGTAACTGTTTTTGAAGTACGTTAATACAAAAAGTAATCATGTAAGGTAGTAAACACTTACTTTTTTTTATCCGGTTATCCTCGAATAGTGCGAGTTATTCTTCTTTAGAGTTTCGCTTATTAAATTGAGACGATGAGCATATGAACTAGCAACGATATTTAAAATACATTTAATATTATCTTGAATACGTTTAGAGGTTAATTTCTTCTATAAATGGAAGTAGAAAAAAAGACATGTTAATACGAAGAAGCTTTACGAACGACTGACGGATAAAAGCACAGTTAATTAGAGAGAGAGAGAGAGATTTAGGGTTACAAGGATTGGCGTAGTTTTTCGATGTACGGTGATCGTCATATATATCTGACAAGGAAAAGGAGAATAGGTAGGAAATACAGTGTTGACATGTGGTTTTCGATGCGTTCGCCACGCCCGTAAGCAAGAAAAATCATTCGTACTTTGCCTTAAAAATTCAGAATGAAACAGTTCGATAATATCAGATGACTTTCTTAAAGAAAATTTTTTAAGAACAGATAGAAGAGGGTACGATTTCTTTTAAATGGTTTCCATACTGTAATAAAATCAAGAGAGTTAATCTCTCAAGCAGACCAATTGAGTACTGATTTATTTATTATACTGAATAAATTTTACCAGCATTAGTGAAAACATTTACAGAATATGGCTGAAGTCTGCACGTGTTTAAATAGCCTGTATTAAATAAGTCAGATTTTTTTAATCAATTTTTGTGTTTTTTTAATATATCAAAATGATGAACATTTGTTAAAATAGCCTCTTTAAGTAAAAATGGCTTTTTCCGCAAATTTTAACTCTCCGACTGTTTAATTATTTTTTATAACAATCTCTTCAAAAACTGCATATTTCTTTTTATTACATATTTCAAATCTACATGTAATTGAGAGTTAAAATATGTAGCACATTTTTGTAACCAAAGATGATGACAGATGAAAGATGGAAAAATTTCATACCCGCGAAAGTCGAGGGATTGAGCAAATTTTGTTACTTTCATGTTGCCCGTGGAAATCGCGGGATAAAAAGTTAAAGGGTTAGTGATAAATATAGGGGCAGGAAATTGAAATCTGTGCATATCAAAAGGTAAAAACGTAAAGAAGTTGAAGAGTTAAATAAGAAAATGCGATGTTATTAAAAATAATGCGTAAGTGTTCAAACAACATTAAATAATAATAATAATAATAATAATAATAATTCATCTGACATTGATGGTATTGAATTTTGTGTAGAAGTCGAAAAGTTTTCAAGAATGATGTCCAATAATTACGACATGCTGGGAGTTGTAAAATGCATCACTAAAACCAATTTAAATGGAATTTATCTGAATGTTTTTGTTCCATTACACACTCTATAAACGATGTCAACTACTGTGACAACTATTGAGTGGAGATTTTTCGATTTAAACTAATATACTCTTTGCTGCGATCTACAACCTGTCAAGAGAAATTGTCTTCTTTGGCAATTACATCTGAGGAAAATCATGTTACAACCGAATTCGATTTCTTAATATTGTTCGACGATTTTAGTGTTAAAATATCTAGATAAGTTGTTTCGTAAGAAAGAGAAACGTTTACAAGTAAGAAAATTAATTACGAAATACATAAGCAAGAAAAAATTAATTACGAACAAGCATAGCAAGAGTACCACTACGAAAATGTTTACAAGTAAGAAAATTAATTACGCACGTTTACAAGCAAGAAAATTAATTACGAACAAGCTTAAGGCAAGAAAATTAATTACGAATGTTTACAAGAAAATTAATTACGAAATGTTTACATAAGTAAGAAAATTAATTACGAAATGTTTCATAAGTAAGAAAATTAATTACGAATTGTTTACAAGTAAGAAATTAATTACGAATTGTTTACAAGTAAGAAAATTAATTACGAAATGTTATTCTTATCGTACGCAATATTATTTTTACTGTTTATTTATTTAATTTTAAATTCCAAAACAATGAACGTTAGTTTCAAAATAACAAAAAAAAATGAAAATGCGTGTATAATTAAATTATAACGTAATTAGGAACAATTTTTTATTAATATCTTTTAGGCGTAGCGACAGTAATGCCGATGTCATGGCATGGTTAGATGATGTAACATTTGTAAAGAAAAAAAAATGTTTCCTGCGTCTGGTGATGCACGATCCCACGACCTTCTACAGATGCTCTTACCAACTGAGCTACAGACGACCAAACAATCAATTCCCTACGAACGTATTAAAGCTTATTGTTTGTAGAGAATTTATTGTTTGGTCGTTTGTAGCTCGGTTGGTAAGAGCATCTGCTCGGATAATAGAAGGTCGTGAGATCTTGCCCCGCCAGATGCAGAAAGCATTTCTTTTCTTAACAAACTTTTCATCATATAACCATGCCATAACATCGGTGTTATTATTATTACTCCTAAAAAACATAGATAAAAAATTATTTCTAATTTAATTGGTGTATTATTTGATTTGTATAAATATAACGTAATGTTCAAATTTCAAAATAATTTTCGTTTTTATTATGTACATATTATTATGTACTCAAACTAATTAACTACATACGAAGTTTCGACATTTTCACGATTTTTTATAATCGTCAACATAGTATTTTCTGCAATCCCATTTTTTTCGAGAAATTCCGTTTCATCTAACTTTGTATAATTCACATCATTTAGAATTTCCAGCCTTTTCTTTATAAACTCCACGACTTTTGCGCTTTGAGATTCATTTGTGCACTTAAACGTTGAAGAAACCCAATTGAAAACTATTCTGCGTAAAATACACATCAAAACGAATCTCCTTTCAACAGTCTCATAGTGTAAATTTAGATGTGATGGTAGCCAAACAATGAAATAAACCTTTCTACCCTGATCACCAATTCTCTTGAACAATCAGAACACAAGATATACTCCCTTTAAAATATAATTTTATTTAAGTATTTTTTTTAGCTCACTCTAGAAAGAATAGAATGTAAAAAATTGCATCAAAGGCTTGAACTAACTCACAAGGGAAATATTGCCTGGGCCTTAATCGTAATCCTTTAGCTACATCCCTGCCTGGGTCTCGTTAGTTTAGCTCACATAACATTCGGTTCCAACGAAGTGAGCTTTGGTTCGATCTCAGCAAAGACCGTAACTAGAATATAATTCAAGGGGGGTTCAAACATTTTGCAGCACGTATCTCTACAATCCCAGCATGAAAGGTCGTAGGTAAGTCCCATTGAAAATCTGTTTCGAGAGGGACTGGTCCCTAAGATTCCCCGGGATAATATTGGCATGATCCCAGACGTTTTCTCACTTACCTCGTCACCCTCAGCATTTCAGACCCTGTGAGCTCCTAGTTTGAGCCCAGAATAAGAGACTATATTTCTATCATGTAACATTTCATATAGAATATAATATATATATATATATATATATATATATATCCAATAAATGCATATGGTGCACAGTACTGTTTTTTCGCAATTATACAATTTATTTACAGACCTTACATAAACTACTTCTATAGAATAAAAATTAAATGGTAAGAATCATAGGTAGTGATTATTTTACAATTTCTTTTTATATAGTGCTTTTCTATATTATCATTTGTAATTTATCCGGTGAAATTTGCGTTTCTGATAGATTGGTTTTTAACCTTACTCCGCAGTGTGCTCCATTGAAGGATAGCTTTCAAGAAGCAACGTAAAGGGCATTATAGAACCATATAACTTCTATTTTTCACACCATATGAATAAATATTAGAAAATTTACATATAAAAAATAATTGAAGGGAAATATTAAATTAATAATATTGAAAATAAATAGTACGCTTCGATACAAGGTACATGGGATGTTTAAAATATCTTTATTGGCTCTATTGTTTTAGGAATAGAATTTTAAACGATTTATAAAATTCTCAGAAAAAGAAATTAATTATAATAACTTTCCCAAAATTTTAATTAGAATTTTCAGTTAGCGAGAGAATTCTGTATCGAAATATATGAGAACCTTGAGAATAGTTTAAACGATATAACCAATTAATTTAATTTTGTTACAGATCAGTTTAAAAAAAAATTAATCAGCAACAATAATTAATTTCCATTGCTTAAATACTGATATTCTTGTAAAAATTTTAATTATTAACATCATTCTGCTGCAGAGTAAAATTTTTAAGGGTCAATAACGAAAGTTCCTAAAAATTCAATTTTAACTTGTTATTGATTATTTTCCAAATAAAAATGGATTGGAAATTAGTTCCCGCTGTTTATAAAATTTTCTGAACGAACTTAATTAGAATATTTTAATTACTTTTTTCATTATTAAAAATTTCATTAAACTTTAAAAATGCTTATTGTTTTCGCCTGAACGATAGTACAGCGAGGAAATTGTAAGGCCCCAAAATTTAATAAAACACTTCATTTTTAATAAGAATTTTTCTGTTTCAGAATATATAATTAGCGGGAGAATATGCAGATTCAAATCATGGTCACTATAATAATGGAACAACAGTTTTTTGAAATCGAATGAATTTTTGCATATCTTGTATAAAACACTACTTAAATGTGTCTGTGCAATTTATACGTGTTCTTCCATCGTTTTAAAACCTTATTTGATATTAAATTCTTTCAACGTAAATTCAATAATATATGGCCCTCAGAGAGAGAGAGAGAGAGAGAGAGAGAGAGAGAGAGACAGATTTTTCGAGAGAAATATGCAAACTGTGTTTTTTCAGGAAGCGAATCAACATTACATTTCGCAGAATGTTAATTATTTTGTATTTTGGGCTTCAGTGGTGTTAATTATATTATAGTTTACATTACAGAAGTGTTAATTATCTTGTATAAAAAGTGTTAACTATCTTACTTAAAAAAAGTGTAAACTGTCTTGCCTTAAAAAGTACTAATGATATTTCTTCAAACAGTACTAATCACCTTACGATTTTTATTCAACTTTATATCAAAAATAGCAATTTTAAATGTTAAACAGTTCAGAAAACATTGTACAGTTAAAAATGAACAGTGCAATATAATTTAAAATTTATATTTGAAGAGTACTGTCAATGCTGTCTTAATGGGTAAGCCAATCGAGCCCAGGCCTAAGGTTTTGATGCAAACAGGGGCTCCCTAAACTGGCAATATTTGTTTAT
>QLNU02003225.1:52648451-52689638 GCA_006491805.2 Dysdera silvatica | reverse complement strand
ACTTCAGTGTATATGCCTGTGTGTGTGTATTCAAAGTTTTCTTGTCTTTACCCTAATAAGCTTCATTAAGAACATTTTATTCTGAACTATAATTTTTTTTATTGTTTTTGACTAAAAGAATAACCACAGAGCTGCTGAGCACTAGCAAGGCCCTGGCCCCCTTAATTTGAATACAACTTCTTTTTTTTTTGTGAGTGGGGTTCTAATTTAAATTCAAGTTTGTTTTTCTCTAAATTTAATTTAATTTTTTCTCTAATTTACGTTCAATATTATTTCTCTACTTTAAATTCAACTTCATATGACTTTTCTGAGCTCACCATTATAACAAATGCATATGCCCATCCCCATTCCACTATTTTGAAAAAAATAATTTTCTTTAATCCGCAAATACTTTTAAACTGTCGTAACTGCACAAAATGCACCACTAGTTCTCAATACTTATTAAAACATAACATTTGTTTTTGAGTTAGCCCACCTTTAATTTTGTTTATCCGCTGTTTGAGGAGGGAAAATCATAATTAGGATAGCAAAAAAATGTAAGTTAACACCTACCAAAACGGAAACCTGTACCGTATTGCAAAAGAGCACCCAAAACCCCTGGACTGAAAGTACGTTCTTTACAATCCATACCCTTTATCAGTTTATGGAAACTCAAGATAAAGGAGGTTTTATTTAAGTGTATCCATCACTCGCAATGATTTCATGTGTTTTTCAAGTGCTTTTCAAAATGTGGATCTTTGAAAATTCAGTAAATAATGGGATAAAATTCGACTAAAGTGACCAGCACTGGGATAGAACTGCAAAGGTTACTGTGTGCAATTACTGTATAAGTTGGTAATGCATAGAATTGAACATTGACAAATGGATTATTCACAGTCACTAACAGATTTCATTATATTTCATGAAGTATAAAATTTTTGTCTGAGAGAAGGAGAACAGATACGGAATTCTAAATAACTATAGGTGGGTCACAGGTTTTTTCCCCTTTTGAAACATGGTTGCGAATGTGAAAATTTGGCTAATCTAGAAACCAACGGAGAAAGAAGAGTGACATTGTAAAAGACAGCTACCCCCCCACAACAACTCTTATCCCACCATCATACCTTCTCTGCCCCCCAATTTTCACAGACCATCCTGGGCCCCCTATACTATCACCCGACACCATCCACCGAAGGCTATCCAGGTTCCACCCACCCGGACACAAATAGAAATACAAGAACCCACTCTACGTTAGCTAACTTACCACTTTGCTGCTTGACTCCTCGACTACACCAATCAGAAACTCACATTCCCCTAACACAAGTTAACAACAAAACTCTATTCTGCCCTTCCATAGGCAGTCAAATACAAACACACCTACACCCCCTCCCATATTAGTTATTATTCCACCAAACTAAACTTACTCCATTACATTGCTACAACCATTCATGAACTAATCACAGTAAAAATTCCTAAATCCTACACTACCAAACAAATAACTGTCTACTCCTGAACAGCAACTTTACTTTAGCCATATGTAAAATTGTTACGATTGGAGATTAAGCTTAATTAATCCTTTCTTGTCTATCTTCATCGATGTTGTTTACAATCACGAGGCAAAGATGAAGAAACGAGATGTGATCCACTGTACTAAAGGTTAGATACTTCTCAGCCGCGAGACGATGTGTTCGTGTGCGTTGATCCCCACCTTGTAAAGGTGTGTCAACAAGATTATATACTTCCAAAGGACATCTCTTTCATAATGAGATACTCATCATGAGAACCATCCTTCATCTGCCAAAGATCACGTGTGTAAAGTTCATTAGGTCGGAGACGAGTCCCACAAGCGGACGTTCGATGTTTCATGTAGCCAGCTTCCACCCGAGTAGCAGGGATGTCTGGAAAAAGATGACAGCATGTTCTCTTGAAAAGTAAACACTGGAGTGAACAGACGTGCAGATTGGGTTGTCCTTGAAAAGGCAATGTGTGTTTGATACAAGTGGTGGAGACATAAGTGACAGTGACCCGAAAAAAGTGAACTACCGAGGGATACCAATCTGATCAACGTGGGTGGTGCAATCACGATAAGTATCCTATTTGTATTCAACTGCCGTTACCTGGAATCCACATGTTAAAGACAGCAAGGCGAGAACTAATTTATCCATACAATCGAAATCACATTCCATTTGGGACAGCACCTAGATGTTTCACTTTTCTGTAATATAAAATTGCCCTTAGCATAATTCTTTTCATGGAATGTTCCTTATTTATTTTTGTTAAGGTATTATTACCCTCCGCAGGGATAACACAATTGCCAAATATGGTCAACACAAGAAAGCCTCCGGGGCGAGAATTTTGTGAGTTTTCGTGGGGGAAATTTATTATACTATAATTTTTGCCACCCACGTATTAATTACAGCTCAAACTAGAGCTTGTGTAATTTTTTTTTTTAATTACACAAGCTGTTTGGGCCAATTCATAAATGTGGGTGGCGAAAAAAAAAAAAAATTATAGTATAATTATTTATTTTTATTTATTTAACAGGTGCACCAAAAGATAATATAAGTTTAACTCCTTAAGAGACCCTTTTTCTAGCCACTCCCTGAGTACATTTGGTGGATTCCAATATTTAAATATTTATACCATTGATGCTATATCCAATGATAATAAAATAATGATCAGGAAACCTAATAATTACTTGTCGAGTTCTGTTACATGTTGGACTCAATGTCAGTTCTGAGAATGGTAAAAATGGCCGGGCATTAAATTGTATTTAGAACCTGGGTAAGTAGGAAACAATATGGTCCCTAGAAAGGACTATCAAGGTACTAAAATATATTAAGTAATCTTTTTAAGAGTTACTATTGAAAAGTTGAGTGGTGGCGACAGCCATTAAAGAAGTCACCTTCGTAAAAAAATTAAGAAAGCAACTTTTAAATTTTAAAGCTTACAGAAGACTAAGAATTTATGTAAATTCCAGCAAAACTATGCAACATGGCATACATGAAATCACACATTTTGAAGACAAAACTTGCTGAAAGTAGTTTACTTCCTCAGAAAATTAATTTGTGTTGCTACTAACAGTATGTTGATAAAATTTGTATTAAATGCTTTATCTTACCACAATGAGAAAACTTCTGACAGATAGGGCAAAGTGTAAGAGACATGACAATATATAAAAAATGTGATAGGCATGACACTTTTTAATCTTAATTTTTTCAATTCCTAATCAATATTTTTTTTTTTACCAATTTGGGGTTAGATAACTTATTTTAAACTACATAAAGTATTGTATACCTTGTATTATTATTTTTTATTTAAAATGAAAAAACCCATCTTCTTTGTGGCAGATATGACAAGCAGATTAAGACTAAATAAAACTTCTATATTAAAAGAACAAATCTACTTAAAACTAAATGATTTAGAGTGACATGCCATGTATGTGTTAAAACGAACTTTTTAGTAGCATGTAATGTGACTGGAAGTAAACATCTGCAGAAAAATAACTGAGAAAAACGTTAGTCATTTTATATGCATAGGATTTCATTGTCGCATCTTTTTGAATATATGCAGTGTTGACTTCATAAGTATTATGTATTTAAGTATACAAGCATTATAAAGTGCATAATTTTATATATAATTTGTGTTGAATTGTACTGAAAGGTACATAATTTATGTTGAATTGTATAGAAAAGTACATAATTTGTGTTGAATTGTATAGAAAAGTACATAATTTGTGTTGAATTGTACTGAAAGGTACATAATTTATGTTGAATTGTATAGAAAAGTACATAATTTGTGTTGAATTGTATAGAAAAGTACATAATTTGTGTTGAATTGTAAAGTACATAATTAGTATTATAAACTGAATGCAATTAAACGAAGGAGAAAAGTAACTAATTGCGATTTTGTTTGTTAGTACCTTTAGATTAAAAGCTTCCTTTGCAGCATACCTGAGATAAGATCCATGGTTTATTGTAATTAGGTCCATGGAAATTATGTATTGATTTACTATCATTAGTAGTTTCGTTTTTAAAGTTTTTAAAGTATTTTAAAAACTAAAAATTTTAAAGTTTAATTTTTACGTGTAGGCCATCGATGTTTGGATGGGAGCATGTACAACTTTCGTGTTCACTGCTTTGCTGGAATTTACCTTTGTGAACTACCTCTTCAGGAAGAGAATCACACCACCCGCAGCTACCACGGTTAAGGTGGGTCATGAAAATATTGCACTTCGAGTGGTAAGTAAAGAAATTTACTTGGAATTTCCAGAATATTCACAGTAAAATTCATCTACATAATCTACTGAGAAAAAATCTCCAAAAGGAAAAAAAATCTCCAAAATGAAAAAAAAATCTCCAAAATGAAATACAGAAAAGATCAATTATTGATTTCCCTGCACATTTCCATTAATGACAAATATATTTCATGTTTATAAATAAAATTAAATGTGCAACATAAAGATGAAAAATTTAGAGAAAACAGCCTACATTTCACACTTTATTAATTACTATTAATATTAAAATGATTATAATAATAATAGTAGTGCCTTTCCCGTTTTGTTGAAACATAGTAACCTATTCTCGAAAATTCCTATTTTTCTAGATTAAAATTTTTGAAAACGTTGTTTTACGGTTGTTTACACTTTTTAAAAATTTAAAGATGTATCACCTGAAAAGGTCATCAATTTCAATTACTCTTAATGCGAAGTTTTTTTTACGCTGAGACTAGGTGTTTGATTGCAATTTATCGTCATTTCTGTGACAATATTGAGAGTGCCGAATGAATTAAATATCTACAAGATAAACATAAGCCATAAAGTGAAAAATATTTGCGCAGTATTTCAGAATAAATATTAGTAATCTATTTTATATGATCCATGGTGACATATCCATCAAAAGGTTTAAAAAATTTATGAAATGTTGCAAAATAGTTTTGGAAGGACAAAAGGAATATTGATGGGGCTGAATAATTGAACTAAAAATTGAATTTCATAAAGCGTATAAGCAAATAAGAAAACTTCATGTAAAATTAAAGATTATGGAATCCATGAAAATTTAAAAGATATATAACAATTTAATATTATATAATATGTTTGATGTTTAGTCGAGCAGAGTTGATATAATACAGTTCTTATGTACACACGAACCTATCTTGAATTTTTAAATAAGAGTCGTTTATAATTTTGATCAGCAAATAAGAATATTTTATATTAACAAATTGATGAACAGGGACTGTAGAAAGTGATCTTATATAGTAAACTCTCCCATTAATGATTTTAAAAAGATGGGAAAAACGTAGTTAAACAGAAAAAAGACGTTATTTGGAATATGCATAACTCTATGAACATTTGCCAAATCCGCAAAATATCGTCCTTAGTTGAGATGATGTCATCAAGTCAGTGATTACTGAAACTGTATATGTACACTCATGTCCAAAAGTGAAGCATAATTCGTAAAATGCCAAAAAATCGGAGTAAATATTGATAAAATCGTTCAAAATCGCTTGTGGAGAATCATGTGACTAAGGTAAAACATTGTGCATATGCAAACCATTTCAGTCGACGTCGACATGCGCAAAGCACCTGCGCACGTCGGAACGATTATAAAACCGCCTCAAGCGGCATGGCCAGTTCAGGCAGATTTTTTGCAATTGCTGTGCTGATATGGAGCGTTGTTAATTAACGAAAAGGACGAATTGTGTCACAAAGATGCCAACTGGACATGTTTGTGAATGGAAGAATTATTGGAATGATGGGATTCGGATAATCCGATACCGAAGAGTCTTGAATTCTGGATGTGCCTCAGCGTGTGATTTTAAGATTTTACAGAGGCTTCAAAGTATTGAAAATGTTACCCGACGACCAGTACCGGGTAGCCAAGAGTACAAACCGTTTGGCAAGACCGATATTTGACAGTAATTGCGCGAAGGTTAAAGGGACCGCTCTGCCAGTCAACTGGGTTCAGCGATGGCAGCAGCCACAGGAGTAAAAGTTTGGAGACACACTATTTATAAGAGATTCAGTTGTCTCTATGCCAGACGACCAGAAGTTTGCATCTCCCTCGCCGGCACAGAAACGCGCACGCTTACAATGGAGTTTGGAACATCAGCAGTGGAATCGGGAAGAATAGGGCAATGTCATCTTCAGTGATGAGTCTAGATTTAGTATGCAAACTGATTCTCGTCGTACAACGATATGGAAAGAATGCGGAAGTCGTTTTTATCCTGGAAACATTACGGAAAGACAAAATTTTTCTTCAGCGGGAGCCATAGTGTGGCTAAGCATCATTCGAGACGGACACACAGACCTCCACATCTTTGAGGCAGGATCTGTCGCTGCTCAAAAGTAAAACGACGAAGTCCATGAGCCTTCTGTGCGCCTGTTTCGAGGTGCTGTCGATCTTGGATTCATATTCATGGATGATGATCTCGCCTCCTTCCTATGCGACTCTGTTTGACCACTTCCTTCAAAGTGAAGATATCTAGCGCACTTAGTGGCTTTTTAACTTTCCTGATCTTAATCCTATACAACATGTGCGGAATATGATCGGAAGGCGACTTGAAGACTTTCAGCATCCGCCAAGTTCCGTTCCAGAATTGAGAAAAGCTCTCAATGAGGTTTTGAACTCTTCGAGCACACAACTCATTAATACCCTCATCGAAAGTACTGTCACCTGTGCTGTTTAAACTACACTATATTGCAGATGACATAAGCATCCAATGATTTCGAAATAGGTAACTTAATCCAATGAGACAGTAGTGATATAATATATTTTACTAATTTCTTCAGTAATAAATTCTTAACATTAAGCACCTTAAAGACAAAATGTCCGCTATTCACCAACAAAAAACATTACTTTGGATGAATTCAGCCTTATTATTAATAATAATTCTATCCCCCTTCCTCTTGAAACTGATTTCCTTGGAACTATTCTTTAAGCAAACCTAAAATAGGATTCAAGTATTCATAGAGTTAGTTCCAAACTAAGTAGAAATATTGGCATAATTAGAAACATTAACTTTTACGTTTCTAGTCCAATCTTACTAAAGCTATATCATTCTTTAATCTTCTCTAAATTGTATTACAGCCTACTGATTTAGGGCCATAATTTGAGATCAAATCTACATCGTTTAACCTCACTTCAGAAAAGATACCTCTGCCTTATTCCCATCCAAAGTCCTACCTTTCACATTTTAAAAATTGCTAAACATTTTCGCATTCTTTTAATTGATGAATTTCCCTATTTTAAAACTTCCACTTTTATGTTCGATGTTATTAAATCTTCATGGTATCCAAATCTCATTTCTCTTCAATTACCCAATCATACACATCTTACAAGAACAGCAAGCAACTATATACCTGAATTTTCTAGAACCAATCGGGAGCTGGTGCGAATGGATTGTTATGGTCCCAGAACATGGAACTACCTTCGTACCTCCTTACAATTATTAAACTCATTCCCACTATTTAAGAAACATCTTTAAAAAACATTTATTTAATTAACACATTTCTATCTTATGCAAGAAAATAAATATCTCTACCTGGAACAGCATGGGCTCTACCAGACATAATATTCTTTACCCATTGCAGCCTAGGTGAATCATTTTACATTCAGAAACGTAGTAGAATATTTGTAATCCGTGTGCGATTCTCCTGAATAAAGTTTATCTTATCTTAAAGTATTCGAAATCGTTATGCTGCTAGAGAACCAAACTTCGGACTACAGCGCGCAGTGCGATCTTTTATGAGGTCTCTGAGTAAGCGTTCTTTGTACCTAAATTTTGATAACTAACTTTAAATTTTAATAACTAACCCACGTGGTTCTGCTTTATGACTGTCAAGTCGCGTCGTTATATCCGATACGAATTTCCCTACTTAGAATCTACGTAGACTACAAAATCGCCGTCGTTATAGCAGGTTTCGTCGTTATATACGATGTCGTTATAACCGATATATTTAGTATGGAGTAGAATAGCAAACCAAACTTCTTGTAAAAATTCCGTCGTTATATGCGCGTGGTCGTTATAACCAAACGATTTTCACTGTATATATATCATCATCATCATCATATTCAACCATTATCTATCCACTGCTGGATGAAGGTCTCTCCAAATGCTTTCCACACAAGTCTATCCTGAGCAATTCGCTTCCACGTCACCCCAACCTGTTTTCTTATTTCATCCACCCATCTAGTTTGAGGACGTTTTCTAGGTCTTCGGTGGTCTCTTGGAATCCAGTTCAGAATTTCTGTTGTCCATCGTTGATCAGTTCTTCTTGCAATATGCCCAGCCCATCGCCATTTCAGCCCTTTTACTTTAACAATGATGTCCTCTACTCTAGTTTGCTCTCTCACCCAACCATTTCTTTTTCGATCTCTCCTAGTTATTCCAAGCATGCACCTCTCCATGCTCCGTGCTTCCTTTTATATATATATATAAATATATATATACGTTGAGTGCATATACATTTTGTAATATATAACCTCAACATATTACTATCCAAAATATTCAATTCCAGGAAAACAAATACTTATATTATTGTCTTCAAGTTTCTTTTTAAATGCTGTTCGAAGATTCTGAAAAAATTTATATTTTTATAAATCCTCAGTCGAGAAATGGTCATTTAATCAAGATTCAGTTTTCAAATATATATAAAAAAAGTATTCATTTAATTTTTTTTATAGACATCGGTTGAATTTTCGTTAATTCCTTAAATTTTCTCGTATACCATTATAAAGTTCATTATTACATGTGTTTCTTTTAACCAGAAAATTCCTCAATTAAAAAAAACGCAATATCCGAATTTTAATTTTCTGTTTGAAAATTAAGTTTTCAACATATTTTAAAAGAGATACATTAATCGTTGCTTCTATAGTTACAGTATTAATTTCTTTGCTTAAAAAAAATATTCGTTTACGTGTAGAATTAAAAAAGCATCAACTTTGATAGAGTTAATTAAAAATAGTTTTTTACACATTTGTGCGAGAAAAGCGTTTAAGAAAAAAATTTCATAATTTAAATTTTATCTAAAACAAAATTATTTTCAAAATGTCTGGAACGAAGGAAACGAGCAATAATTTTATTTCTTAAAAAATAGCTTTTAATTAATTTTTGCCTGTTTCTATAAAAAATAACGATCACCTTATAATTAATTTTTGCATACATGCGCCTTATTTTCTACTTTTTTTTAAGAATTTTAGAAACAATATAAAAAGTTGATTTCTAATATTTCTAAGAAAGGAAAGAAAAATAATTTATTTTTCAAAAAAAAGTGGGGAAGAATTCTTAAAAGTATAAAAGTAGTCAGAACAACTTTCAGTTCTATTTCATTTTCTTGCGTAAAAGAAATATAACCTTTAACTGTCGTTAAAAAATCGCAATGGCTTTTTCAACAGTCTTTTATTGCATATAATTTAGCGGTTACGGTTAAGTATCTAGGAAATGCTTTTTCATAAACATTGGGCATGGTTCTAAAAGCCACTACAAAGGAAAAATGAGGCCCTGAAAAGAAGGAAATTTTATACTTTAATACTACGTTTCCTACATCTAATAAATAGGGTGCTTTAAAATTTCTAGATCCATTTAAGGTGATTTATAAAGGAATTAAAAAACTCCTTTCAAGTTAACAGCAGTGATACTATTAAACCTAATGTAATTGAGTTGAAATAAAATGTCAAATACAGTGAAACCTGGGTACTCTCTCGTGTCAAGTGATCCAATGGGAAAACCTCACCCTCTTGAATTTTTTTAAAATTTGGTTCATTAGATGCGCTACTGGAGATAGTGAAAAATCCGAATTTTCAGATTTGTAACTGTAGCATTTTTTAAATTATTTGTATCTGACATTCCGAAAAAAAGCGCGATTTTCTGCTTATTTACAGTCACAAAAACTATCGTTACTCAAGCTAGAAATAAGATAGATGAAATAAAAACCATGTTATAGAATATTATATAAGATTTCATATGATATCCAACATGACTAGTTTTGGGCAGTTTGGGATTTCAAGTTCGTGCCATGAACTCTTTGACCTTGAATTTCTCAAAAAGTGCTATTTTTAAAATTATGAAAAAATCATACATAAACTTGCCTATCTTAGCATCATTTCTGAGAAGTTTCATCTTGGGGCGGGAATGGAGTCATATTTTGGTCATTTAAAAAAAAAACTATGCCAAGGAAAGACCATCTGCATAAATGGAAATTTTTAATTTTAGTCCACACTTATCAATTACTTTGGCAAGAACAACTATTTTTAAAAGTAAGAAACAGTGTATCATATTATTATGTTAAATAGATTAAAAAATTCACTCAGTTGAGGGGGGGAGGAAAGGGGATGGACGAGACCAAGGTAGGTGTATTTTAAGAAAATTACATCCTCTAAACACTTACTTGTGAATTTACAAAAAACTGTACCTTTTTACAAGTTGGTGCTGCCTCAGTCCCCTTTTTTTCTATGTTATGAACGTCAACCATCCCCTACAAGGTGTCTCTTTAAGAGTTGTGGTTTCCAAGTCCATTTCTTTTTCACAAAGGTATTTAAGTGCGGCCAATGAGACATCTGGGTTCCACCATGGTCAGAATTTTGAAAATTTTCACTGACACTTAGATTTCTTCCTTTAAACTTTTCTATTAGCTGATTAAGCATTTCACAATCTGAATTATTTTCCCCAATATCATGTACATCCTTACTTGTTCTTGTCAATACTTTGTCTGTTAAACACCTTTTTATTTTGCTTAATTTTTTATCACAGTATGATGGTGTATGTAATCTTTTCTTAAATATAGGTGACCTTTAAAGTGTGCTAAGAGGCTTATTAAGGTAATATAAACTACCATCTGTGTCTTCAAAGACTTAATCTGCCTGACTAGAGCCTGGCATGCAAATTGCTACTGAGCTGTCTTCTGCTTTAATTTTTTCCAGATTCATTTCTTCCCTACAATTGTTACATATTTTCATATCCTTTTCAACGATGTCCCATAAATCACACATCCATTTTGCAACAGGCCTTAGATTTTTTAAAAAATATTTTTGTGCACTCTCTTATTAAAGTGGCTACAACAAGAAGCTTGGCAATTCTGGACCTACTTACTTTTTCAGCCGTGGTGGAAACTCACAATTACACACTTAGAGAATAATGATGTAAAAAATTTAATGCAGACTGTCCAGTGTACGTTCACTCTATGAGAGTTAAAGCAAAACTGAATGCTAGCTGTTGAATTGTCACTTTACATGCAACAATTTATAAGTCTTCAACATAAAATATTCAGAACTGCACCTGGGTAATAACTCGGCGTCTCTTGCTTACAGATCGTTTCCACCTGTTTATAGTCATAAAGGAGAATTTCTATGGTTTCTTGAACACTGTTCTTCCACCTCTTTTTACTGGGTGAACTAATTTAAACTATTCTAGCATGGTTGCATATATAGTGGCGTAGGCAGAAAGTTCATAAGGTGGTGTTATAGGCTTAATGGGAAGGGTTACAGAGCTACAACTCATATATTCCTATGTTAAATATACAATTATAAAATATTATATATATTATATATTATATACTATGTTAAATATACATATAAAATTTCAATGTGACGGGGGTGACAACCCCCAAAAGCACCCCCTGGCTACACCTCTGATTGTATAATAACACTGTTCTTAACTTATAATAATGATAGTGGTTATTTCCCAACATATTAATAATTGTGGATTAAAATAAAAAATTCCCATTTTTGCAGATGGTTTTCCTTGGAATAACTTTTTTTAAAAAAAAATAAAATCTGTTCCCATTCCTGTCCCAAGATGAAACTTTCCAGAAATGATAAGATGCATAAGTTTATGTATGATTTTTTTCAAAATTTTAAAAATAGCATTTTTTGAGAAATTCAAGGTAAAAAAATGTCATGGTACGACCTTAAAATCCCGAACTGCCCAATACTAGTCATGTTGGATATCATATGAAAGCTTATAATCTACAACATTATTTTTATTTCATCTATCTCATTTCTAGCTTGATTAGTAATAGTTTTTGTAACTGCACGTAAACAGAAAATCGTGCTTTTTTTTCCAGATTTCAGAGGCCTATAATTTAAAAAATACTGCAGTTAAAAATATGAACATTTGGATTTTTCATTAACTCTGTTAGTACATCCAATGAGCAGAATTTGAAAAAAATTCCAAGAGGGTGAGGTTCAAAAGTGCTAAAATTTTGGCTCACTTGACACGGAAAATGACCCACATGGGGGCCACCAGTGCCAAACTTGGTAAATTGACCAGCTGAATAAAATGACCACATTTATAAAAGAGAACTGGCAGGGACTTAGTCATTGTCTATACCAGGCTTGTCCAAACCGTAGCCCAGGATAGCTATGAATGCGGCCCAATACAAAATCCTTAACTTGCATAAAATATTATGAAATTTTAGGGGATTTTTTGGTAACTTGATTGCTTGATTCTCGAGAGCGATCTTTATAGAAAACAATGGAACGATTCAAGAGAATCCCAAAATTGTAAAATGATTTGCAAAATGAAATCAAGTCCTTTATGGAATCAAAAACAAAATGTATGCTAGAAATTGATGATGAAAACTGATTCAGAGATTTGGCATTTTTAGAAGACTTGACAGCTCATTTAAGTGAGTTAAACATGTGCATTCAATGTGAAAAATCAAGTGACCAATATAATGTTTTAAACTATAACAGCATTCGAAATGAAACTGAAATTATAACAATCGCAAATTAAGGCAATTTTATGCAGTTTGGCTTTGGCTAAACACGGTTCTGCGAAAACGAAAAATATGCGGCCATACTTTTCAGTTTGATACATATATATTTAAGAAATGAGTTATTGATTTCCGTAAAAATCATCAATCTTTTGATACATTTGTGATTCCGTTTGGAGTCGACATAAACCTACTACCTGCAATTTTCAAATGGGATTGCCTAGAGCTACAATCTGACATTCAACTTAAATAAAAATATGGTTATGTCTCTTTACTGAACTTCTATAAGATATATCTTTCCATAGAATAACATCCTTTGCTTTACAACCATACCTTACTCATGTCATAGCTATTTGAAAGCACCTATATTTGTGAGCAGATACTTTCAGAGATGGAGAACACAAAAAATTAGAATAAAAATACCAGATGAGCACTTTTGTAACTGCAACTATTTCAATCAAACCAAATATCGAAGCATTAATGTCTAAAAAACAATGGCAAACATTTCACTAATTTCATGTTTCTGTCTTGTCTTTCACTTTTATAATAAAATATCCCTGAATTAATTAAGTTTAAATAATTTAAATATGTTAATTACATATCCTATGTTATTTTGCCCATCAGCTATCTTTAGTGTTAGTGTGTTTTATGCATGTGGCCCAAAAGAATTCTTTTCTTTCAATGCGGCCCAAGGAAGTTGAAACGTTGGCCACTCCGGCTATAAGTGATGAGAATTGTACGTATAACAATGATTATATGGATTTTTGTTTATGGAAAATAAATAAATAGTCCCAGGAGAGGTGATTTATAGAAACAGTGGTTGTACCGTTTCTGATTATATAATTGGAATTGTGTATAACAATGCAGTCTCTGGAAGTACGTATGAGTATAAATAATATAGTTTATACAGCTATTATGAGAGGAACATACTGTAAATAATGTAAATATTGAACAGATGAATGATAGTATTGTAGGTCTGAGTGATAGGAATAATAATGTTAATTACAATGCAATGGATATTGTAAACAGTGTAAATACTGAAAAACATGGATAATACTAATAATTCAACTATAAATTTATCTGGAGAAGGTAATGAATTGTGATAATGAACCAAATGGCGTTATGTTGTATGATTCAAATATATAAATGTCAGAAATAACATTATCATGATCACATTAACATTATCATAATCATAATCACTGCTATTCATTGTAATAAATAATGATGATTGGGATAATGTTTTTTTCTGAGTTTGCTTATCATTCGATTGATATTCACAGTTTTTCACATAATTATTTTTATATGATTAGGAAATTTATGGGTAAAGACAACGTTATAAACGTAAACGACTTTTATAACTTTAATAATGCTTGTTTCGCTTAAGCTTATAATCTTGTCTTTAATCATGAATATTATCTGCTTTAGGCTATACTTAGGCATAACTTAGTGGTTTAAACTGGGGAGGGGGGGGGGCAAAAATCAGAAATTGACATCAAAGGTGACAAAACTGACGAAGCAAACATTCAACTTTGTGCCCTTGCTCTAAAACCTGGAGTGGCACACGCCCCCTGCCCAACCCCCCCAAATTAAGCCTATGGAGAGGAAGATAAGAATGAAATGATATTAAGTGAATCCTTGATAATTAATAAATGGTTAGTTAAAGAGCAGAATTGTGACAGATTAGTGTATTTCAATCCTAGGGCCATTAAGAATAAATTAGATGAAATAGAAATTCTGGTAAATGATGAGGCCTTAATAATGGATTCTTCTGATGATTAGTGAACTTTGAATGGAAGAATTTGATTTGAATATTTTGAAGGCGTTTATAGGTTTCTTGAATTTAGAAAACGTAAGAGGGGAGGGAGAATATTAACTCCCACTGTGTTGCGAGGACAGATCTTTGATGGAGGTGCAAAACGTTTTTGAAGTATGCATATTTGCAGAAACGTTCTTTCAAAATTGAAAATAGACTTTAAAAAAAAAAAAAGAAATCGCTGTCTCGTGGAAACTAAGCACGTAACTAGGATTCTTTCTTTCAGGGGGGTGGGGGCCTTTCCTATCGCCTTGAGATGTCTGGTTAAAGTTGGGTGGGGCCCGAAAAATCGAAGGTTCTAAAAAGTGGATCACAGATTCAAAAGTTCGGGAACCATAGCCCATAGGTCGTAAGAGGTTCGAATTTCACGGAAAACTATGTCCCAGCGCAGCTAGCCATTTGCTATCCTTGCGCATTAAAACCCTAAAACTCGTAAATGCTAATTCATGTTACACAAGCAAATTTTTCAACCGTGGATTCATTGGCAATTTTAGGTTACATTAAAACTAGTTTTAAATTATTAATGCATGCCATTTTCGTCTATATGGAAAATCGGCGGAGATGGTGGAGGCATCGCAACTTGTTAAAATCCCTGTCCTCTGTGGGATATATTATCCTGTATATACTTTTGAATTCTTGGAATTTACACTTTTGTGAAAGATCGATTTCTAGTTCGTTTTGCTACAGGTATGTAAATTATTTCTACTAACACGACAATCATGGACAACGAATATATAACACAGGCTGAGAATTTCACATCCTCGAGAGGTTAGAAATTGCAGATAACGTATTCGTCCGTTCATGCTCTGTATAATTTGTCTTAATTTTTTCCTTAAATTCGGATTAGGAAATTTTTTTAACTGACTCTCTTTAAAGGTGTTCTCTTTTTCGATTACATTTATAATATTTGCGTCGTTTGGACTTCTACTTAGTAGTCATATTATTTGAGGTCGTGCACCCAAACGGCCCAGAGATTAATCCACTACCTTCATCAACGTTCGGAGTTCACATGCAAAAATCTTGACCGCGTGTAAATAAGCAGTGGCACGAGGGTAACAGTAACCTTGACGATCTCGATGACCTAATCCTCATGACTACATGATATTATTAATGAATTTTCATTAATGAATAATCTTTGTTGATCAACATTTAATTAATGAATGACCCTCATTGATACATATTTCATTATGAATAATCCTTCATGACCCACATAACATACATGTCCTGCGAGTATTGTGTACCCACATATATAATTCAGGGTATGTAAATAGAAAACACGCCCGTATTATTTTTCAGAGAAATAGGTTGATTGAATGAAAAATGTGTTGGGTATTTTTCTGGATTGTAATAGAAAGAATGGTTAAAATTTCAAAGATTTGTGATACAAAAAACTGCATTTAAATCTTTATTTTACTTCAAAATCTTAAATTTTGTGTTTAGAATAATTTTACAAAAGAATTAAAGACATAAAAGTTTCTTATAAGAAAAGATCCCTTATTACGATGATCAGAATGATGTATTTTCAGTTAGCATATATTTTAATTTAATTAAATTTTTTGGAAATTTACAATAGTCTAAAGCAATGAACATTTATTGTCGAAACAAGTCAATTGCAATGCGAGTTTAATATCTGGAAAACACCCTTCCACAACCGAGTCGATGTGAACTAAATCCATAAACAATGTTAGTGTATGTGCTCGGCTAGAATATATACACTTTCAAAATTATATATTTCAAACTTCAAAATTTAAAATATATTAACACATACGTACTAAAAATCATTCCTGAAATATCCTCTCAATAAAATAAATTTTAATTAATTAGCAAAAATTGGGTGGGTGAATCTTGTAAATCCAATTATCAATAGATTTCAAAGTACATTGTCAAATAGTATGCATTTTGTGCCAATTTCTATTTTATGTTGTTTGCAAATTAGTGAGGCGGAGGGAAACTTGTCTATTTCGAATCTCCCGAGAATGCGTCAAATATTCCAGGCATGGCGGTCTCTATATTTAATTTACACAATCAAAACAAAAGTTTTAAAAACAGATTCTGCTTTATTTCAAATTTCAATGTACTAATATAAATTGCAAACAATTTTAAATAATTGTTCTAAATTTAGGGTAAAATGGAAGGTTATAAGCACTAACTCGTTAAAACATGCCAAAATCAGACCGAAAATTCATAAATAAAATTTAAAGTCTCATTCCCAAACACAATTATAATTTCAATTTGAATTAAAATACCCAAGTTTCATACCACCCATTATCAGTTTTCCAAATGCGGTCATTAAGTAGCATTAAACTTAAATTCTTTTTACCAGTCAATTTATAAAAATGAGTCAAAGATATCAAAGCAACCAGACCGTGAAAAGGTTTAACTAACACGTTACTCATCTAGGCGAGAGCCATATAACAAATTACAGCTTTTTGTTCTCCATTTTCAACCACATCACCAATGAAAGTTTTTCATTAAAAACGAGCAGGTTAACGTCAAAATATCAAAAAGCAGAGTATATCAATAAAACTGTAATTAAATGCTTTGCTATTATTCATGCAAGGTTATAAATAATGTACTTCAATTACAAAAGCATATCATTACCTACGAAGGCTTTCTTTATGACATTCGTGGCTATATCTTTCATAAAATAGTGCTGCTGTTGAAAAGGTGTGTCCAAGTATCAGCAAGCCGAAAACAGCGCTCAATTCGTTGAAGGTGATAGGTTTCCCGTGCCCTGTCGAAGTAACAAAAGGCTTTCTTTTTAAACTGAGTTTGAATAGTTGATCTCGCACTAATTTTTGATGAAGACCTGCTTGGTAAATTCGAAACATAATGTTGTCGAAATTTTTGATGCAACAGAAGGCTTTTCGAAATAGGATCGCTATGGATGCTGTCTTCTGACACAAAAATTTTATCTTTCAGTCCAAATTTGTGAGCGAGTAATTGCAAACATTTCTAGGAGTGCATAATAAGACATAATTTTTTCAATCATGTCGGCTCGGTTTATCGCTTATCTTCAAGGTAGATTATTACTCAAGATTTTAAAAATTCCCGTTTTAGCTTCTTTTAATTCTCGATGAATGTAATTGCCTTTAGCGGTAGTAACTTTTACTGCATTATATCGACTGGAATTGGCCAGTGCTTCGAAAGTTTTGACTTGATACTCCATGGCAGGGGCCATTAGAAACGACAATAAGAGGCGAGCGAAACAAAACATCAAGACGCGAATGGGAAAAGCACTTATAATGAAGAATATTTTAGAAACGCCTTTACGAAGAAATTTGCCGAAACCACGGCTACCGATTAGAATTTCCATCGTCAAAAACGTATTTTTCCAGGGTTTTTCGTTTTTTTCTCTTCGATATGTGTAAGAACATTCGAGAAATGAAAAAAATAGCTGAGCAATGTAACAAGCATATTGTGAAAAGACCTCAGACGAGGGGTTGAAAAGGGTGAACGAGAAAAGAGCAGGCGAAACAGTTCCTGCCTGTTTGGATAAATATGTCATAATACGTGTGACACGAAAATGGGCAGTCAGCAGCGTTCGTTCTTGGATATGTTAAAGCTATTCTGTCGATTGCAAAAATGCTTCATTTTTCTGGAGCATTCCAACCATGCCACTCCAATCACCGTTCTCTTTTAAAGCACCCCATTGCTTCTCTTCTGAACTAGCTAATTCCTACGTGAAGTTCAAGTATTTTGATAAAATTTGAAGGAATTCAAAATCAACCCCGTTGACACCTTCATATCTTTTACTGCCTAAACCGGCCCTGCGGTGGCGCAGTGTGGTAACGCGTTCTCCTATTGCGCGGCTAATCCGGGTTCGACTCCCAGCAGTGCAAAAAGAACGCTTACTCAGAGATCTCATAAAGATCGCACTGCTCACTGTAGTCCGGGGTTTGGTTCCCCAGGCCTTAAGAGGTTCGGATTCCTCGGAAAACAGTAGGTCCCGGCGCAGCATGACCACTGTAGTCTTTGAGCCGTAAAACCAAAAAGAAAGAAAGAAAGAAACTGCCTAAACCTCGGATGACAAAATAGCTGGTTACGTTAGCGGTTGCTACAGTACAATGCATTTTGTCACCGTGGTAAAACACGCCTAGTTTAGCTTACTTACTAATGTTAATATATACTTGGAGTATGTGTAGTATAATAATGAAATTGATTTTACTAACTCATTCATGTAAATAAGGTGTGTTCAACGTTTTAGCTTCCCTGGGCCGCATTGGAAGTAAAAGAATTTTTTTGGGCCACACATATAAAATACGCTAACATTATAGATAGCTGATGAGCTAAAAAGGACGTATGATATATAATTAACATAAATAAATTATTTTAAACTTAATTAATTCAAGGATTTTTCATTATAAATGCGAAAGACAAGCCAGCAACATGAAATTAGTGAGATGTTTGCCATTATTTTTGTGACACTAATGTTTCGATATTTGGTTTGATAGAAATATTCGTAGTTCTCAGTGAGTTACCAAGATGCTCGTCAGATATTTTGGATCTAGTTTTATTCTTTGCATGTTTCATTCCTGAAAACATCCGTTTACAAATATAGGCTATGATATAAATAAGGCATGATTGTGAAGCGGGGGATATTATTCTATGGAAAGATATATCTTATGGAAGTTCGGTAAAGAGACATAGTCAAATTTTTATTTCAGTTGAATGTCAGATTGTAGCTCTATGCATCCCATTTGAAAACTGGTAGGTAGAATGTTTATGCCGACTGAAAACGGAATCACAAATGCATCAAAATATTGATGATTTTTACGGAAATCAATGCATCATTTCTCATATATCTGTATTAAGTCAAAAAGCAAGGCTGCATATTTTTCGATGTTCACAGGACCGTGTTTAGCCAACGTACCAAAACGCATAAAATTACCTTAATTTGAGATTGCTATAGTTTATTTTTATTTCGAACTCTGTTATAGTTTGAAACATCATATTGGTCACTTGGTTTTCACATTGAATGCACATGTTTAACTCACTTAAATGAGCGGTCAAGTCTTTTAAAAATTCCAAATCTCTGAGCCACTTTTCATCGTCAAGTTCTAGCATAAATTTTGTTTTTGATTCCATAAACGACTTGATTTCATTTCGCATATCATTTACAATTTTTGGATTCTCCTGAATTGTTCCATTGTCATCTATAAAGTTCGCCCTCGAGAATAAAGTAATCAAGTTACCAAAATAAAAAAAAAGAAGAAAAAAGTCCCCAAAAATTTCATAATGTGTTATGTAAGTTTAGGATTTTGTGTTGGGCCATATCCTTAGGTATTCTGAGCCGCTTGCGGCCCGTGGGCCTCAGTTTGATAAAGCCTGATATAAAGTTTACGATTTTAGATAAAATGTTCCACAACCGGAAACCTATCCCATTATTATGGCAAGTGTGGTGGACAAAATCTGGTGGACAAAAACTAATCTCATTAAAAGTTGCTGTCTAAAATGCACGCCATCAGAAAAAGAAATAACCCGCTTTTCATAAACGTGCCTGTAATGTTTGAACTTAAGCCTCTTCATATATCCATAATATTTGGAGCAAAGAACACCATTTGCAAAATGCAATCAATTGTCATCGATAGCCTATTACGATGAGTAAATATGCCATTTTCGTGAAAATGCTAAGAGGGTTATGAAAATGTTCGTCTAAACAAATATTTTTCGCTTAAGTGCACGTTTATATTCTATTATAGTTAATGAGTTAAACGATGCCACTTTTTCTCCTACACCAAAACATCTCTACTATGAGCGTAAATATTTTTGTCAAACTCCGTAAACCGTAATAATAATAATAAAAATACAAAAAAGAAAAAGTACAAAAGACTGACAAAAACTCTCTCCCTTTGTGGTTTTGTGTGTTGACCATTATTTGGCAATTGTGTTAGCCCTGAGAAGAGTAATAATATCTTAAATCTTTATATTCTATTTTTAAAAACTATTTATCTGGATTTCAATGTTTTGAGACGTTTTTCAGCAGGCCCGAATTTAGGATGCCAGGCGTCTTGAAAGCACTGCTTTTTTTGCGTCCCTCCACAATCCGGATTTCCGCTATCCTATCCTTTAAATCCTATGGAAGGTCGCAGGGTAAGTGTAAGGGGGGGGACATTTATGATTATTTTGCATGTACTATTAAGATAAAATAACGCTGTTTTATGAGCACATTTATTTGATGATGAAATTTTAATTCTTTGATTTTATACGGGGGCATTACATCGAATTTTTCAAAATTTCCATTTCAGGGTGCAAGGATAGCGCGTTCTCCCTTGACGAGGATGATCCGATGGAAGAAGGATTGCAGTGTTTTTTTTAATGAAACGAATGTGTCTCTCTCTCTCTCTCTCTCTCCTTTAATTTTTTTGATTCGACGTGTCTTTCTCTCCTATGTGAAGGATACCAGATCTTGGATCCCCTCCACTTTCCACCGACACTCCTTCTAACATAAAACAATTCGGCGATTTTATTGAATTTTCTCCTTCAACAAAAACTCCTGTCGTTTATGAGAAATGCCTTTAACCAGTATCCTGCCTAAACAGACCACATGTAAATAACCACCTCTTTTTATGATTGCTTTATTTCCCCTGTTGAATTGCTTTTATAAGCATGAGACATTTTCATATCAACAGAGTGCTATAGCGGTAATCGCCCACTAATCGGGCGCAAAGCAACCTCGATTGTAAACGCACAATGCGTGGTTCGCAGATCACTTAAAGCTATCGGTCCCATGTCCAGTGAATGATAATGTGGAATGTAAAATACTCAAATAACAGGAAGACATTGACCGTTTTCTCAAACCGAGTAGCTCTTATTCCCCGGCCACCTCCAACCAAACGACAACTATTTTTATAAAAATTTTCCCGGTTGAGAAATTCAGTTTTTGTATGTAAAATGGAACATGGATTATCCGTCTCCTGATTAACCGTCGTTCTTGCTTAACCGCTGACGTCAATTTCAAGTTATCCCAGCTCCGTTAACATCGACAATGAGACAATTTTACACACTTGTGAGGCTCTACCCGCAGGAGAAAACATTGAAATTAATGACGTTGGTGAAGGGATGGACATTGATAAACTTGAAGCAGGTTTCGAGTTCCTAAGTGACGACGAGCTCAATCAGCAAGTGTTAAACCCCAATGATCTTAAAGAAAAGGATGAAAGTGACAGGAGGCTGGAGAACCTACAAGTACCATCACCCATGCTGAAGCAGAGTGTATGCTTTCCAAGTGCAATGACTGGTTTGAACAGCAGACTGAAACAGATGCTACTCAGCTATTACCGCTTCGAAGAGTACGGGACATGGCAGCCAAAAAAGCACGCAGTGTCTTAAACAAACAAACAAACAAAAACTGCGTTTTTCAACCACTAAAAGAAATTTTACTCACAGGCATGCAATGCTTTTTATTCATGTTTTATTAAATGCAAATTCTCTTGATTCAAATAAACTTCTTTTGTGCCTTCAGTAAATTCCGCAATGTAATTTGTTTTAATGTATAATTTTAACAAACATATATTTTTATTACAAATAAATTTGACACCCACGAAAAACTCACAAAAATCTCGCCCCGGTGGCTTTGTGTGTTGACCAATATTTGAAAATATATTATATTGCATTATAAATTTCTCTCTTAACCGTCTTTTCAATTATCCGTCAAGGCTCTGGTCCCGTGTCTGACGGATAATTGAGGTTTTACTGTAATGTTGTCTCCAAACCGTTTACTTGTGTACCCATCTCTTATAAACCGTTTACTTCTAAAAACACACAATTTTTTTAATAGCTTTTTCTTTCTATTTGGAAGTTTCCTTTTTTTTAATTTGTGGCCGTTTATCCATCGACGTTTTTTTTAAATGATCGACCTTTATAATACGTTCGTCTGCTTTAAACGGCTGTATTATTTTATGACGACATTTTCCGTGTAGCCTTCTGATGCCGAAGTGAAATTTAACTTTTTCCAAGGCTTTTGTTTACATCTTTAAACGTAATGGGATATGATAAAAAATGTTTGTTATGTTATTATTGTAATTGTTTGTTATTATCTAACCCATAATTCCATCTAAAATATTCTCTATATTGGCCAACGATTTTCCTTCTTGTAGCAGCTGAACGGATGTAGAGCCCTCTTTACGCGGGGCGTTACACATATGATCCTTTTTACGTAGGCCGTTATTTAAACAAAAAACCTTTTTACCATAGCCACTTGCTCTACATCACTACCTCGTTAATATTTTAATAACGTAGCTCAGTTGATTGAGCACCATATATGTTGTAATAGGAAAATGCCCAGGTCACAGGTTTCATACGCTTAACCCTGCGTTTGTGCAGGGGTAATGCTTTTGCTTAGCGTGAGGTTATCCCTTGTTTGACTTTCGACTATGACAAAAAAAGAAAAAAAAAGAAAAAAGAAGAAAGAAAAAAAAGAAAAACAGAAGAAGCTTTACGCCCGTCGTAGCTTGCGACTTGTTTCTTAAGGCCTTAAAGGGTTCGTCTTCCTCGGAAATTTATAGGTCTCGGCGCAGCATGACCCTTGACCTCCCAGTGCCTCAAAACTCCCACAGTAGTGGTTATGCATTCGCCTAGAATGCCTTTAACTTGGGTTCGCCTCCCACTTGCGCCAAAATAGAGGCTTAAGCCTTAATTACGTTGGTCGTGTTTACTCGTTCCTCGTTGGCAAGTTTACTCACTGCTGCTGAACTCACAAGTGTAATAACGTTGTCTAGTTAACTCGCCGCTCGCCCGGCTAGTGAAGTTTAGGAGTGGGCTACTTTTCTCACCACTCGCCGGGTTTTCTCGAATTTGATTGGTTGAAACAAACCCTCGAAAAAGGTGGGCGGAGCAGAAACCAATTTAGAAAAATCACTGTTAGTAGCCGTCCACTGAGCACCCCTGCTGTGTATATATACTGGACGAGTGTTACTCTCTGTATATAATCGAGACTCACTGAGCAAGCTGCAACTCACTGACTAGTTTTCTAGCAGCAAAAAGCGAGTGAAATCCCCCAATGTAATTGAGGCTTTACTGAAAAATTAATTACTATAGTTTGGGTGTCGATTGCCTAGGTTAGAGATGGGGAATCTTTTCACGTTGGATTGCCTCATTCAAAAAATTGTAATTAGGTACAAGGGCATTGCAATTCAAAAATTTTTGGGGAACAAATAATTTTTAACAGATCATGTGATCTGGCGTTAAATCGATTAATATATTTTGCTTTAATTAATGCATACATATAATTTGCAATATTAAAATCCAAATAAATATTAAAATGCAAATATTAAAATACTTTGAATATTAAAATAGGCCTTGTGGCTTAATTTTGCTTTATTTGTGGATTTTGTTTGGAAGGATTATTTCATCGCCAACGTTTTTGTCTTTTGTTTTTTAAATATGTTCATTTAAGGTAATAATAAAAATAAAATAAATAAATGAAAAATAAGAAGAATAGAATGATAGTAAGTAAAAGTAGTTTATATCAAATGTTTCGTTATTACGAAAATCAGAAAAATAAAATTATTCCTCAGCTATCATCTCCATGAAATGAATTTTAATTAGTTAGAAACAAGGATGGTGGATGGATATATCTTGTAAATCTAATTATCAATAGATTTCGAAATATATTGTCAAATAGTATATGTTTTATGGCAATTTATAATTCATGTTGTTTGCAAATTAATTGCTCACAGGGGCACCCGTATGTCTCCACGCTTCCCGACACTGAAGTAAATAATCGAGGCATGGCAGTTTCTGTATTTAATTTAAACAATCAAAAGGAAGGTTTGGAAGATAGATTCTACTCTATTTTAAATTTTGTTATACTACTATGAATTACAAGTAATTTAAGATAAAGAGATTAGAAATTGCAGATAACGTTTTAATTCTTTCGTGTCCTTAATAACTTGTCCTAATGTTTTCCTTAGATCAAGGTTAAGAAAACTTTTTAACCGATAGCCATTAATGATGTTCTCTTTATTGATTACATTTATAAGATATGCGTCGTTTTAACTCCAGTTTAGCAGCAATATTATTCGAGGACGTGCACACAAATAGACCAGATGTTAATCCACCATCTTCACCAATGCTTGGAGTTCGACATTCAGAAAACTTAACTGCGTATAAATAAGCTGTGGTACGAAGTCATAATAATGGTGATGATCATGATGACCTAATCCTTATAACCACACGATATTCTTAATGAATTTTCAGTAATGAATAATACTTTCTGGTCAACATCTAATTAAGGAATGATCCTTATTTATTAATTTTTCATTAATGAACAATCCTTATTTATTAATTTTTCATTAATGAACAATCCTTATTTATTAATTTTTCATTAACGAACAATCCTTATTTATTAATTTTTCATAAATGAACAATCCTTATTTATTAATTTTTCATTAATGAACAATTCTTATTTGTCTTTACTGAATAATCATTGTTGGTCATCATTGAACAACCCTCGTTGGACATTATTGAATAACCCTTGTTAGTCATTATTGAATAATCCTTGTTGGTCATTACAGAATAATCCTTGTTGGTCATTAATGAAAAATTCTTGATGACCCACTTGGGTACACATGCCCTATGGTTATATGTGTACACAAATGAATAACACAGTGTATGTAAATAAAAAACACGTCCATATTAATTTGTAAAAAAAATAAGTTTGTTGATGGAAAACTAGGCATGGCATTTTTCTGGATTGGGGTAGAAAGAAAGACTAATATTTTAGAGATATTGATGATACAAAAATTTGCCTTAAAAGCTTTATTTTACTTTAAAATATTAATTTTTTTGTTCCGAATAATTTTAAAACAGGGTTAAACATTAGCGCCTTGAGAGGGTGGAAAGGGGTGGAAGTGCACCCCTTGCTTATGAAAAAAAGAGGGGGAATGAATTAATCTGGAAGAAACTGTCATTCAACAATATTATTCAATTAGAATTTTTCCTGGATGCAACCCCTTGCGTATAATGGTGGGGGAACCCATGGGGTTAAAATATAAAAGTAGTTTATATTAAATATTTCGTTATTATAAAAATGAAAAATAAAATTATTCATAAGATATCAACCCAACGAAATAAATTTTAATTAATTAGAAACAAGGTGGCTAGGCGAATCTTTTACATATAATTATAAATAGATTTCAAAGTATATTGTCAAATATTATACCTTTTATAATAATTTATATTTCACGTTGTTTGTAAATTAGCTAGGTATAATAAAACCTTTCTATCTTGAACCTGGTGAGAATGAGGTAAATATTCGACACATGGCGGTTTCAATATTTAATTTATACAATCAAAGCAAAAAATTGAAAGGTAGTTTCTACTATACTTTAAATATTATTATACTAATATAAATTGCACATCACTTAAGACAATTTTTCTAAATTTAGAGCGGAATTGAAGGTTATAAACACTAACTCATTAAAACAGGCGAAAATCACGTCAAAAATTCATAGATAAAATTTAAGGAAATTTATATTCCCAAACACGATTTTGATTTTAATTTGAATTAAAATACCCAAGTTTCATCCAGCATATTATCAGTTTTCCAAATGAGGTCATAAATTGGCAATTCTCTTCGCCATTCAATTTAAGAATTGAGTCAAAATATTCAAACCCACAACATATTAAAAAGGTTTATGTAACATGTTACTTACTCTTTTAACGAGAGCCATGTAACAAGCTACAGCCTTTGTTCTCCATTTTCAACCATATCACCAGTGAGCATTTTAACCTTAAAACAATCACCGTAACGTCAAAAGTATCACAAAGCAGAATGTATCAACAAAACTCTCATAAGGCTGAACAAAATTTATTCTCGTTCTACCTTTATGTGCCTCTGTACCATCATCGACTACGTTGCTATTATTCACACGCAAGGATACAAATAATTAACTTTAATTTTAAAAGCACATTACCCACGAATGCGTCTCCTATGACATTTGTGGCTATATCTTTCATAAAATAGAGCTGCTGTTGCAAAGACGACTCCAAGTATTAGCAAGACGAAAACAGCGCTGAAGTCTTTAAGGATGATAGGTTTCACATGCCCTGTGGAACCAACAAGAGGCTTTCTTTTTAAACTGAATTTGAATAGTTGATCTTGCACCAGTTTTTGATAAAGACCTGATTGGTAAATACGCAAAACACTATTGTCAAAATTCTTGATGCAACAAAAGTCTTTTCGAAAAAGTATCGCTATGGGTATCATTTTAACACTATCTTCTGAAATAAAGATTTCATTGTTCAGCCCAACTTCATGTACAAGTAATTGCAAACATAATCTGGATTCCAAGTATGCATAATCAGACATCGCTTTTTCGATTCTATCAGCATCACTTGTCGGTGTATCTTCGGGGTTTATGCGTAGGTTATTACCCAAGTCCTTCAAAATTCCCGTTCTAGCTTCTTGTAATTCTGGATAAATATAATTGCCTTTATCGGTAGTAACTTTCACTGCGTTAGATCGACTGGCTTTGGCCAGTGCTTCGAAAGTTTTGATTTGACATTCCATGATAGGTGTCATTAGAAACGACAATAAGAGGCCAGTGAAACAGAACAACAACACGCGGATGGGAAAAGCACTTATAATGAAGAATATTTTGGAAACGCCATTATGAAAAAATTTACCGAAACCACGGCTACCGATTAGAATTTCTACCATTGAAAAAGTATTTTTACATATTTTGTCCCCTTTCTCTGGTCGGCGTCTGTAAAAACATTCCAGAAACGAAAAAATCGCCGAGCAAAGTAACAGGCATGTTATGAAAAGACCCCAGACCAGGGGTTGAAAAGGATGAACAAAGAAGACAGCAGGCGAAAGAGTTCCGACCTTTTTAACGATAAATGCGTCATGATCCATGTAATGCGGAAATGCGTAGTCAGCAGCGTGCATCCTTGAAGGCGTTAAACCTATTCCGTCGATTGCAAAATCGGCTTCATTTTTCTGGAGCATTCCAACCATGCCACTCCAATCACCGTTCTCCTTTAAAGCACCCCATTCGTTATCTAATTGACTGACTAATTCGTACGGGAAGTTCAAGTATTTTGATAAAATTTGAAGGAGTTCAAAATCAACCCCGCTGAGACCTTCGTATTTGTTACTACCTAACTGTCGGATGACAAAATAGCCGCTTGCGTTAACGGTCGCTACTGTATAATGCATTGGGCTATAGATATAATGCGTCTAATTTACCTGCTTATGTTAATATAGGATTGGGGATATTTCAATATGAAAATTAACTTGGTTTTACTTACTCATATATATGTAAAGCTCACGGTTTCAGTTAAAACGTTGAACAACTTGAAACCTATTCCGTCATTACGGCCAATGTGTGTCACCCGGTGGGCAAGAACTAGTCACGTCGATGGTTGCTATGCTAAAATATATGCCATCACAACAAGAAATCATCTACTTTCGGTAAACATGTTTGTAAGATTTGAACTTAGGTCTCTTCCTTTGTTTACAATGTATGGAGAAAAGTGCACCATTTGCATAATTAATCAATAGTTATCAATAGCCTATTACGATAAGTAAATATCCCATTTTCGTGCAAATGCTAAGCAGAGAGTGTAATGAAAATTTTTTTATAGGAACAAATATTTTCCGCTATAATGCACGTTTATAATCAAAATAGCCTATTACGTAAGTAAATATCCTGATTTGTGAAAGGCGTGGAGGAGCATTTATGGATATTTTGCATGCATTATTATAACATAAAACAACGTTGTTTTTATGAGCACATTTATTTTATTTGACGACGAAATTCTTAATTATTCCGATTTGTATGGGAATTATTATACGGACTTTTTTAAAATTTCAATTAAATTGAAAAAGGTGAGCGCTTTATTGTTTGACGAGGACGATTTCGTGGAAATCTATGGTAGAAAGCCTACGTTTTTTTTTAATGAAACGAATGTCTGCCCCTCCCCTTTAAAATTTTCAATTCTTCTTATAAGAGAGCACGGTGCCCTTCTATCATATGGGATTGATCCTAGACCCCTCCAGCATGTCTTCTCCAGCATTCCCACGACGTTCTTTCGGACATAACGCAATTCGGCGATTTTATGGAATTTTTTCCCTCAGTAATATCTCCTGTCTTTTGGAAACAACGTCCTTAACGAACGGTCCCCTTATACCGACCACGTATAAACGGCCAACGCTTTTTTTATGGCTGCTTTATTTCCTTCTTGAATTGCTTTTATGTGCATGAGACCTTTTCATACCAACAGATTGTGATAGTGGTAACCAACGCCCTACCTCGAGCCTACTAACTCGATGCGACTCAAATTAACCTTGGTTGAGGATAAGATTACAGTGCGTGGTTTGCAAATGCTTTAACCCTTTCGCTGCTGTGACGTGCTGGTACTTTCAGTAAAAAGTTTCGAACGTTTCGTGTTAGGAAAATATCGTTATTTTCATGAACAATTTTTTCAAAAACAATATATTTTTTAATTTGTTATTCTGATGAGTGCTTTTGAACTAGTTTTTTTTTAAATAATAATATGTGTGCACAGGTTTCATTGCTTTTTTATTTATGTTAATTCATAAAATTTATGCATTTTTTTATATTGTGTTGTTTGTTTTAACCCGTAACTGGTATGGTATTTTTTTTGTTGCATAGTTTGTACCGGTATGGTGGGGTTAGCATTTCTCCACTGTCATAGTTATAGGTTAAAATAAATTGTGTTAATAAAATTAAAATACGGTACCTAATTTCATTTCTCATCGTATGCTATATATCAACTAAATCGTATACTATCAACTAAATATATATCATACTATCAACTAAATATATATCATCGTACACTAACTATCAACTAAATATATATTATCGTATACTATCAACTAAATATATATCATCGTACACTAACAATTAAATATATATCATCGTATATTATCAATTAAATATTTGTCATCGAATACTGTCAACTAAATATATATCATAGTATACTATCAATTAATATATACCATCGTATCCTATCAACTAAATCCTATATTATCGTATACTGCATATCAATATATCAACTAAACTATCAAATATATCCTTTGTATAGTGGATATACACATAATTCATATTTCCATAAAACTAATTTTAAACTATCATTAAAATTAAATCTTTCATAATGTGGTAAGTACCAATCCTTTTTAGCCACTACAGATATCTTTGCCAGTTGGGTAAGGTTACGCCCTATGCAAAGTGTTCCGAAAACATCGAAGCAAAAGTATATGGGCGTGATTCTTGTGCAAAATGGACTGCAAAATGGACCATATGGGACCCTTACATTGGGGGTCGCAAATAATTATCCATAAAATTATGCATACCTTTAGTTTATAGAGGCGGTTTAGATCTCTAATTACCAATGGAGCTTATGAACGAAGAACTACACCGCCTGAATATCCCGACTCCGGCGCGGGGTTGCGAAATAAAAACGCTAAACTGGGTTCGAGGAATGTTGGCTGTTTCGTTGTGGTTGCCGAAATTGGAAACTTGATTTTATAATTTGTGCAATTTCATAGATTGAGATTTCACGTCTCCTACATAGGGCTGGCAACTTTCCCCCGGTGATGCACAACGACCATGGGGGGGGGTCGTAGGTTCGTGGGAACCCCCCACCCTTGGTTCAAAATCAAGAAGTTCAGTTTGAAAAATCAAATTCTCGAGATTCGCGACACTGATGTAAGAAGTTTGCCTAAGGAGTGTTCCAATTTTTGCTACAAAGGGAAGGACAGGCGATAGGGGAAGAAGGATGAATTGCACATTTGCCCCGTGAGGCTAAGGGGAGCCCCGGTACTAAAAGGAACAAACCCCCCGCCCACTAAGCTTTAGCAAGAGTCCGTAGACGGATGACTTAGTTACTGGGACGCCCCCGCCCCTCTGCAGTTTAAAATTACTTTGCGCACTTTCATACAAACCATACGCCTCCAACCTCTGGGATTCGTACTGATCCGTCAATGCCGTTCATCTACCAATCATAAACTTTTACGCGCCAAAAATTCTTTTACTTTCTCTCATGTTTTACCGCACAAAAAAATCTGAAATCTAACATGCACGTACGTTGGCTAAACACGGTCCTGCAAACAGCGAAAAATATTCAGCCTTGCTTTTCAGTTTGATACCTGAGAAATGGTTTATTGATTTCCGTAAAAACTATCAATTTTTTGACATATTTGTGACCACATTTTCTATCGACATAAACACATTACTTGCCAATTTTCAAATGGGATGTGTAGAGCTACCATCTGATATTCAACGTAAAGAAAAATGTGATTATATCTCTTTACCGAACTTCTATAAGATATATTTTCCCATAGAATAATATCCCTCGCTTCATAATCGTGCTTCATTCATGTCTTCGCTATTTGAAAGCACCCATATTTGTGAGCAGATATTTTCAAGGATGAAGCACACAAAGAATAAAACTAGAACCAAAATACCCGATGAACATCTTGATAACCCACTGAGAACTGCAACTACTTTAATCGAACCAAATATCGAAGAATTATTTTCTCAAAAACAGTGGCAAATATCTGATTAATTTCATATTTCTATACAAATCAACGTTCAATTAGTTAGGCTTTGTGGTGGATCTAATTCATAGCTATAATCGTATTTAATCATTTTAGTGTTGGATTGATTTTACTCAATTTTTTTCGAAATTCGATATTTAATCGATGTTTTGTAAGTTCGAGTAATGCACCACGGAGTATGCTGTATGCAGATGACATTGTACTATGCGAAACATCCTGTGAAAAAGTAGAAAGGAAAACCGAGAAATGGAGGAGAGAGGTTTGAGAATAAGCAGAACAAAGACAGAATATGTGGCACTAAATGGAGAAAGCGTAAGTAGCATAGGTCTACAAGATGAAGGATTACCATCGGCACAAAAATTTAGGTATTTTGGATCGTTCATAGGCTGCGATTGAGTTTTGACCACAGAGATACAACACAGAATCCAATGTGGGTGGTTAAATTGGAGAAAGATGAGTGGAGTGCTCTGTGATAGGAAAGTAAGCGGAAGGATGAAAGGAAAATTGTACAAAACTGTGGTCAGACCTGCAATGTTATACGGGGCGGAGACTTGGCCAATTACAAGAGCGCATGAAAGGAAGATGGAAGTGGCTGAGATGAGAATGTTGAGGTGGATGAATGGTGTTACAAGGAGGGATAAAATAAGGAATAACCTAATTAGAGGTACGGTCAAGGTTGGACCCATAGGAAGAAAAATACAAGAACATAGGTTAAGATGGCTTGGGCATATGGAACGGTGAAATGAGGAATATGTGGGAAAGGTATTGGATAAGCTGGTGGTAATGGGTAAGAGGAAGAGGGGAAGACCACGGCTGAGATGGAAGGATAAAGTGACGGAAGATCTGGAAGAGTATGGATGGAGTAGAGAAGAGGCATTGGATAGAAGATTGTGGAAGAGAAGATTAAAGGACCATAACGCCGACCCCATATAACATGGGAAATGGCAAAGCGAAAGAAGAAGAATACTTAATCGATGTTTTAAAAATTTTGTTCTTTTAATATCAAAATATTTAAATATACGAAGCAAGATTTTTGTAGCACAAAACGAAATTTCAATTTACGGAAAACGATTTATCGTAATATCAAGTTCAAGGTTAAGATTTATAATCATGTTGAACATCTGACTATGTGCGTGTTAAATAACTATTAGTAATAAATAATATTAGAACATTTTTTAATATCGCGAACGAATAAAATTAATAAAAAAACTACTAATTATTGAAATAAACAATATATCTCTGTTATTTCAAGGGGCCTTTGCTTTAAAATGTGAACTGAAATGAAATACGTTGGAAGATATTTTGTTGACATTAATACAAAGGTTGTCTTGTACCAAGTTCTGTCAATCCCAAAAGATAAAATGTATCTTCTCAAATTGTTTGAAGATAAGTCATTTACCACCTTGTTATAATGAAAACATGATGTTCTGTTCCAAATATTATAAAAATTAGCAAATGTTAATGGCCACTCATAAAGCATTATACATTTAAATTTTATGGACTTGAATTTATTTAACGTCTATTATTAGATTTATGGGCATTTAGATCAAAATGGAGCGTATCTTGTTCCCATTGATTGAATTTGCGGCTTCATTTATCCGGTTTATAATTCTTGTGATTCTGATATATTTAGTGGGCGCCCCTGCGGCTCAGTTGTTACGTACATCACCTTCAGATCCGCTGGGTTGAGGTTGGGTTCCCAAGTAAACCTGGTTGTTCATGAACGCCTCGTGGGGTATTGTCAGTTTCCAATCATGGTGATCTGATGTCGGAAGGATTAAATTTTCGATGACAGTTACCTGCCTTTCTCTGTAAATTTGAAAACTGACAGACACCAAACTAATTTGAAAACGAAAAATAATGATGAGCATTTAAAAAACAATTTAATAACTAGTGTCCTTGAAATGAAGCGGCCTCAATTCAATTATATAAATTAAAATGATAATTCTTATATGAAATATATAAATATTATAATCAAATTGATAATTCTTATATAAAATATATAAATATTATAATTAAAATGATAATTCTTATATGAATTATAATTAAAATGATAATTCTTATATGAATTATAATTAAAATGATAATTCTTATATGAATTATAATTAAAATGATAATTCTTATATGAATTATAATTAAAATGATAATTCTTAGGAGGAAAATCACTGGCGAAAGAACGAAATACAAGTCAACATGGAACTTAAAACAAACAAGAAAGGTTTAACTGCTTTAATTTAAATGTAAGCTATTGACTTTACGCTATACGGTGAGCTACAGACTTTACACTATACAGTAAGCTATAGATATTACGCTATACGGTAAACTATAGACATTACCCTATACGGTAAGTTATGGATTTACGGTTAGCTATGAACTTTCTTTACTTTAACTATAGATTTTCTTTACTTTAAGCTATAGGCTTTCTTTATTTTAAGCTATAGACTTTCTTTACTTTAAGCTATAGACTTATTTTTCTTTAAGCTATAGACGTTCTTTACTTTAAGCTATAGACTATCTTTACTTTAAGCTACAGACTTTTTTACTTTAAGCTATAGACTTTCTTTAATTTGAGCTATAAATTGATCGAAATGCCCGTTGCAGCATCGGCGTTGGTATCACTACGCCAATAAACGTTGATTGACATTGTTGTTTGATTTAATCTGCGTAGTGTTCGATTTATATAAAATAAATACATATGCTGCAACGGGCATTTCGATCAATTTAATACCAGTCTCTTTGCAATTTGGTTTAAATAGTAGTCTATGTACTACACCATTCTGCGAAATAACTGGCAACAATATATATACGTTCGTAAAGAGATTATATATTGTCCTTCGTAGCTCAGTGGGTAGAGCCTCCGCCCGGCAAGTGGAAGGTCGTGGGTTCAGGTCCCACCGAAGGCAGAAATATTTATTTTCTTTCGAACGTTTCACCATCTAATCACGCCATACCATCGGCGTTGGTATCACTACGCCAATAAACGTTGATTGATTGACATTGTTGTTTGATTTAATCTGCGTAGTGTTCGATTTATATAAATCAAAGAAAGGTTTGGAAGATAGATTCTACTCTATTTTAAATTTTATTATACTAATATATATTACGCGTAATTTAAGATAAACAGATTAGAAATTGCAGATAACGTTTTAAATCTTTCATGTCCTTAATAATTTGTCCTAACGTTTTCCTTAGATCAAGAATAAGAAAACTTTTTAACCGATAGCCATTAATGATGTTCTCTTTATTGATTACATTTATAAGATATGAGTCGTTTTAACACCAGTTCAGCAGCAATATTAATCGAGGAAGTGCACCCAAATGGCCCAGAGGTTAATTAACCATCTTCACCAATGTTTGGAGTTCGACATTCAGAAAACTTAACTGCGTACAAATAAGCTGTGGTACGAAGGTCACAATAATCGTAATGATCATGATGACGTAATCCTTATGACCACACGATATTATTAATGTATTTTCAGTAATGAATAATACTTGCTGGTCAACATTTAATTCAGGAATGACCCTTATTTATTAATTTTTCATTAATGAATAATCCTTGTTTGCTCTACTGAATAATCATTGTTGGTCATTATTGAATAATCCTTGTTGGTTATTATTGAATTATCCTTGTTGGTCATTATTGAATAATCCTTGTTGGTCATTATTGAATAATGATTGTTGGTCATTATTGAATAATCCTTGTTGGTCATTAGTGAAAAATTCTTGATGGTCCACACTTGGGTACACATGCAATGTGGTTATGTGTACACAAATGTATATTACGGAGTATGTAAATAAAAAACACACCTATATTAATTTGTCAAAAAATAAGTTTGTTGATGGAAAAATAGGCATGGCATTTTTCTGGATTAGGGTGGAAAGAAAGACTAATATTTTAGAGATATTGATGATACAAAAATTTGCCTTAAAACCTTTATTTTACTTTAAAATATTAATTTTTTTGTTCCGAATAATTTTAAAACAGGGTTAAACATTAGCGCCTTGAAAGAGTGGAAGGGGGTGGAAGTGCACACCCTTGCTTATGAAAACAAAAGGGGGGGTGGAATGATTAATCTATAAAAAACTGTCGTCCAACAACATTATTCAATTGGAATTTTTCCTGGATGTACCCCATTGCATATAATTCTGGGGGCACCGATGGAGTTAAAACATGAAAGTAATTTATATTAAATATTTCGTTATTATAAAATTCAGAATGATAAAAAATATTCTTAAGATATCAACTCAACGAAATAACTTTTAATTAATTAGAAACAAGGTGGTTAGGCGAATCTTTTACATATAATTATAAATAGATTTCAAAGTATATTGTCAAATATTATACCTTTTATAATAATTTATATTTCACGTTGTTTGTAAATTAGCTAGGTATAATAAAACCTTTCTATCTTGAACCTGGTGAGAATGAGGTAAATATTCGACACATGGCGGTTTCAATATTTAATTTATACAATCAAAGCAAAAAATTGAAAGGTAGTTTCTACTATACTTTAAATATTATTATACTAATATAAATTGCACATCACTTAAGACAATTTTTCTAAATTTAGAGCGGAATTGAAGGTTATAAACACTAACTCATTAAAACAGGCGAAAATCACGTCAAAAATTCATAGATAAAATTTAAGGAAATTTATATTCCCAAACACGATTTTGATTTTAATTTGAATTAAAATACCCAAGTTTCATCCAGCATATTATCAGTTTTCCAAATGAGGTCATAAATTGGCAATTCTCTTCGCCATTCAATTTAAGAATTGAGTCAAAATATTCAAACCCACAACATATTAAAAAGGTTTATGTAACATGTTACTTACTCTTTTAACGAGAGCCATGTAACAAGCTACAGCCTTTGTTCTCCATTTTCAACCATATCACCAGTGAGCATTTTAACCTTAAAACAATCACCGTAACGTCAAAAGTATCACAAAGCAGAATGTATCAACAAAACTCTCATAAGGCTGAACAAAATTTATTCTCGTTCTACCTTTATGTGCCTCTGTACCATCATCGACTACGTTGCTATTATTCACACGCAAGGATACAAATAATTAACTTTAATTTTAAAAGCACATTACCCACGAATGCGTCTCCTATGACATTTGTGGCTATATCTTTCATAAAATAGAGCTGCTGTTGCAAAGACGACTCCAAGTATTAGCAAGACGAAAACAGCGCTGAAGTCTTTAAGGATGATAGGTTTCACATGCCCTGTGGAACCAACAAGAGGCTTTCTTTTTAAACTGAATTTGAATAGTTGATCTTGCACCAGTTTTTGATAAAGACCTGATTGGTAAATACGCAAAACACTATTGTCAAAATTCTTGATGCAACAAAAGTCTTTTCGAAAAAGTATCGCTATGGGTATCATCTTAACACTATCTTCTGAAATAAAGATTTCATTGTTCAGCCCAACTTCATGTACAAGTAATTGCAAACATAATCTGGATTCCAAGTATGCATAATCAGACATCGCTTTTTCGATTCTATCAGCATCACTTGTCGGTGTATCTTCGGGGTTTATGCGTAGGTTATTACCCAAGTCCTTCAAAATTCCCGTTCTAGCTTCTTGTAATTCTGGATAAATATAATTGCCTTTATCGGTAGTAACTTTCACTGCGTTAGATCGACTGGCTTTGGCCAGTGCTTCGAAAGTTTTGATTTGACATTCCATGATAGGTGTCATTAGAAACGACAATAAGAGGCCAGTGAAACAGAACAACAACACGCGGATGGGAAAAGCACTTATAATGAAGAATATTTTGGAAACGCCATTATGAAAAAATTTACCGAAACCACGGCTACCGATTAGAATTTCTACCATTGAAAAAGTATTTTTACATATTTTGTCCCCTTTCTCTGGTCGGCGTCTGTAAAAATATTCGAGAAACGAAAAAATCGTCGAGCAAAGTAGCAAGCATGTTATGAAAAGACCCCAGACAAGAGGTTGAAAAGGATGAACAAAGAAGAAAACAGGTGAAACTGTTCCGGCCTGTTTAAGGATAAACGAGTCATGATCCATGTAATGCGGAAATGCGTAGTCAGCAGCGTGCATCCTTGAAGGCGTTAAACCTATTCCGTCGATTGCAAAATCGGCTTCATTTTTCTGGAGCATTCCAACCATGCCACTCCAATCACCGTTCTCTTTTAAAGCACCCCATTCGTTGTCTACTGGACTGACTAATTCGTACGTGAAGTTCAAGTATTTTGATAAAATTTGAAGGAGTTCAAACTCCATCCCGTTGACACCTTCATATCTGTCGCTGCCTAAATTTCGGATGACAAAATAGCCGCTTGCGTTAACGGTCGCTACTGTATAATGCATTGTGCTATAGATATAATGCGTCTAATTTACCTACTTATGTTAATATACGCTTGGGGATATTTCAATTTGAAAATTAACTTGGTTTTACTTACTCATATATATATATAAAGTTCACGGTTTCAGTTAAAACGTTGAACAAATTGAAACCTATTCCGTCATTACGGCCAATGTGTGTCACCCGGTTGGCAAGAACTAGTCACGTCGACGGTTGCTATGCTAAAATATATGCCATCACAACAAGAAATAATCTACTTTCGATAAACATGTTTGTAAGGTTTGAACTTAGGTCTCTTCCTTTGTTTACAATGTATGGAGAGAAGTTCACCATTGGCATAATTAATCAATAGTAATCAATAGCCTGTTACGATAAGTAAATGTCTGATTTTCGTGGAGGAGCATTTATGGATATTTTGCACGCATTATTATAACATAAAACAACGTTGTTTTTATGAGCACATTTATTTTATTTGACGACGAAATTCTTAATTATTCCGATTTGTATGGGAATTATTATACGGACTTTTTTAAAATTTCAATTAAATTGAAAAAGGAGAGCGCTTTATTGTTTGACGAGGACGATTTCGTGGAAATCTATGGTAGAAAGCCTACGGTTTTTTTTAATGAAACGAATGTCTGCCCCTCCCCTTTAAAATTTTCAGTTCTGCTTATGAGAAAGCACCGTGCCCTTCTATCATATGGGATTGATCCTAGACCACTCCAGCATGTCTTCTCCAGCATTCCCACGACGTTCTTTCGGACATAACGCAATTCGGCGATTTTATGGAATGTTTTCCCTCAATAATATCTCCTGTCTTTTAGAAACAACGTCCTTAACGAACGGTCCCCTTATACCGACCACGTATAAACGGCCAACGCTTTTTTTATGGCTGCTTTATTTCCTTCTTGAATTGCTTTTATGTGCATGAGACCTTTTCATACCAACAGATTGTGATAGTGGTAACCAACGCCCTACCTCGAGCCTACTAACTCGATGCGACTCAAATTAACCTTGGTTGAGGATAAGATTACAGTGCGTGGTTTGCAAATGCTTTAACCCTTTCGCTGCTGTGACGTGCTGGTACTTTCAGTAAAAAGTTTCGAACGTTTCGTGTTAGGAAAATATCGTTATTTTCATGAACAATTTTTTCAAAAACCAATATATTTTTTAATTTGTTATTCTGATGAGTGCTTTTGAACTAGTTTTTTTTTAAATAATAATATGTGTGCACAGGTTTCATTGCTTTTTTATTTATGTTAATTCATAAAATTTATGCATTTTTTTATATTGTGTTGTTTGTTTTAACCCGTAACTGGTATGGTATTTTTTTTGTTGCATAGTTTGTACCGGTATGGTGGGGTTAGCATTTCTCCACTGTCATAGTTATAGGTTAAAATAAATTGTGTTAATAAAATTAAAATACGGTACCTAATTTCATTTCTCATCGTATGCTATATATCAACTAAATCGTATACTATCAACTAAATATATATCATCGAACACTATCAACTAAATATATATCATCGTACACTAACTATCAACTAAATATATATTATCGTATACTATCAACTAAATATATATCATCGTACACTAACAATTAAATATATATCATCGTATATTATCAATTAAATATTTGTCATCGAATACTGTCAACTAAATATATATCATAGTATACTATCAATTAATATATACCATCGTATCCTATCAACTAAATCCTATATTATCGTATACTGCATATCAATATATCAACTAAACTATCAAATATATCCTTTGTATAGTGGATATACACATAATTCATATTTCCATAAAACTAATTTTAAACTATCATTAAAATTAAATCTTTCATAATGTGGTAAGTACCAATCCTTTTTAGCCACTACAGATATCTTTGCCAGTTGGGTAAGGTTACGCCCTATGCAAAGTGTTCCGAAAACATCGAAGCAAAAGTATATGGGCGTGATTCTTGTGCAAAATGGACTGCAAAATGGACCATATGGGACCCTTACATTGGGGGTCGCAAATAATTATCCATAAAATTATGCATACCTTTAGTTTATAGAGGCGGTTTAGATCTCTAATTACCAATGGAGCTTATGAACGAAGAACTACACCGCCTGAATATCCCGACTCCGGCGCGGGGTTGCGAAATAAAAACGCTAAACTGGGTTCGAGGAATGTTGGCTGTTTCGTTGTGGTTGCTGAGATTGGCGACTTGATTTTATAATTAGCGCAATTTCATAGATTGAGATTTCACGTCTCCTACATAGGGCTGGCAACTTTCCCCCGGTGATGCACAACGACCATGGGGGGGGGTCGTAGGTTCGTGGGAACCCCCCACCCTTGGTTCAAAATCAAGAAGTTCAGTTTGAAAAATCAAATTCTCGAGATTCGCGACACTGATGTAAGAAGTTTGCCTAAGGAGTGTTCTAATTTTTGCTACAAAGGGAAGGACAGGCGATAGGGGAAGAAGGATGAATTGCACATTTGCCCCGTGAGGCTAAGGGGAGCCCCGGTACTAAAAGGAACAAACCCTCCGTCCAGTATACGTTAGCAAGAGTCCGTAGACGGATGCCTTACCAACTGCGCTACTGGGATACCCCCGCCTGAAGTTTAAAATTACTTTGTGCACTTTCATACAAACCATACGCCTCCAACCTCTGGGATTCGTACTGATCCGTCAATGCCGTTCATCTACCAATCATAAACTTTTACGCGCCAAAAATTCTTTTACTTTCTCTCATGTTTTACCGCACAAAAAAATCTGAAATCTAACATGCACGTACGTTGGCTAAACACGGTCCTGCAAACAGCGAAAAATATTCAGCCTTGCTTTTCAGTTTGATACCTGAGAAATGGTTTATTGATTTCCGTAAAAACTATCAATTTTTTGACATATTTGTGACCACATTTTCTATCGACATAAACACATTACTTGCCAATTTTCAAATGGGATGCATAGAGATACCATTTGACATTCAACTTACAGAAAAATTCGATTATGTCATTTTACTGAACTTCTATAAGATATACTTTCCCATAGAATAATATCTCTCGCCTCACAATCGTGCTTCATTCATGTCTTCGCTATTTGAAAGCACCCATATTTGTGAGCAGATATTTTCAAGGATGAAGCACACAAAGAATAAAACTAGAACCAAAATACCCGATGAACATCTTGATAACCCACTGAGAACTGCAACTACTTTAATCGAACCAAATATCGAAGAATTATTTTCTCAAAAACAGTGGCAAATATCTGATTAATTTCATATTGCTGGCATGTCTCCATTTTATAATAAAAATTTATGGGCATTTAGATCAAAATGGAGCGTATCTTGTTCCCATTGATTGAATTTGCGGCTTCATTTATCCGGTTTATAATTCTTGTGATTCTGATATATTTAGTGGGCGCCCCTGCGGCTCAGTTGTTACGTACATCACCTTCAGATCCGCTGGGTTGAGGTTGGGTTCCCAAGTAAACCTGGTTGTTCATGAACGCCTCGTGGGGTATTGTCAGTTTCCAATCATGGTGATCTGATGTCGGAAGGATTAAATTTTCGATGACAGTTACCTGCCTTTCTCTGTAAATTTGAAAACTGACAGACACCAAACTAATTTGAAAACGAAAAATAATGATGAGCATTTAAAAACCAATTTAATAACTAGTGTCCTTGAAATGAAGCGGCCTCAATTCAATTATATAAATTAAAATGATAATTCTTATATGAAATATATAAATATTATAATCAAATTGATAATTCTTATATAAAATATATAAATATTATAATTAAAATGATAATTCTTATAT
>QLNU02003225.1:52628926-52648351 GCA_006491805.2 Dysdera silvatica | reverse complement strand
TAGGTTATTACCCAAGTCCTTCAAAATTCCCGTTCTAGCTTCTTGTAATTCTGGATAAATATAATTGCCTTTATCGGTAGTAACTTTCACTGCGTTAGATCGACTGGCTTTGGCCAGTGCTTCGAAAGTTTTGATTTGATATTTCATGATAGGTGTCATTAGAAACGACAATAAGAGGCCAGTGAAACAGAACAACAACACGCGGATGGGAAAAGCACTTAAAATGAAGAATATTCTGGAAACGCCATTATGAAAAAATTTACCGAAACCACGGCTACCAATTAGAATTTCTATCATTGAAAAAGTATTTTTACATATTTTGTCCCCTTTCTCTAGTCGACGTGTGTAAAAATATTCGAGAAACGAAAAAATCGCCGAGCAAAGTAGCAAGCATGTTATGAAAAGACCCCAGACCTGGGGTTGAAAAGGCTGAGTAAAGAAGAGAGCATGCGAAACAGTTCCGGCCTGTTTAATGATAAACGAGTCATAATCTATGTAATAGGGAAATGCGTAGTCAGCAACGTGCGTTCTTGAGGGCATTAAGACTATTCCGTCGATTGCAAAATCTGCTTCATTTTTCTGGAGCATTCCAACCATGCCACTCCAATCACCGTTCTCTTTTAAAGCACCCCACTGCTGGTCTTCTGGAGTGACTAAGTCGTACGTGAAGTTCAAGTGTTTTGATAAAATTTGAAGGAGTTCAAACTCAAACCCGCTGACACCTTCATATCTGTTGCTGCCTAAATTTCGGATGACAAAATAGCCGCTTACGTTAACGGTCGCTACTGTATAATGCATTGTTCCATAGATATAATGCGTCTAGTTTACCTACTTTCGTTAATAAAGACTTGGAGATATTTCAGTATGAATATTAACTTGGTTTTACTTACACATGTATGTAAAGTTCACGGTTTCAGATAAAACGTTGAACAACTTGAAACTTATTCCGCCATTACGGCCAATGTGTTTCACCCGGTGGTTAAGAACTTGTTACATTGACGGTTGCTATGCTAAAATATATGCCATCACAACCAGAAACCATTTACTTTCCGCAAACTTTTTGATAAGGTTTGAACTTACGCCTCTTTCTATATCTACAATATATTGAGAAAAAAAGCACCATTTGCAAAATTAATCAATAGTTATCAATAGCCTATTACGATAAGTAAATATGTCACTTTCGTGAAAATGAAAAGCAAAAAGTGTAATGAAAATGTGTTTATCGGAACAAATATCTTCCGCTGTAGAGCACTTTTATGATCTGTTATTAAAAACTTTTTCTCTTAATTAAGCTCGATGTTTTGAGAAGTTTTTTCTTATTAGTAAGTCCGAATTTGAGATGGCAGGCAGCTTGGATTCAATGATCGTTTTATTTTCTCCCTCCACATCCGTATTCTGTCCATACCTCGTCCTTACGTTCTATGAAAAGTCGCGATGTATGTGGAAGGGGTGGAGGAGCATTTATGGATACTTTGGATGCATTATTATAAGATAACGTTGTTTTTATGAGCACATTTATTTAAAGAGTCCCCTTTCTTCCATTTCAGCCCAGGGAAGCCAAAGGTTGGACATGCCTGACTTATAGGAAAGCCTATCATATATAGTGACCACCATAGACGAAATTTGACTAGGGCAGGGGGCACTTGCCCCCAGTTTTTTTAGAAATGGGGCAAAATCTTCATTTTTTTCATAAAATTTTGTTTTTTTTTGTCTGCCCTTCCCTAATTTATGCTACATTTAACCCCCTAAGTTACGCCTATGGTGATCAGCTCTGTATGATGGCCATTGTGGTTGTGTCCCAAAGGTGGTCACTTTAGGCAGGTTTCACTGTATACGGGTAGAAGAAAAAAGGCTTTTCACATGAGTAATCTGCATGCTTTTTTCTATACAAATCAACATTTAATTTGTTAGGTTTTGTGGTTGATCTAAATCATAGCTATAATCTTGTTTAATCATTCTTTGGGTTGGATTGATTTTACTCAATTTTTTTCAAAATGTAATCGATTTTTTTAAACATGCTATGTATTATGTATGTTGGTATCAAAATATTTAAATATAAAAAGCAAGTTTTTTGTAGCACAAAACTAAACTTTAATTTGTGGAAAATTGTTTATCGTAATATCAAGTTCAGGCTTAAAATTTAAAATTATATTGCCATCTGACTATGTATGCTAAATAACTATTAGTAATAAATTATATTAGAATACTTTTTAATATCGCGAACTACTAAAATTAATAAAACAAAACTACTAATTATTGAAGGAAACAACATATCTGTGTTATTTCAAGGTGCCTTTGCCGTAAAATATGAATTGAAATGAAATACTTTGGAAGATTTTTTGCTGACATTAATACAAATGTTGTCTTGTACTCATTTTTGTCAGTCCCAGAAGATAAAACGTATCTTCTCAAATTGTTTGAAGATAAGTTGTTTACCACCTTGTTCTAACGAAAAATATTATATTCTGTTCCAAACAATATTAAAGTTAGCAAATATTAATGCCCACTCATAAAGAGTTATACATTTAAAGTTTAATGAACTTGAATCTATTTAACGTCTATTATTAGATTTATGGGCATTTAGATCAAAATGGAGCGTATCTTGTTCCCATTGATTCAATTTGCGGCTTCATTTATCCGGTTTATAATTCTTGTGATTTTGATATATTTAGTGGGCGCCCCTGTGGCTCAGTTGTTACGTACATCACCTTCAGATCCGCTGGGTTGATGTTGGGTTCCCAAGTAAACCTGGTTGTTTATGAACGTGTCGTGTGGTAGTGTCAGTTGGTGTCTTAGGTCGGAACGATTAAAATTCTGATGACAGTTACCTGCCTTTTAGAAAACTGACAGACACCAAACTAATTTGAAAAACGAAAAATAATGATGAGCATTTAAAAAACAAATAATAACTAGTGACATTGAAACACAGCGGCTTGAATTCAAATAAATAAATTAAAATTATAGTTCTTATATAATTTATATAAATAATAATCAAAATGATAAATCTGCATATATAATTTCATACATTATAATAATTGAAATGATGATTCTTATATAAAATATATAAATATTATATTAAAATGATAGTTTCTATATAAATTATATAACTATAATTAAAATAATGAGTTCTAAGTATAAAATTATAATTAAAATGATAATTCTTTTATAAAATATATAAATATTATAATTAAAATTATAATTCTTGCGAGGAAAATCACTGGTAAAAGAACGAAATACAAGTCAACATGGAACTAAAAACAAACATGAAGTTTTAACAGCTTTAATTTAACTGTAAGCTATAAACTTTATGCTATACGGTGAGCTATAGATTTTGCGCTATACAGTAAGTTATAGACTTACGGTTAGCTATAAACTTTCTTTAATTAAGCTACAGACTTTCTTTACTTTAAGCTATAAATTTTCCTTACTTTAAGCTATAGACTTTCTTTACTTTAAGCTATAGACTTTCGTTATTTTCAGCTATAGACTTTCTTTACTTTAAGCCATAGACTTTCTTTACTTTAAGCTATAGACTGTCTTTACGTTAAGCTATAAACTTTACCCTGTTAGCTATTCTAAAGCTTTAACACTAAGGATAAACGACTGCAGGTTTCATTATTTAATTGGTTTATTCATTATTTATTTATTATTGCAAAAGAAAATGTAATTGGTTAACTTAAGAAATAGGAATCCTTAAGGCGTAGGAATAGTAGAAAACAAGCTTTATAAAATATTTTGAGCATTGAAAATAATCAGATATTCATGAATAGTTTAGGTAACTATTTAGCATATTTTGGTGAATTATAAAGCAGATGAAAGTGCCTTTATGTCTCACGTTTTGACACTTCTAGAGATAATGAGAATACAACATTGTTCGGAATTGTTACTGCAGTTTTAGGTTTATATGGCGCTGTTTGGATTAATAATTAAACAGCTTTAATTTGCGGAATGAAAGTGAGGGTAAATATGAATTATGGATTTGATGGTTGCGGTGTCTCAGTTATCTTGCGACCGTTCTGATAACTTTACTGAAAAATTCCAAACGCGAATATATAAAATTACAAATAAATTTAATGTCTGACGCTCTGAATTATGAAGGTCTTAAAAGTACGTTAATACGCTGTAAATTTAATATTTGAAATTTTATTAAATTGTATCAAATCAACTGATATAATAAAAACTGAATAAATAAAATATTTACATCGCAAATTGTAAGTCACATCGTTTGTAACGTTCAGCCGTTGTACACCTATAATAAAATTAAATGAAAGTTTAACAATAAATAATTTTGCTTACAACTAGCTTATTTCTACTTATTAACGCTCTTATTTTTCTATTACAGGTTGTGTTTAATATTTTTAATAGATTATGACAAATATATGGATTTAATGCGACAACTTGACCTCTAGAACGTTGTTAATATTTTCTAAAATATTGAGAAGTATTTCGTTTCAAAATTCTCTATTGAAACTTGTTTCTTTTGCAGTACGAAGACAAAGAAGAATGTAATGGAACAGGAAAAGTAGGCATTAAAATATAGTCTAAAACCATTTTAATTTCCACTCATTTCGAAATCTTCAGTAACGAAAAATCTCTAGTAATTCAGAAATCAATCAGACATAAATACACACACACACACACACATATATATATATATATATTTGCTTTTTTTAAACAAGGCTTGAAAAAAACATTTTCAATTAAACAAAATAAATCATCGAAAATTCTCGAGTGCAATTTTGCAGCTTAAAGAAACCTTTAGGATAGTCTAAAAACGATAAAAATAACTAAATTTGGCTGATAAATCTTGATTTTAGAGTGGTAAAAGAGGTAAATGAATTAATATTTTATTTCTGTTTTTATAGATCTATTTTTCATAATAATATTAATTGATTTGCCTCTTTAATATGTGAATTCACCTGAGGGTCGCCTCCATTGTCCAAACTTATTTGTTTCTGCCATTTTCAGGCTATATATATATATATATTCTCTCTTTGCAGGGCACCTCGGATAGAAAAAATGGGGAATTAGCAGCCATCGAGAATAAACCAACCAGCACATACGATGGCACCCACAAGATCTCTGCTAAAAGAATTGATCAAGTTTGCCGCATTGGATTTCCGATTTTGTTTTTTGTTTTTAACCTATTTTATTGGCCTTATTATCTTATTGAATGATTTTATTTTATTTTTTTTGTGCACACTCGTATTCTAGTGTTTCCGTTGTAGAATTTGCACAGAGTTCAGCTTAGCTATTCCACATCATCATTGCCAACGGCGAACGCTCGGATAATTTAATAGCTATCTTTAAATGCAAATCCAATTAAAAAAATTAGAATAATGCAGAAAGCCCGTGCTTTTAATATCTTTAAACAGCTGATTTACTGAATGTATTAAAGGAAAACAAATAAAAAAATTGGAAATGTTTGAAGAACTTAAAAATATAATATGATTGTTCAATTCTGTGTCCTAGACTAACATCCTATATTTAAAACAAATATTTGAAATATTAATGAAATTAGAATACTTGAAAGAGGTGCTTCAAATAATTTAGAATATTTTAATATTTTTCGATTGACTTATAAGAGAGCATGAAATTACCATTCAATTTTTCAGCTGATGGACCGATTTGTATGTGAAAAATCGTTCGTAGGAGAATTTCGTTTATTATTTATTTGGAAATATGGGCGGAGCTAGTGACATATCGTAACCAATGGGGTTTCGTCTGGTTTATCTACACAAAGAAGTTCAAAGCCAAAAATTTATAGATAAAGGATATAAATATTTTGAAGTAAGTTCTAGCAGGGTATTAAGGCAAGAATTCTTATATCTGAGGTTTTAAAATAATTGCTTCCATACAGTCAAAACTAAAATGTATTATGAATGCTATATTTTCAGATTAACTATTTGTCCGAAATAAAAATGTTTCTTATTATGACAGATGCTGTTTCAGAGGTAGTCATAGAAAATTCATCACGATTTATGCTTTGCAATAAAAAATATGTTGTAATAATTTCTTATAAAACTACATATGTGTATATATCTTAAAAAATATTAACTTTGTACATATCACTTTTTCGAAGTTTTAGTCGTTTTAAGAACACAGTAATATTCGTTTAATTGTGTGACTTTTTAGTTGGTTACTATTGTATGTAGAGCATGTAATCTCTATTTAAACGTAGGCTTGATTTTATTAAGCTATGGTTATATTCTAGTTAAATGTATATTATTATGCAAGACTATTATGATCAAAATATGCTAAATACTTAATTTTACTGTATAGTAATGTTATAACTATCTGTGGTAGATTGTTGATCGGAAAAGAGTAAAAAGATTGAAAAATGCTGAAATGGATAGGGACTATATAGTATCCTGCCCGTGCGTTCCATTGTTTCCAGGTCAGCGTTTCAACAATGTTATTTTTATTTTTGTTTACAGAAACAGAGACAGTGTATTAACTTTGAAATTGTGTTTACTGAGGTAAATCGTGAAAAAGGTCATGTAATTTCCTATAGTTACGACAGAAACTACAATTTTTTTAACTGGCACGAAATGGCGAAACGTTTATGCCAATTAGCGAGATTTGGCGATTGCAAATAAATTTTTAAAACTTTTAAAACTACTTTGAACACCAATTATAAATTCTACATGTATTATTTTATGTCTTATTATTATCTGTCATGCACTATTATAAGTTCATTTGAAGTGTAGAGTAATAAAACTGAATTAAAACATTTTATATCCTTGCAAACAAAATAGAAGCCCTGGTTTCTGAAATGAAGAGGGCGGAACGAACACCAAACGATCTGAAATTTTAATTTTCGGTTTAGATACACAAAAAAAAAATTACATTTCTCCAAAAACGCTTTTAATTGTTTATCACCAAACCACTATAAAGGCTGTGAAGAACGTTATAAAGCATTTGTATATGTTATAATTAATATATGAACTCCTTGAACGCAGTCTTATACCTTTATATATCCGATATCTACTGTTTGTATCAGTTTCTCGCTCAGGCCGAAAAACACTAGAAAACTAATCTGAGCATCTTTGCGGAAAATATTAAATGCCTCTATTAGAAAGGCAATAATAAAACAAAAGGAAATAATAATAATAATAATATATATATAAATATATATAAAAGGAAATAATAAAACAAAAATTAGTGAAGCAGGCCGTTTGTTTCAACCAGTTAACCAGGATTTTTTTTATCCGAATTTCGGATAAACAGGGTTATAATATACACATCAAGATACAAAAACTGCATCAAAATTTTAAGGAATTTTTAACCGCCACCCTGTAACTTTCAGAACCTCCTTTAAAAACTTCTGTCTACGGCTGTTCATCAATGTCACTTTCTGAGTCTTTGAAAAATATGCCTCAAAGGAATTTCTCAGACATCGTGAGTGCCCGCTGATATTATCCTATGTATCTAATTACTAATTACTAATAATATTAGTATCTAATGGCGCGTTAGACTGCTGCTTAAAAATGTGTGATATTAAGATGATAATATTGTAATCATATAAAATCTGACAATAGCAATATAATTTCTTAAAAATTACGATAGTCTATTCATATGGAGTTGAACCTGCAGTGTTTTTTTTTCCACATTTTTAATGCTTTCCTTGTGCCGTGGCAATTGGTTTGTTTCCTTGAAATGCTTTATCTTTTCTGGCTCAAAAAAAGCAGGAAATAATTCAGGAAGCTACTTTTTCAAGATACAAATGTCAGTATAACAGCGTTCCTCTAAGATATTCACAGCTTGCATTGTATTTTTAGAACTAATTTTTAAACAAATTAGTCATCTTCCCAGCTCCAATCATGTAGGATCTTCCAAGAAGTGTTTCCAACTTGCGATGAATTGGGAGCATGAAATTGGGATTACAGAGGCGTTTGCGAAGCTACCATTTATAGCTACATTTTTAGCCATTTTTTATTAGACAAATGTACGCGTTTTTGTAAAAATGTCCTTTAATTTCAATGTTTCCGTAGGGCCCTTTGTTTAACTCTGCTGAGCATAGATTAGGACCTTTGTAAAAAGAAATGCATTTTGTACATCTGTTTGTGTATGTGTCGTTAAAATGTACGTTTTGGTGAACGTTGTATTTCAGCTCCTAAGTTCAATGTGGACATAGTTCTGGAAATGCTATGAAAGAAGTATCTTCATAGTAATTTCTTGAAGCATTGTCAATGAAAATAAATAACACTAAACGTGGATGAATACCCTTGTACTCACAACGTAACCTTGTAAATAGTATAGTACATCGTATAGTCACACGTGTCTGTAATCTAAGGAGTTCCACTATTATAACCAGGGTCGCACTGTATTTCAAATGATAATATTATATATTTTGTGTAATATCAGCTGAAAGGTGAATTTTAGATTTCCGAGAAAGGGAGAACTGTAAAAAGCAACTTTCAATATGTGTACGGAAATATAAGTTTAATTGAATAAAATGGATGACATAGAATCAGGGTTTAAGCTGCAGTCGCATTTTTCGCAAAATGCGACGAGTTGCTCGAAAATGCGAAGAAAAAATTATTGCCCATCGCGAAAATGCGACAGGCATTTTTAACCACAGTTTATTCTCTGAAAACAGGATTCCTCGATTCCAGAATATCCGTTTTGCACTTCAGCGATCTTTTCTTGTTCCTTTTTGTTTCCTCTTCAAAATTCTTAACAATACCTGTTAGGCATCGTTGATATAAATAATTTTATTGATACGATTTTTCGAGCAACGAAAGCTACTAATTTTTTTAGCATTTTGCTACAACTTTTTTTCCCATTTTAGCATTTTTGCGACAGCATGTTTTGAGCCAGCTTAAACTCTGCATAGGAGATAATAGGGCAACCATATGCTTGGTAAATGGAATAATAAATATTGTAACTGGAAAAATGGATTTAGAAGCAATAAATTGACATACCGTCGAGATGTTATTATACAATTGTTCTTAAAAAGTGCTTTACGATGACAATGGAATATAACTATTCCATTAACGACTTTTAAGAGACGTTAATTGGAATGAGGTGATTTAATAAAACATTTGCCGAGACCGTAGTTATCCGTCGTTAAGCAGAAATACTCGTTAATCGGAATGTATGTAATTCTGTGAAGCATCTGTCGAGAGTGTAATTAACCGTCGTTAATCGGAATAAATGTAATTCTCTGAAGTATTTGCCGAGACCGTAATCAACAGTCGTTAAACAGGAATAGCCGATAATCGGAATGTTTGTAATCCTGTGAAGCATTTGTCGCGACTGTAATTAACCATTGTAAATCGGAATAAATATATATATGTGAAGCAGTTGCCGAGACCATCATTAAACGTCATTAAATAGGAATAGCCGTTAATTGGAATGAATGTAATTCCGCGAATCATCTGCCGAGACCTTAATTAACCATCGTTAAAGAGGAATATCGGTTAATTGGAATGTATGTCATTCTGTGAAGCATTTTCCGAGACAGAATTAACCGTGATTAAACAGGAATACCTATTAATCGGAATGTTTGTAATCCTATGAAGCATTTGCCGAAACCGTAATTAATCGTCGTTAAACAGTAATAGTCGTTAGTTGGAATATTTGTAATTCTGTGAAGCATTTGCGAAGACCGAAATTAACCGTTGTTAAACAGGAATAGCCGTTAATCGCTATTGAGAGAGTGTACTGTATATTTGCAATCTATAGAAAATGTTTCATTAATTCTAATTCTGTTCATTAAATACACACATAAAAGACGATAATTTTATTAAATTAAATTTGAATCCACAATTACAGAAAATTTTTGTTTATCAGAGAAACCAAAGCGGTAGTAGCCGAAGAAGGGAAAATAGGATGCAATGGTTGTTTTAATACCTATTTAATTTTTTAGTTCCAAAACGTATGTGATTTAAATTTCTTTTGAGTTTCACGGTTAGATCTGTTAACTGGACAATTTAAATGTTTAGGTATGTTATAAAATATAGCTTTAACTGAATCCAAAGAAAAATGTTTGCACAGCTCTACGAAAGCCCATCAGAGTTGATAAATTACTACTATATGCTTACAAACTATTTTAATTTATTTTAATTACGCATAAGTTGTGAGGATGCCAGGTTGTGTAAATTTGTTGTTATTGAAAAGTGTTGCCCATTTATGTTGCGATTGAAAAAAAAGAAATATCTGTGATGAAAAATGTACGTTCTATTGGAATGTTAAATAAAGAATATAAAGTATATTCGCTTCCTTTTTTGTGTAAGAATTAAATAACTAATTAACAATGAATTAATACCATTAGCAATTAATTAGTTATTTTTTCTAACTTTATGACAAATTTGGATTTACATTTTTTGGGTAAAATAATCTTATTCGTTGCATTGTTCTGCATTCAGTATGTAAGATATTATTACCCTTCACAGGGATAACACAATTGCCAAATAATGGTCAACACAGAAAAGCCTCCGGGGCGAGATTTTTGTGAGTTTTTCGTGGGGGAATTTATTATACAATAATTTTTGCCACCCACGTACATATAGCTCAAACTAGAGCTTTTTTTATTTGGAGAAAAAGGCGCCAAGGTGAGGACGGCGCCTTTTTCTTCAAATACAAAAAAGTTCTAGTTTGAGCTGTTTAAACGTGGGTAGCAAAAATTATTGTATGCATTTAGTATCTGCAAGCAGGTGCGGACTGAGGCGCCGGCCAACCGGCCCCCAGGGCAGGTACGCCCCCATGGGCTATGTATAGAACTCGCTCCCTCCCTCCCATAACTCAAGGTATGCGCCTTTCAGAAGACCCAGTCCGCCCCCAATTTTCAAGAATCCTTTACATTGCAGTAACATGGGACCATAGCGTATGGCCAGCAAACGTTATCTGTCTGGTATGAAAGTGGTTATTTAGAGAAATGACGGCAGGCTATCCTGTTAAACTAGCGTGCAGCCATTTTATTAAATCTACTGCTTTTTTTATTATTCATGAATATATTTGAGTTATCTTTCTATGTTTCTTCAGTTTGCGAAAAATTGAACCGAAGACAAGAATAGAATAGAATAGAATAGACTGAAGTTTTTGAAGTTAAAAAAGTATTTTTTTCACCTATTATATTCTTTTCTGAAATTCATCGCACCACGTCTCTGAAAGTCACGTATAACAAACAAGCATAACAATGAAATAATTATAACAACTCTTTGTTTAATTAGTATTCTTACGTTTTGAAGCTTACCGCAAGGGCGGATCCAGGGAGGGGCGGAGGGGAAAACCCCCCATCAGTGTTAAATAAGAAAAAAAAATAAAGACGATGAAGAATATTTTATGTGTTGTTTGTTAAGACTGTAATAAACGAAGTCTCACACTGGCGTCCAAAAACTCAAAGTTTTGGAGAAATGCGATCCAGACGTTTTTTTCACGAATCTTCAAGCTACTCGTCTTTCAAACTACGTTTTCAGTAAGTCTTGCTTCAGCAGAACGTAGTTTTTTATCGTTGAAGCGCCTTCAAACTTGGCTTCGAACGCGGATGACAGAAGAGACTTTTAATACACACCCACAGAGACATTCATATTGATGTAAATAAAGTGATTGACAAATTTTCAAAGAAACCAAGATGGCTCGACTTTGCACTATAAACTTCAAGTTTTTTAAAAAGTCGCTTGTTATAAAAAAAGTAAAATAATTACGATGTTTTTGTAGTTTAAATTTAAACTTGTTCTATTAATTACATTGTAAATTATCGTTTTTGGTTATTGTATATGTCTCCTTTACTAAGTTATCCTTCTGTCATACTTAACTATAATTTACTTTAAATCATATATATTAAAACCTCCGAATAATAGTCATCCGGTTTCTGCAAGGTGACCTTCCTTTCGGAGGCGGCCGTTTAGAGGTTCGGCATAAAAATCAAAATAAATTAACGATAAAAATTAGTCATTTCGAACACATTAATCCTCAGTTATTTTAATTTATATTAATAAAAATCGGTAGTTAGTAATTATTTTTCTTTTTTATAACATGTCCTTTTTTCTAAGGAAATGATATCTGTAGTTGTGTGAATCCACGAGAAGGGGGTGATTAAGGAAACTTCTCCTCCCAAATCCATAAATATTTGGTGAAAATTGATTATATCGAACGCCGATTATAACGACCACCTGCATATAAAGACGGAATTTTTACAAAAAGTTTGATTTCCCATTTTATTTATTTTTTAAATTGCTCGTTAAATCCGGGGTCCAAAAAAGGACTTGTTCACTAAAAGCGGTTAAACTGTCTTGCGCTTAATCATTATACCAAACAAAATCCATATTTTCCTCGCTGTATCCAGAAACTCGCTAAATGCGGGTTCATTATAGGTGGGTCTACTGTACTTTACAGCCCCCCTCCCTTTATTCCTCTTTAGATTCGCCTCTGTTTGCAGTCCTTTCGTATAACACGTCATCATCTTTGTTCAGAGCAAAGTTTTAGATCTCCCGCAAATTTGCCAAAATATAAGAATGTGTTTTAATGTTAGAATTTTGTGTCAGTTCCACACTCTCTTCCGCGTCCATTTCCTCATCACTTTCTTTCCCTTCCATCATATTTTCTAACAATTCCTGAATAGTATTATGCGTAACAGAAAGTTCTAAATCTTCGTCCACGCAAACAAATTCGCTGGCTTTCATATTTGTCATTCCTACTAATCTGAGAATGCCATCCAACCCTTCTCCCATCATCATCATCTCTGCCTGTATTTTCGGGTTCATCAGGTGAGGAAAAATTCTGTAATTAAGAAGTATTTTAATTGCTTTAATTAGAACCAGAACTTTCAAAAACCAATTTACAGTGGACAGTGGTTTTTTGAACAGACGAAATATTGGGATGGTCGGTCGTAAGTAATGACACTGTATTCACAAAAAAAAGGTGTAAAGCTACAAAATGAACATATGTTTAAATGGAATATTTTGAAAGAAAGTACGGTCAAATAAATTTTACTTTACATTGTTGTCAATTTGGCTCGCAGATGTATTTGAAAATTTCAACAAAGAATTTTTTTTGTGATGCCTACCGGATGTCCGTAGTTCGAAATTCATTGTTCGGAGGTTAGCATTAATGTTAATCCTATGGAATGCGTTCTGTTTCATTGATATGTGACAGGTATTCGGAGGTTTCTGTTTAGAGGTGTCCGTTAAAGGAGGTTTTACTGTAATTTAGTTAAAGAAAAGCCTGACTTCAATTTATTTTCGTAAATTAAATATTTTGGTGAGTATAAAGGAAGGCTAGTAATATAACAACATTTACCTAAACTATTTAACAGTCCAAAACTAAACGGGAGGTGACGTCACAAACGGGTTAGTTCATTACAGCAGAGGAGGACTACAATTTCAGAACTTGTTTTTAGTGAACGTTTGTCGGCGCCAAAATCAAGTTCTGAAATGTGAGTCCTCCTCTACTGTAATGGGATAGGCCGTTTGTAACGTCACCTCCCGTTATTTCTAACTATTCCATCGGACTTCTTTTCGTGAACGAACATAATACATGTCCAAGATTTTTGGGAATAGAATTCAGACCAAAATCTATAGGTGATTCGTCTCAACCTAAAATATTGTTAACTTTTTCTTAGCCACTATTGCTTTTCTAAACTATAATCCAAATTGGTCTTTCATCATAAAATCTCTAAATACACATGTAAAAAAAAATATATAGATGTAGTTTGGTTTGCTCCGTAAGTTCAATTGTAAATTTTAATCTACATACCTATCGCAATTTCCTAAAATGAGGCCTACTTAGAAGAAATTATATGCTTTATATATGATAATAAGCGATATTAAAACAAGAACGTCAGTTAACAAGAGGGAATATAAATATCTCATTTTGAGAGTTAATGATCGAATTTATTCGTTTAGTTGCCTCTCAGGACTTCATATCTTATACACTTGAGTTAAAAATCAAACATTTAAAGAAAGACAACTCTTAAATATTTCGCGTTTTGAAAATACAAACTTACGTCGTAAACGGTATGCTTTGTCAAAATGTTAGTTTGTTTGTGGTTTTACGGCTCAAGGACTACAGTGGTCATGCTGCGCTGGGACCAACTGTTTTCCGAGGAATCCAAACCTCTGGACCTACAATTTTCAGAGGAATCCAAACCTCTTAAAGCCTAGGGAACCAAACCACGGACTACAGTGAGCAGTGTGATCTTTATGAGATCTCTGAGTAAGCATTCTTTGCACCGTTGGGAGTCGAACCTGAGTTAACGACGCACTAGGAAGACGTGTTACCACACTGCGCCACCGCAGGGCCTCAAAATGTCAGTGGGCTAAACTAACAGAGTAGCAGATTACTCAAAAGACACAAGTTTCATTTGCAAGTAAGACATGGTCAAAACAAGATGCAGACGCAATATATTCCCAGATTAGATCTCAACCATTGCTTCGTGACTTTTTTTTTTTTTTCTTTTTTTCTATATTTATCGATGAGCAAGTTAAGAAAATTATCGGTTTTTTGTTTTTTTTTTATCAAAAGAGAGCATGGTAATTTCGCGTAGTACCATATATTTCGCGTAGTACCATATTAGTTAGAATCACTGAAAAATCTTCTGCACATACAAAAATTCAACAGCAAGAGATTTGCGTGAATTTTCTATTTTCAAGAGTATTTCTTTCTTCGTAGGGAAGGAAGGAAGTGGGAGGGTAGATATAAAAATTTACAGCTAAGAGCGAAAATTTCAAATCGGCTACTGAACATAAAGACTAATAATTTGTGTTAAATATTATGGGCAATATTCACTCAAGGTATAGAAGTATATTTTCTTTTAAATTTTCTTTATAAAAATTTAATCATCTTCTCATATAGAAATCAAAATCCATTAAAACAAGCATTCAAACACAGAGGTGAGCATTTCAAAAATTATGGATGTAGGTCTCGAAGAGCCATTGTCGTAATTAATGGGCTAGACGGTACTTAGCCCCCACTCCCGGAAAAATCGAAACCATCTCTAGAAAATCGAAATGGCGAACAATACGCGCTTAACATTAGTTGTAATTATATCTACATACCCCCCAAAGCTATATCCCTAGAATTGGAACTATTTACGTTAACGCGAGTAGATTTAAGAACGGTCATGTGATTCGGCGTTGACTTGAATTGTGTAAGATTTGCACGATTTGGTCCTTCCCAATTCCTTCCCCACTTGCCCAATTCTATTCCATTCCAATGCCTAATTTGGCGTGATAGGCGTAATTTGGCGTTAAAGTAAGAAATATGCCATTGTATCCAAAGGGAAGACTCGGTGGCGTATCTAGATAGTTTGTAGCCCGGGGGCGAGTGACTGCGTTGCCGCCGACAATAAATGCCATTTTCAAATGCACGCATATTTTGCTGGGAATGAGAGATTTATTAAATACATTTCAGGTTTTCTCTGGAGTTATCCACTACAAAATTAAAAGGATGAGAATCTTTACCAATGCACAAATACTTACTATCATGACGTAACTTTTCTTGATTTACTGTCTGCAAAATCTTTAATTTTTTAATGAGCTATATTTTGCTAAAAGAGCTTTCTATTTATGCAACTGAAATATGCAATCTCAATAGAATTTCAAGTGTTATGGTCAATGTTTTATGGGTTTCCAATCCCATTGAAGGAATGTATATGAGAAGAGCCTGTGGAGAGCAGTTCAATTCTTCTCCTAATCGTTTTTCTCTTTTGAAAGACAAAATTACATCTTTATAATCCTCATACATTTCATATCCTCTCAAGTCATTTAGATAAAATAATTCAAGATCAATGCTTTTTGTGAAGCTTGACAAGCTGCTCATTTGCTTGACATTTCAAGTGGTTGACAAACGGTTCATTAGCACAGAGAAAATCAAAACGGTTCTGGAGTTCTCGCAATTGTGAAAACCGATTTTCGATTTCAATCCCAATTTTATTTAAAATTTGCCTAAGGCATCGCCGCATCTCTTCTTGTTCACTCAATCCTACATCAAATGCATTTTCAACTCGCATGGAGCTTTCCTTTTTCGCGTCTCTGCATTGAAACACCCTATTCCCTGCACATACCTTCAGCTTGAGAAATTTCAGTAGTACATAGTCCATTTTCCCAAATTTCAATTGGATTAATTAAAGTTACTAGGTGAATAATAGTTTGACTGAAAGACAGAGTTTTAGCCTGAAAACATTTCTGAATTCTATCAACAGCCAGAATTAACATTCACCAGAAATATAGGAGAGTTAGAAATTCAAACGTTCGGATGCTAATGAGTATTAGACCAACAACAATACGTGAATCTATCGTTAAAAGAGGAAGAATAGCGTAGGTCAATTGCTGATATTACGTCCTCAAGTGGAGCAAATCAGAGCTTCTCGAAGTGTGGGTCGCGACCTTGGACGCTTAACTAAATTTTGGGTCTCAGAAATGTTAGCATAATTTCATGTTAAAGAAAAAGCACACCCACCTCATTAGTGTGAATGCCAATATTTGTGTTTAATACATGGTAAAATTATATTCGTATGTATGCCAAAGAATTATTTTCGAATAAATTTTTATGCTTTATTATCAGCAAATGTTTCATATATAATTCGTATTCCTACTTTATATACCTCTATAGCTAGAGTCGTGAAAATATTTACTCAGGTAAAAGGCGTCGCCAACTAGTAGAGTTTGAGAAGCCCTGGAATAAATAATGCCGTCGCAGCAACAGCTTTTAATTTCATTTCATGGCATAAATAGCTTTTCCTGAATAATGAAAAGGTTAAATAGGAAAAGGTATTTGCGTGTTTTGTCGCCGCCGGAACTTAAAGTGAAAGTGGGAAAAGTCATTAAAACCACAAAATGGGGTAAAAAAAAAAATTGTTTTTTAAAAGCTAATTGCCCCTCTCCCCAGCTACTCTACTGGGAGGAATTGAAACCCTCCCTCCCCCAGCCGCTCTCCACACCACTGCAAGCATTCACAAATATTTTGCGAATAAGAATGTGCTTTACGTGTTTCTGTAAAAATTAATTTGAAGAAGATTTGTTTGCATAATCGAATTTTGTTAATTTGAATAAATTTACTTAGGAACGTAAAATATAGTTCAGGTTAAAAAAATTCTCAATGAAAAAAGAAAATTTAATACGTGCTGCAACCTAGTTCTACAAAAAGGAATTTAAAGATTTACATACAGTAATATAATTCAATAATGTGTTCTAATTAACGATAACTCCAGGCCCGTAGCCAGTGGCGGTTCCAGCCATGGCCCCCCAATTATTATCAAATTTTACTCATAATTTTACTGCCCATGTGCATGGACGCTGTCAGCAGCACCCGTGCACGAGGCAGAATTTTGTGTCCCCAAATTTTTTTGTTTAGAACCGCCACGGCCCGTAGCTAGACGTTTGTTACAGGGTGGGGACTCTGGAAGTTACAGGGTTCAGAAAGCTACAGGGGCGAACTTGAAATCCGTGAATCTGTTCATTATTTTATTAACATATTTAATAATGCTAAACGTCTAAGTAAACTAATATATCTAACATTTTAGAATAAATTTCTAAAAGTAAATTTTGCTTGTTTGTTTGTTTGTTTTGTGGTTTTACGGCTCAAAGACTACAATGGTCATGCTGCGCCGGGACCTACTGTTTTCCGAGGAATCCGAACCTCTTATGGCCTAGGGAACCAAACCCCGGACTACAGTGAGCAGTGCGATCTTTTTATGAGATCTCTGAGTAAGCGTTCTTTGTACACTGTTGGGAGTCGAACCCGGATTAACGGCGTACTGTAAATTTTGCATTGAAAACTTATAAAGGTGTACTAAATTTATAATTTCTCCTCATTATTATTATTATAGAGTAGAAGAAGACCCACAATCCTCTGTAAAAAAACATGGCGTGCACATATGCACACATGGAATATACGCTACAATATATGAATAATATACGCTAAGTATGGGCTCTAGGTATATACACCATAATATAGCAATTTACATTGGGAATACATGTGTATTATGTACTGGAGATTTTTTTATAAAATGCCTCATTGTATTTAATACGTCAACAATAAAACTACTCGCTTTATTTAATCTATTATATGTATTGCTGCAATTTATTCGCCAGCATAGCCATCAATAAGAAGCATAAAAAATAATTAAAAAAATAAATCTAAGTTTAAATCTTATACAATATTTTTTTGTTTTCCTCCCACGTGTATGTAGCTCTAAAATAGAGCTACATATATAATTTTTCCTGTAACTTATTATTCCCTTTTTTTCCAGTTTAAGGTTTTCGAAACCTTAGTTAAATCATTCTACACCAGGCACACGGTCTAGGATAAAATGTTCTGTGAGCCTATATCAATGGATAATTCATCATTCAGAATTTAGAATTACAGAATTTATATTTATATATAGAATATGCCCAAAAGTATGAAGAAACTTTGAATTTTTTATTTTTTCTCGAATTTTTAAAAAACTATTGAGCTAAATATTTTGTAACTTTGAAGATGTATAGAATATGTTTGAATGCATACTGTCCAATAAAGTTTAGGTGACTTGTGCATTTAGGGCACCACCCACATATTGACAAAGTGAAAAAATATATTTGATCACCCTGTATCATAAAAAGCTGGAAATTATTTGTAACTTTCAGAAAATATTTAACCAGCTATGCTTAATGCGTCTAAGCAGTTTCATAAAACAAATGTGTATATTCATGAAGATAGAAACGTTTTAACGAAACCCAAATTTTGTCACATGTTTTTTGCATATAATATCCACAATTTTCAGTCAGATTTCACGAAACTTATAAAACATTTGTCAACGTACAAAAAAAATATTATACTTAAATTAGAAATTAATATATTGAATACACGATGAGATATGAGCATTTGAAGAAAATAATTTTTACTTCTCATGCGAAAAAAAGATACGAAAAACTTCCTTTCATAATTTTGTAGTCAATAGTATAGGGCAACTTTAAAAAAAAAAATAAAGACCAGTGGGATACCTTGAAAATTCAGAAAGTTATCGACGATATAGTGAGCTGTATTTCTCTAATTCTCTGAAAGTAGCTAGATGATAAGGGTTTTTTCCATAAATTGTCATATTCCAAATTACGAAACACTCCTACTCTGAAAATGAAATATTCCAGATTTATGCAAATAAGGATCAAAAGTATTCGGACACCCTCCTACGTGGTGGATTCTGTTAGTGACGTCAAATTTCTAGCTCTCAGACAAGTATAAAAGAAGTCTGACGAGTTAACAATTATACTTTCAAAGCTAGAAAAGTAAAATGGGAGGAAAGGGTGAGCTAAATGATTTTGAATGTAGTGAAGTCATTGGTTGTCACCGCTGTGGAAAATGGGTTCGTGAGATTTCTAAGACGTTACGAGTGTCTCGTTCCACCGTTAATGGTGTTACCGTAAAGTGGAAACGTACGTGGGTTACAACGGTGCATCCACGACCTGGTCGACGACTCCGTCTAGTAGACAGCGCCTTCAGAGT
>QLNU02003225.1:52617810-52628826 GCA_006491805.2 Dysdera silvatica | reverse complement strand
TTAAAGTGAAAGTGGGAAAAATCATTAAAACCACAAAATGGGATTAAAATAAAAAAAAAATGTTTTTTTAAAAGCTAATTGCCCCTCTCCCCAGCTACTCTACTGGGAGGAATTGAAACCCTCCCTCCCCCAGCCGCTCTCCACACCACTGCAAGCATTCACAAATATTTTGCGAATAAGAATGTGCTTTACGTGTTTCTGTAAAAATTAATTTGAAGAAGATTTGTTTGCATAATCGAATTTTGTTAATTTGAATAAATTTACTTAGGAACGTAAAATATAGTTCAGGTTAAAAAAATTCTCAATGAAAAAAGAAAATTTAATACGTGCTGCAACCTAGTTCTACAAAAAGGAATTTAAAGATTTACATACAGTAATATAATTCAATAATGTGTTCTAATTAACGATAACTCCAGGCCCAGAAGGACATTTGTTATGGTGGAATCAAAGTTAAGCAGGTCTAGAAAGCTACAGGGGCGAACTTGAAATCCGTGAATCTGTTCATTATTTTATTAACATATTTAATAATGCTAAACGTCTAAGTAAACTAATATATCTAACATTTTAGAATAAATTTCTAAAAGTAAATTTTGCTTGTTTGTTTGTTTGTTTTGTGGTTTTACGGCTCAAAGACTATGATGGTCATGCTGCGCCGGGACCTACTGTTTTCCGAGAAATCCGAACCTCTTAGGTACTAGGGAACCAAACCCCGGACTACAGTGAGCAGTGCGATCTTTATGAGATCTCTGAGTAAGCGCTCTTTGCACTGTTGGTAGTCGAACCCGGGTTAACGGCGTACTGTAAATTTTGCATTGAAAACTTATAAACGTGTACTAAATTTATAATTTCTCCTCATTATTATTATTATAGAGTAGAAGAAGACCCACAATCCTCTGTAAAAAAACATGGCGTGCACATATGCACATATGGAATATACGCTACAATATATGAATAATATACGCTAAGTATGGGCGCTAGGTATATACACCATAATATAGCAATTTACATTGGGAATACATATGTAATATGTACTGGAGATTTTTTTTTATAAAATGCCTCATTGTATTTAATACGTCCACAATAAAACTTCTCGCTTTATTTAATCTATTATACGTATTGCTGCAATTTATTCGCCAGCATAGCCATCAATAAGAAGAATAAAAAATAATTAAAAAATAAATCCATGTCTTATATATTATCCATATCATGTCTTACATAAAATCCATATCATGTCTTAAATATAATCCATATCGTGTCTTATATATTATCCATATCGTGTCTTATATATTATCCATATTATGTCTTACATATTATCCATATCATGTCTTACATATTATCCATATCATGTCTTATATATTATCCATATCATGTTTTACATATTATCCAAATCTTGTACAATATTTTTTTCCTCCCACGTGTATGTAGCTCCAGTTTAGAGCTACATACACGTGGGTGGCAAAAATTATTGTATAATAAATTCCCCCACGAAAAACTCACAAAAATCTGGCCCCGGAGACTTTTCTGTGTTGACCATATTTGGCAATTGTGTTATCCCTGTAAAAGATAATAATATCACACATGTTTAAATCTGTTGAAAAAATATACGATGCCCTATCCCGTTTGCTTTAAACGTTTAGAGCACCCATAGATCATTAACAGTGTTCAAAAACCATAAAAGCCGCCATAAAAATTTCGGAATTATAAAATTATTATAACTATTTTTTAAAATTCAATATTTTCAATACAAATGTTATCCCTTGGTTATATAACTTCATTGAGATATCAATGATGACACCTTTATTTATAATTTGTAGTAATATAATTTATTTTTAAATATGATTTGTGTGTGATGCCATTTAATGACTTAACGGAATAAGTTGTGCGAAATACGTGGCCCTACCAAATTAATTGGTGCGTTTGATGTGACATGAAAGCCACTAATTGGCTATTACTTTTTTAAGAAATTTATGAAGAGTAATTTTCTTTCTGATTACCAATTCTTGTACACTGAAAAATTAACATACTCTTAATTATTTCACGGGTTGTTAGGTGCATCTAATTACATTTCGATACCGTATTTTATATGATATTGGGTATCGGTACCAAAGCCCATTAAAACATGGAAAATTTATCCCTTCCTTTCTCCTCTCGGCACGTGATCTGTTCCTTTTTTTTTTTTTGCGTTATGCGTCGCTTCTTACCGAGGCTTACCAAGGTACTCTACCGTAAAATCTAATTCGTGAAAGTTTACTAGAGTTTAACCGCTCGTTGCACAATTGACGTCGATATAAACGAGGAAGAAATACAGGGAATTTGATTAAGAATAGTCGTTTAATTACATCAAAGCCTGTACTATTAAAATCATATACATCTGCTAACTTATCTCTAAGTTATTATTTCGTATCTCCTCTTTTTCACATCCTTAAATTGACCGTTTTTTATTTTCTTTTTCCATTCGTCTTATTTCACGCGCCCCACGTTCCCGCACCATTGGATTAAATTGCTATCACTATATTATAATGAAATTAAAAAAGTAATGTAAATAAAGTAAACAACGCATTAAGACAGACAACCGTACGTAGTTTCGTAACAGTTACCACGATACTGTCAATATAAAGTGTCATTACTTAGAGTAATGGCAGGGCCAGATCATGCCAAGGGCTTGCGGGGCCCCAAGAATTTATTTGACAATTTTAATTAACATAAAAACAGCAAGTTGATACAAAAAATTTCGTCCTTTTTCTTCTTCGGATATACAATTCAAAACGAAATCAGGGAATTCGTAGCTCGTATCCAATTACAACTACGACGTTGGAGTGGCAGTTAAATTGAAAAGCATATTCTTACATATTACATGGGAATAAGGGTATGCATATTTTTCAGACTTATAACCAATCTTTATATGCACATTAGGTGGGGAGGGAGGCCCAAATGTAAGTTAGGCTGTTGCTCCAAACCATCATCGTCAGCCGATAAGTAACGGTGATTATCAAATGAGAATTCATTGATCGGAAGTTTCCATGTATAAAATAACAAATATATATATATGTAAATCATATAAATACAATTAAATAATTGTAAAAACAAATTTCAACGTAAATTTTCCTGGAAGTTTTATTCCTTTTTTGTCAGTTTAATGTTTTCAAAATTTTAGTAAAATCATTCTACATCAGGCACACGGTCTAGGATAAAATATTTTATATAGCTTATATCGATGGACCATTCAGAATTTAGAACTATAGAATTTATATTTATATACACTACATGCCCAAAAGTATCCGGACACTTTGGATTTTTTTTTTTCGAATTTCTAAACAACTACACCCAATCATTCTCTAACTTTGGAGATGTACAGAAAATACTTGAATGCATACTTTTCAACAAAGCTTATGTGACTTATGCATTTAGGGGACCACCCACATATTGGCAACGTGAAAAAATATAGTTAATCACCCTGTATCATAAAAAGCTGAAAATTATTTGTAACTTTCAGAAAATATTTAACCAGCTATGCTTAATGCCTGTGTGCATTTTTGTAAAATAGACATGTATATTTATGAAGATAGAAACGTTTTTTTGAGAAAACCCAAATTTTGTCACATATTTTTTGCTTATAGTATCCACGATTTTCAGTCAAATTTCACAAAACTTACAGAACATTTGTCAACGTACAAGAAAAATATTATACTTAAATTAGAAATTAATATATTGAATATATGATGAGATATGAGCATTTGAAGAAAATAATTTTTTACTGCGCATGCGCGAAAGATATGAATAACTTTCTTTCATACTTTTGCAGTTAATAGTATGGGGCAACTTCAAAATATATACCAATGGGATATCTTGAAAATTCAGAAAGTTATCGACGATATAGTGAGCCGTATTTCTCTAATTCTCTGAAAGTAACTAGATGATAAGGGTTTTTTCCACAAATTGTCATATTCCAAATTACCAAACACCCCTGTTCTGAAAATGAAATATTCCAGATTTATGCAAATAAGGATCAAAAGTATCCGGGCATCTCTCTACGTGGTGGATTTTATTAGTGATGTCAAATTTCTAGCTCTCAGGCAAGTATAAAAGACGCCTGACGAGCTAACTATAATTTCAAAGCTAGAAAAGTAAAATGGGAGGAAAGCGCGAGCTAAACGATTTTGAACGTGGTGAAGTCATTGGTTGTCACCGCTGTGGAAAATCTGTTCGTGTGATTTCTGTGATGTTACGAGTGCCCCGTTCCACCGTTAATGTTGTTATCGTAAAGTGGAAACGTACGGGGCTACAACGGCGCATCCACGACCTGATCGACCACTTCGTCTAGTAGAATCGACAGCAGAGTGCTGAAGAGAGTTGTGAAAGCGAACCGCATGAAATCGACGGAAAATCCGATTGTGCGGATTTTCAAAAAGCCTCTGGATGCAACGTCAGCACAAAAACAGTTCGTCAGGAACTGCAAAGTCTTGGTTTTCATGGCCGAGCAGCTGCATATAAACCAAGCATTACTGCAACCAATGCCAAGCGTCGCTTACAATGATTCAAAGCGTGCAAAACATGGAGCCTGCAGCAGTGGCGTGAAGTGTTATGGAGCAATGAATCACGGTACGCTATTTGACAATCAGATGGTAGAGTCTGGGTGTGGAGAATGCCGGGTGAACGCTTTTTATATGACTGTATTGTGCCGCAAGTTAAGTTTGGTGGCGGAAGCTTAATGGTTTGGTCTGTTTCTCATGGTTTGGGCTTGGATCTCTGATTCCTGTAAAGAGAACTCTGAAGACGGGAGGCTATCTCGACATTTTAGGCAGTTCCATGTTGTCTACATTGTGACAACAGTTTGGAGTAGGTTCATTCTTGTTTCAACAAGATCGTGCTCCTATCCACACAGAAAGGGCTGTACAGAGCTGGTTTGCTGACATGGATGTTGAGGAATTGGACTGGCCTGCTCAGAGCCCAGACCTAAATCCCATAGAACACCTATGGGATGAATTAGAACGTCGACTGCGAGCTAGGCCAAAACGCCCCACATTGGCGCAAGAGCTGATTAATATTCTTTTGCAAGAATGGCATGCAATTCCCACTGAAAAATTCCAGAAACTAGTAGATAGCCTCCCCGATAGAGTGGCAGTCATCACTGCAACAAAAGGTGGTCCCACTTCATAGTCATTTTTGACTTCTTGTTGGTTTGTTGAATTTTTATGGCGCAAGGATAACAATCGTCATCCCGCACTAAGCAAGGTTTTTGACTTCTGTAAAGGAGAAGCAAAACATGCAGGTGTCAAGAGAATTTTTCTCTATCTTTATTTGCATAAATCTTGAACATTTCATTTTCAGAACAGGGGTGTTTGGTAATTTGGAATATGACAATTCGTGGAAAACCCTCCCTTGTCATCTGGCTACTTTCAGAGAATTAGAGAAATATGGCTCACTATATCGTCGACAAATTTGCAAGATATCTCACTGGTATTTTTTTTAAGTTGCCCCATACTATTGACTACAAAATTAAGAATGAACGTTATTTATATCTTTCGTGCATGCGTAGTAAAAAATTATTTTTTTCAAATGCTCATATCTCATCGTGCATTCAATATATTAATTTCTAATTTAAGTATAATATTTTTCTTGTACTTTGACAAATGTGAAATTTGACTGAAAATTATGGAAATTATAAGCAAAAAACCTGTGACAATATGTCATATTGTGGACGCGTGTGTATGGAGGGTATTATGTGTATATCAAGGGCCGTCAGTCTGAGTATCGAATACTGATACCCCAGTGTTTGTTTCGATACTACGATATAATCGAATTACCGATATCGATACCACCAATATCTAATGGAAAGTATCGATACCTCTCTATGTCGGTAGTATCGTAATGTCCCTAGGCTCATTGTCATTGTTCTATATTTTGTTAAATGGCGAATGCTCAATTTTCTAAGGTCAATTAAATTACTTCATTTTATATCAGTTGACTAAAATTGTCTTTCTGATATCATAGCGTATATTTACAACAATATACAAATTCTAAGAAAGATTATTTTTTCCAATAATAATTACGCTATTAAAGAGGAGTAAAGTGCTTCTAACAAAGGCTTGAAAGAAAATTTTATACAAGACCTTTGTTGATTCAAATTCAAAAATGATACCTTGGATGCTATTGTTAAAGCTATTTAATATGAACAATTAAATTACTATGTTACTACGTTTATTATTCGATAATCGCTTTTATAATTGAAAATTTGTGAAAAGCTATTATTTTTGCGAAGAAATATATTTCGTTTTATCAAAGTTCGTTGGGTCGCTCGTGAGATTTTTAAGCAAGGGACATTCTTCTGGTATGCATTCGTAAAGCTCGTTTTATACACTTTTCAATAATATTTATAAAAATTTATTAATAAATTTTTATAAATATTATTCAAATCAGTAAAATTTCGTAAATTGAAATGCAAAGCCCTGTACTTCTAAATTTGTTTACACATTCGGTAAATGATTTCATTCAAGCCAGATGTTTAGCTTAGAAAAATGTCGAGTTTCCTTTTATACATTCAAGCCAATTGCGTAAACTGACTTGCACTTGTAATTACAAATTTTCTGAAAATGTAACTTTTATTCAAGCCAAATATTTTAGCCTGCGGAAACCTTAAATCACCTATTACATGCTTAAATCCGTTTGGACAAATTGGCTTGTGTAAGTCAATCTAAATCAAGGGTTTGATCGAAACACTCATATTATCATTAATATATTATTTTAATAATATAAAAAATTTTTGAAAACCAAGAAATTTGAACGTGTATTCTCCAATATTTTTGTTCGAATATTTAATTATATTCAAATAATCATTGAAGTTTATAAATGTTATAAGTTTATAACATTATAAAAAGTATATATTTTATAGAATTCCTGCTTTACATAATGGGACAGGCCGAAAGCCGTAAAAACAGGCCTAGAAAATACACCATAATTCAATTTTCGATATGGGATGACCTTGACCTGTTGATACAGGCTAAAATACGATGTAAGTGTTACTGTTATTACCATTCATAAGCACTCAATTTCATTGAAAAATGTAGAGGTAGAAATTACCAGGGACAAAGTGTATAAAGTTTCAAATATTTGTTGCATAATATATTTTTTATATATGTATATTTTATTCATTATTTTATCTATATATATCTATTTTTATTCATTATTTGATATATATATATTATTCAATCACATTCATCACATCATATTCATGGGCAAAACATTATTAAAACTAGATCTAAAAATTCAGATATAGTTCCATTTATATCTCTGTTGCATAGGATGTTAAGCAAGACAAATCGAACTACTTGAAATTGCACAATATAACGGTGCACGTATGGTCTAAATGCACATGCATCGTCAAATGTACATGAATCGACGTAAATTTATTAAACACATTTTTCCTTTATTTATTTGAAAACTGAACTCAGATTTTGTTCCCTTAGATCCATTTCCCGAACCCGGCAGAGAAGAAAGGAGGGCCGCTATGTTCCGGGGAGATATCCTCACAAAGCGGCAATTGCAAATTGTGGAAGAGTGGAGACGAAAAGGCCGCAAGGATCCATTAACAAAGGACGGCCATTTACATCATTTGGCTCACAGATCCATTAAACCGAAGGCCAAGTTAAAATCGGCGGTAGTTAAACAACACAAATACCAAAAGGTTCTCCGACAGAGAGACATTGCTGCATTGGCTGACACATGCTGCACTGTGAAGGGAACTCTTAGGATCAAATCATGTGTCGGCCAAGTGCAGCCTTTTGGTGGAAACATTTGTCAGGAGGACATTTTGGGCGAAACTCTTCAAATTTTTCCAAACATGTGGCAGCAAACGGTAAATAAGAAAGTATCGTTCCGGAAAAGGCTCCGGACTGCGTTCTCCCGTTTCTGCTGCATAAGTAGAAGATCGGAACCGGAATGCGTATGGGCACCTACATTTGTTCACTTATAGAGTGTATACACTTTTCGTTTTTTTTCTTTTGTTCTTTTTTCTTTTGTTCCTTTTTCTTTTGTTCTTTTTGCTTTTGTCCTTTTTGCTTTCGTTTTTATATATTTTTTATTTTCTTTGATTTCATTTTTGCATTAGTATGGGGAAATGGATGAAAACATATTGTTTTGTTGAGTATGGTGTGGAATAGTCTGTTTGATTGTTTCTCGGGTAAGAAGACGAAAGCTGAATAAGTTATTCAGAGAACTTGAATTTGATATGCTTGCTCATTATGCTGAAACACAACAAACGTTTGATGCGAAAACACTTGTTAAAACCACGCGAGGTATATGGAGTTCAAGTTATGCCGCATTTGAGAAGCTCATCATGACTCTCTCAATGAAGGATCGCACTCTGCTTGTGAAGCTCTTTTACAAGAACGGTAACTATGCGTTCTTGCTCGCATGGAATTGGACAATGAATGGCCATGGAACATTTCGTGGACAAACGAAGCTATTTCCATAACCAAGGTTCGTTCTGTCAATACACAAAACCGCAGATTACTGGCAATGGAGAATCCATTCGCACAGCCACCCTTGCCTCTTCCTTCGGCAAAAGTCACTATGTGTTGCAGGTTTGCGGCAGCGTTTATTGTTGGACCATTCTTTTTCGAGGATATAGGTCCAGTGTGTCCTATTACCTGTACCGTCAATGCAAACAGTATGACTCTCTTTTGTGCAAACAGAACGTTCCAACACTTCAAACGCGTTCATGTATGAGTACCACAATTTTTATGCAAGATGTCGCTCCTCCGCACATTGCAAAGCCAGTGAAGCAGCTGCTGAAGAGGCATTTCAGAAATGATAGAATTATCAGCCGTCATTTTCCAACAGCCTGGCAGCCATGATCACCTGACCGTAATCCTTGCGACGTCTGGCTTTGGAGTTACCTGAAAAATATTGTGTACAGTGGTCCGATTACGAACGTACCAGAATTGAAGACACACACATTAGTCAACACATTCACAACATCACTATTGATACACTTCGAGCTGTTGTGAAACATTCTGTTTTGCACTTTCAACTCGTGGAAAAGAAACGTTGGACAGCATATTGAACGCTTCTTGAACATGTCTAGGGACATTTAAAAACCGAATCACTGTTGGCTTTTTATACGGTTTTTGGCCTAGGAACAATTAAAAACAGATTTTTCCTATCCGATGTGGTAAGACCTTGTCGCGGTGGATGGGCTTTGAACAAAGAGTGCCACAACAGTTGAATAACTTGCAAGTCATTTTTTTATTCATTAACTTTCTTAGTAAAAAACAATACAATCATGCACGTTGAACAGTATAATTGGTTTAACCTATAATTCACGCAATGGCGACACTGCGATTCCAATGTGAGTTGTGAACTAAACGATGTACATAAAATGACGAGTACAGAGCCATCTATTGACAAAATTTCGAACAATTTTTTTCTTTCGCCAGACAAATTCATATTCCTTCACGTATTTTCTGGTCAAATTACAGGTCATTCTGACCAGGTAATCAGCATATACATATATATATATATATAGAAGAATGTGCAGCTCATTTTTTTACACCCTTTTGAAAGTATGACTATAATTATAATCACCCTGTATATAGAAGCATTTGATGCTTTAGAATTAAAGCCAAGCTACCATAATTTACATTCCTCTGCGAAAATTGGACTAAACTCATAAAAAAAAACTATCAAGTGTTTTAAAGCGGCTATTTTGATTTCATCAAAGTTTAGTTTATTTTTTAGTTAAGTTAAGTTTAGTTAATTTTAAACATCAATTTCCGCCTATCGATAGAAATTTAATCGTTGATAAATTCTAATCTTTTTTTTTTTTTATTTGATTTAGGCTTACAGGGCGGTCTCCTAACTTAAAACGCGAATTTAACGACAAATAATCAGCCAATTGTCCATCCAATTCTAGGAATATATCGTGAAAATTAGCTGCAGAATCCTTCTACATTTGCATTATACACACGTAATGATATTGTATGTATGTATGTGTGCGTGTGTGTGTGTGTGTGTGTAGCAGGCCTATATATGGAACGCCTATATATATAGAACAATCCTGGGATCCCGTATGCCCTATCGTTTGCCTGCCTTTTCATCCCTAACTACAGGCCTGAAATATATACAGGGTGGTCCTAAACTATATGTCAAAAATGTAAAGGCAGGTAGAGGGGACCTAAATAAGCAGATTTCGTATAGGATTGTGTGTGCGGTAATGTCGCCTTGAGCCGGTAGAGAGCGCTGATGACTGCGGCGTATAAAAGCGCTTCGCTAGCTGGATTCATCATTTCCCGCACGGATCTCGAGCAGCATGCATCGTTTCACCAATGCGGAGCTGGCCGACATGCATTTCATGTATGGGGCTGCACAAGGAAATGGATTAGCTGCTCAAAGGATGTACAGGGAGCGATTCCCGGATAGGAATCAGCCGGATCGTCGAACATTCGAGCGTCTGCATCGGGAGTTACGCATGAGTGGATCATTTTATGCTTCCAGGCGTGGAACTGGCTTTGGAAGATATCGCAGAACTCCTGCAGTGGAAGAAAGAATACTGAACACAGTAGAGGATAATCCTTCGACAAGCTCGAGAGCTGTAGGACGTGCGTTGGGTGTGAGCCATCAAAGTGTTTTAAACTGCTTGATTTAAGATTTAACCTGCTTGGATTTTTTCTTCTGGGGTCATATTAAAAGCCTGGTGTACGAGAGTCCCGTCACATCTGAAGAAGATCTTGTTGCCCGCTTCTCTGTTGCTGCTGGACATGTGATCGACATGCCTGACGTCTTTTCTAATGTACGCCGATCCATGCGCCGTCGCTGTGAATCTTGTATCGCTGTTGGTGGCCGCTCTTTCGAGCACCTCTTGTAAACTATTAATAAATTTTTGTTTTCTTTTGTCTTTACTTGTCTTTTCAGTTTCCTGTGATTCATACTGCTTTACAAGCTAGCGCTTTAATGTGTCATTACCGCACACACATTCCTATACGAAATCTGCTTATTTAGGTCCCCTCTACCTGCCTTTAC
>QLNU02003225.1:52602784-52617710 GCA_006491805.2 Dysdera silvatica | reverse complement strand
ATAAATATAATAGAACCTCCATATAACGAACTTCTGTATAGCGAAATTCTGTAAGCATGGCAATGTTTTGGTAAGTCCTCATTGTCATTACATGTGTGAGTGTTTCTATATAACGGAATAAATTTCTATATAACGAAATTTTTAACGACCAAAACAGAAAATTGAGTAGTCACGTCAGCGACATTGGATTCCTTAATAAAATACGCACACTTGAAAACTTCTGTTTTTAAATGGTTGAATGTTATTTATGACAAACAGTCCTTTACTGTAAAGCGGGATTTTAACTGTGGTATTATATTGTAATACCCTGGTTCATGAATACATCGTTTCCACCTAGCGAATTTTCCATATAATGAATTTTTTCATGGAACCGTCCATTTTTTTTATGTGGAGGTTCAACTGTATTATTCAATTTTTTTTCTACTAGTGGCGACATCTATTGGCAAAAGTTATTTTTCAAGCCAATCAAAATTAATTTTCGAAGAGTATTAAAGGTCAAATATCAGTAAAATTCATTGCATTGCAAATTTATTTCTTTATTACCAATCTGCAATGCCACGAATCGAACTAGAGACCCTAGTTCGACCTCAGGGCCGGGAATGGAGTCTGTTTTTTCCCATTATATATTTTTTACATATATCCCACTATATCCCATATTCCATATATCCCACTATATATTTTTACATATATATATATATATATATATATATATGTTAACTAGAGATGGAATAAATAACTTAGTAAAACGATTCTTTACCGGATAATATGAATTACTGTTAACACGAATAGATTTTCTGTTCCCCCTTTGTGTTCATCTTGAAGAAGTCCGATTGTATAAGGTGCTAGTGTATACACTATATGCCCAAAAGTATCCAGACAATTTGGATTTTTTAATTTTTTTCGAATTTCTAAAAACTACTCTGCCAATTATTCTTTGACTTTGAAGATATATAGAACATGCTTGAATGCACACTTTCCAATAAAGTTTCGGTGACTTGTGCATTTAGGGGACCACCCACATATTGACAAAACGAAAAAATATGTTTGGTCACCCTGTGCATTTTCGTAAAAAGAACATGTATATTCATGAACATAGAAACTCTTCTTTAAGGAAACCCAAATTTTGTCACAAGTATTTTGCTTATAATATCCACAAGTTTCAGTCAAATTTCACGGAACTTACAGAACGTTTGTCAAGGTACAAGGAAAACATCATATTTAAGAAAGAAAGAAATATATTGAATACCTTATGAGATATGAGCATTTGAAGAAAATAATTTTTTACTGCGCATGCGCGAAAAATATGAATAACTGTCTTTCATAATTTTGTAGTCAGTAGTATAGGGAAACTTAAAAAAAATACCAGTGGGATATCTTGAAAAGTTATTGACGATATAGTGAACCGTATTTCTCTAATTCATTGAAAGTAAGATGATAAGGGGGTTTTCCACAAATTGTTGTATTCCAAATTACCAAACACCCCTGTTCTAAAAATGAAATATTCCAGATTTATGCAAATAAGGATCAAAAGTATCCGTACACCAGGATATTTTGCTTCTCCTTTACAGAAGTCAAAAACCTTGCTTGGTGCAGAATGACCATTGTCTTTTCGTCATAAAAATACAACAAACCAACAAGAAGTCAAAAATTAGTATGAAGTGGGGCCATATTTTGCTGCAATGACGGCTACCACTCTATCTGGGAGGCTATCTTCTAGTTTCTGAAAATTTTCAGTGGGACTTGCAAGCCATTCTTTTGCAAGAATGGCTCTTCTGCCCATGTACGACGTTTTGGCCTAGCTCGTAGTCGACGTTCTAATTCATCCCATAGGTGTTCTATGGGATTTAGGTCTGGGCTCAGAGCATGCCAGTCCAATTCCTTAACATCCATGTCAGCAAGCCAGCTCTATACAGCCCGTGTTGTGTGGATAGGAGCATGCTCTTGTTGAAACAAGAATGAACCCACTCCAAACTGTTGCCACAATGTAGGCAGCATGGAATTGTCTAAAATGTCGAGATAGCCTTCCATCTTCAGAATTCCCTTCATAGGAAGCAGAGGGCTCAGCCCGAACCATGATAAACAGCCCCAAACCATTATGCTTCCACAACCAAATTTAACTTGAGACACAATACAGTCAAGTAAAATACGTTCACCCGGCCTTCTCCACACCTAGACAATACCATCTAATTGCTAAAGAATGTACCGTGATTCTCCGCTTCATAACACTTGACACCACTGCTGCAGGCTCCATGTTTTGCACACTTTGAATCATTGTAAGCGACGCTTGGCATTGGTTGCGGTAATGCTTGGTTTATATGCAGCTGCTCGGCCATGAAAACCCGCAGCTCCCTAAGAACTGTCTTTGTCCTGACGTTGCATCCAGAGACTTCTTGAAAATCCGCACAAAAATTTTCCGCCGATTTCATGCGATTCGGTTTCACAACTCTCTTCAGTACTCTGCAGTCGCTGTCTACTAGACGAAGTGGTCGACCAGGTCGTGGATGCACCGTTGTAGTCCCCGTATGTTCCCACTTTACGATAACATCATTAACGGTGGAACGGGGCACTCGTAACATCACAGAAATCTCACGAGCAGATTTTCCACAGCAGTGACAACCAATGACTTCACCACGTTCAAAATCATTTAGCTCGCCCTCTCCTCCCATTTTACTTTTCTAGTTTTGAAATTATAATTGTTAACTCGTCAAACTTCTTTTATACTTGTCTGAGAGCTAGAAATTTGACGTCACTAACAGAATCCACCACGTAGAGGGGTGTCCGAATACTTTTGATCCTTGCTTGCATAAATCTGGAATATTTCATCTTTAGAACAGGGTGTTTGGTAATCTGGAATACGACAATTTGTGGAAAAACCCCTTATCATCTAGCTACTTGCAGAGAATTAGAGAAATACGGCTCACTATATCATCGATAACTTTCTGAATTTTCAAGATATCCCACTGGTATTTTTTTTAAGTTGACCTATACTATTGGCTATAAAATTATGAAAGAAAGTTATTCATATCTTTCGCGCATGCGCATTAAAATATTATTTTCTTCAAATGCTCGTATTTTATTGTGTATTCAATATATTAATTTTTAATTTAAGCCTAATATTTTTCTTGTACATTGACAAATATTCTGCAAGTTTCGTGAAATTTGACTGAAAATGGTGGATATTATAAGCAAAAAAATTGTGACAAAATTTGGGTTTTCTTAAAGAAACGTTTCCATCTTCATGAATATACATGTTTGTTTTATGAAACTGCTTAGACGCCTTAAGCATAGCTGGTTAAATATTTCCTGAAGGCTATAAATAATTTCCAGCTTTTTATGATACAAGGTGATCAAATATATTTTTTCACTTTGTCAATATGTGGGTGGTCCCCTAAATGCACAAGTCACCAAAACTTTATTGAGAAGTGTGCATTCAAGCATTTTCTATACATCTTCAAAGTTACAAAATATTTAGCTCAATAGTTTTTTAAAAATTCGAGAAAAAATAAAAAATTCAAAGTTTCTTCATACTTTTGGGCATATTCTATATATAAATATAAATTCTGTAATTCTAAATTCTGAATGATGAATTATCCATTGATATAGGCTCACAGAACATTTTATCCTAGACCGTGTGCCTGGTGTAGAATGATTTAACTAAGGTTTCGAAAACCTTAAACTGGAAAAAAAGGGAATAATAAGTTACAGGAAAAATTATGTTGAAATTTGTTTTTAAAACTGTTTAATTGTATTTATATGATTTATAAATATTTGTTATTTTATATACGGCAACTTCTGATTAATGAATTCTCATTTGATACTTACAATTACTCAGTGGCTGACTATGACTATTGAGGGCAAAGGCCCAACTTACATTTGGGGCCCCCCTAATGCTCAGATAAAGATTGGATGAAAGTCTGAAAAATTTGCACATCCTTATTCCTATATAATAGGTAAGAATATGCTTTTCATTTCCACTGTCATTCCAACGTCATGGTTGTAATTGGATACGAGCTATGAATTCGCTGAATTCGTTTTGAATTGTAAATCCGAAGAAGAAAAAGTACGACATTTTTTGTATCAACTTGCTATGTTTTATATTAAATAAAATTGTCAAATAAATTCTTGAGAGCCCCTCCTTTCACGGGGCCCGGGCCCCTCGGTCCCTCGCCATGATCTGGCCCTGCCATTACCCGAAGTATTGGCACTTTATATTGACAGTATCGTTGTGACTGTTATGAAACTACGTACAATTATTTTCCTTAATGCATTGTTTACTTTATTTACATCACTTTGTAATTTCAGGTTAATATAGTGATAGCAATATAATCCAATAGTGCAAGAACGAGGGGCACGTGAAATAAGTCGAAGGGAAAAAGAATATAAAAAACGGTCAATTTAAGGGTGTGAATAAGAGGAGATATGAAACAACAGCTTGGAGAGAAATTAGTAATTGTATATCATTTTAATAGTACAGACTTTCATGTAATTAAACGACTATTCTTATTCAAATTCCCTGTATTTCTTCCTCGTTTATATTGACGTCAATTGTGGAACGAGCAGTTAAACTCTCGTAAAGTTAACTTTCACCAGTTAGATTTTACGGTAGTGTACCTGGGTAAACCTCGATAAGAAGCGACGCATACCGCAAAAAAAAAGAACCGATCACGTGCCGAGAGGAGAAAGGAAGCGATAAATTTTCCATATTTTTAATGGGTTTTGGTACGATACCCAATATCATATGAAATGCTGTATCGAAATGTAACTAGATGCGCCTAACATCCTGTGAAATAATTAAGATTATGCTAATTTTTCAGTGTACAAGAATTGGTAATTAGAAAAAAATTACTCATCAAAAGTTTCTTTAAAGAAGTAATAGCCAATTAGTGGCTTTCAGGTCACATCAAAACACGAAGTTATTTAGTAGGGCCACGTATTAGGCACATTTTATTCGATTGAAGTCATTAAATGGCATCACACAAATATCATATTTAAAAATAAATTATATTACTACAGCTTATTAATAAATTGTAGTATCAGTTTATCTCAATGAAGTTATATAACCAATGGATAACATTTGTATTAAAACAATTGAATTTTAAAAAACAGTAATAAAAATTTTATGATTCCGAAATTTTGATGGCGGCTTTTATGGTTTTTCAACACCGTCGATTGTCTATGGGTGTTCTAACCGTTTAAAGCAAACGGGATGGGGCATCGTATATGTTTTTAATAGATTTAAACATGTATGATATTATTACTTTTCACAGGGATATCACAATTGCCAAATGCTCCTCAGAGCATAAGTTGAGAATCACTGCCCAATACCATAAGTAGTTCAATTTCTCTCTCTCCTGTGTTAAAATTTCATCCATCTATTCTCTGGATGTTTGCTCAATCTTGGTAATCTCTTGATTTTCAGCTGAGAAACTTGCTTATCCATTGTTATTCGTTCCCTACAATATACTCAATATTCATATTAGTCCTTTAGCATCAAAAATAATAGGTTGACCCTTATTCACTCATCCAAATTTTTTTTCCAATGTACTGTTTTTACTTAATACTCATGCACTTATTTTAAATTTTTGAAATAAAGGAATATACATTGAGAAATTTTTCAATAGACGACTAAACCATGAAAGGGAGAATTCGTAAAAACGAAAGTCAGGTTCACACGATATCCTAATTTCTAATTATGTTAAGCATATTGTGACTGTATGTCAATAGATGAACAAAATGTAACATTTTAATAATATCATGAATTGTACATATTCCGTGTTCGCGATCATGTTTAATTTATATATGGATTCATTCCGTTCCTTTTTTTTGTTAATAAAAATCTGTTAAACTTTGTTCTTACTTCGTTGGTATTCGAATATGGATTTCGTCTTTATAACATTTAAATCATGTTTAAGACTGCCATAACTATAATAATAATAACTTTCTGAGAACAATATGGAATCATATGTGGTATAAATGACTTGCAATCGCCACATAAGTGACCAGGACGTGATCAACGAAGACTATTAAGTGAGAGTTTTGATTCTGGTTTCTATTCTGACAACGTTTTTTAGTATATTTTCCTATAATTATGTCTGACGAAAAGGAAATAGCTAGAATAGCTTTTAAAGCCCATCCGTTTTGGAAGACGAATACAGAATTATGGTTTGTTTAACTGGAGTCGCAGTTTCACATATCTGGAATTACTGCTGAACATGCCATATTCCACTGTGTTGTTGCTGCGTCAGACGCGGACATATTATTGTGTGTCGGTGTTATAGTTAGGGACCCGCCATATAAACCATATTTCGTTTTAAAAAAGAACGTATAAACGAGCAATACGCTCAATCAGAAGCGATACGTTTGCAAGCGTTATTACAGGACCTCACACTTGGCGATAAATCTCCTGTCCAACTATTGAGAGAAATGAATTAATTGTCCGCAGGAATAATGGGAGATTCGATTTTGCGTAGTTCGTGATTGCGCCGTCTACCTACTCATACAAAACTAAAGTGGCCAAATTCCCCTAGAAAGCCTGAAATTGAATTTTAAAAATCCGTTAAAATAGCTCCAAATGTAACTTTTTGGCGGCATTGGACGAGAATTCTTTTCAGTTAGCCGAAAATTTTAAACGAACGAATTTCATAATACCATTAGGGTGGTATAATCTGCTTAGAAAATATATTTACATCTGTTTACCAGTTTCAAACATATTGGATTTTGTTTAAGTTGTGAAAAAATTTTTGTCAGAATTTAATATTTTTCGTATTTTATTTATGAAAGTTATAGCAGAAAATGTTTTAGTTCTGTTTTTATATTTAGTTCGCCAATTGCGACTTTTCATTTTGGATTAAGTAATCATTTTATTATTCTTATTTCTGAGGTTTTAGTTAATATACCTTCTTATAATTTTCCAAGTACGAGTAACATGAAACAACGTATAAATGTTTTTCATGTTGTATGGATGCTTTTTGAGGAATATTCCTCAAAAAACACGAAATTGTCTGCATATACAGAAGACGAAATAAATTTGAAAAATCAAATTATGAAATTACTACAAAATTGCGGAAATGAAACGTGTTTAGTTGACACTGAAGCAACCTTGTCACTAGAATCAACATTAGCTAATGAATTTCAGTCTGTGTATATGTCTTCCGAGAGTAAAAGCAGTGGCTCTACTTCTTATGGGGATGATATGAAAAATAGTCACTACATATTGTGAACGAAGAATAAGGGTTGCTGTATTGTACTGGCAGGATACTAAAATGGCAAATTCGCGAAGTCTGCAGTGCGTTCCGCAATTCAAATTTGTTAAAGTGAAAGAGAATTATATAGATGGGAAGAATAGGTTCAAAAGGAAGGTGATCGCAAAAACAGGTTAGAATATATTTAAAAATATACGATGCAGAAGTTCGAAAATACCAGAAGGTCACGGTTGAATGTGTATGATATCGACTTGAAAAATTGGGCGTCAGCGGAGCTTTGGAACAAGGAATGAAATTCTGTGCATCTAAAAATAGGTTGAGCAGAATAAAAGGGAAGGTCGGTATCGTCAGTAGAAAAATAACTAAATATGTTTCAAAGTAAAACTTTCCTGAAAATGAAATAATTGAAAAATCTGCATAGGCTTTTGTAAATGACGTAAATATTTTTATTAATGATTCATTGCCAAAAGGCATCCAAATTTTAAATGCAGATCAATCCGGTTTTAATTTAGAAATTCATTCCGGACGAACCCTTGAGTATTTCTGATGTAAGCAAGTTGAAGGTCGGGTTCAATTAGTAAGTGCAACGACCCATTCTTATGCCATAATGCCCACAATCAGTAAGAGCGGAAAATTATTATCGCCGTTGTATATTGTGTATCCTTTTAAATTCGGAGAGATGGGGACGAAAGAGTTGTGGGAATGGTTTTCTGAAACATATTTTAAAGAAACGCCAGAGGAAACGCTTCTTCTGGTTGACTCATGGTCAACATACAAGAATTCCGAATTAATAAAAACCGTTACACCACCAGATAAAGACGTTCGTATGCTTCTTATGCCACCGAAAACAACCCACCATACTCAAGCTCTTGATAAGTACGGCTTTCGTGTGTGAAAAAATTACGTAAGACATTTTTCCGATACTGTTTTAATTGAACAACTTGACGTACATTTATTCCACAAAGACAATATTTTTAAATTACAAGCTATAACGCATAATCTATTATCTTCACTACGTTACATTAATATGAGGAAGTATGCATGGCATGCATGCTCATACAGTCATATGCACAAAGGATATTTTGACAATCCAACCATCATTTTGACAATCTCCTTTCACTCTATAAGTTCTTTCAATTAGGCATCACTTAACTGTGTATCGCTTGCTGCTTTTGCAAAATGCACATGGTGTATATTGTGTAACTGTTTTCTGCATTTTTTCACACTTCCTCAGTTAGCGATATATATGTCCCATAGGATGTGTGAGATTATATTATTTTTAAGGTGCTCATTAAAACCCATCTTTCGCGTTTGTTTAATGAGGTAAATCATTTAATGGATATAAATTATAAATATTATTTTAATTTGCACAAAAGTTTTCACAAATTTTTCAAAGCCATATCATGGTACTTTTGTGTTATTACTTCAACCACAGATTTTGCTAGCTCTTCCTACGTGTTAAGTGGGAGCACCAAGTGTGACTGTTTGATTCCATTGTTTGACGTATACATTTCGATTTTGCTTCTGTTACGGATTTTTATATGACGCAAGGACATCTAGGTCATACTGCGCAAAACATGGTTAAAAATGCCAGACTGACATGGAGGACATGCCTTTTGCGGAGGTCTTTTACAAGAAAACCAGCCCGAATTACATTGTTACTACAACTTATATATTTGCATTAAAATTGTAGTTAAAATCCATATTATATATTACAAATTATAACAACAACGTTATATTAATGTGGGTACCACTATAATATGAAATAAAAATTCAAACACTTGAATATACGTATTTGAAGTATCAAATACCCACTACGCTATTTTATTGCTTTTAATAATAATAATGGCTAAAATGTTTTTGATTTTATTTTGATTTTCGTATTTCAAAATATGGTGAGACTTAGATAAATAACCTTAGTTAGTTACATAAAAGCGCAAGCTAGTGTTTAAAAAAAACGATGTCAAATTATGGCTATTTCTTTAGAGAGTTTATTCAAAAAGAAATTTGGTTGAGGCCGAAATGGCGATCAATGTCTATTCTGGTAAACCAAATTTAGTTTTTATTTATTCCTTATGACGTTAAAATATAGATTTGGCTGATAATTTTCACGATATATGCATGGAATTGGATGGACTATTGGTTGAATTTTTTGTCATTAAAATCCGCGCGTGACAATCAGGGGACCGCCCTGTAAACCTAAAAAAAAGGGACAGAATTTATAAACGATTAAATTTCTATCCAAAGGCCGAAATTATTGTTTAAAATAAACTAAATTTCAATGAAATCAAAATAGCCTATTTAAAACATTTTACAGTTTTTTTTATGTTTAAACGAATTTTCGCAGAGTAATATAAATTACTGTAGCTTGGCTTTAATGCTAAAGCAGCAAATGCATCTATATATGGGATGATTATCCGGTCAGAATGACCTGTAATTTAACCAGAAAATACATGAAGGAATATGAATTTGTCTGGCGAAAGAAAAAAATGTTCCAAATTTTATCAATAGATGGCACTGTTTTCGTCATTATACGTACATGACATTGGCACAACTCACATTGGAATCCCAGTGCTGTCATTGCGTGAGTTCTAGGTTAAACCAACTGTACTGTTCAATGTGCATGACTGTATCGTTTTTTTACTAAGAAAGGTAATGAATAAAAAATGACTTGCAAGTCATTCAGCTGTTGTGGCACTCTTTGTTCAAAGCCCATCCACCACGACAAGGTGGTGCCACATCGGATAGGAAAAAAATCGGTTTTTAATTGTTCCTAGGCCAAAAACCGTATAAAAAGCCAACAGTGATTCGGTTTTTAAATGTCCCTTGACTTTCTCAAGAAACTTTTAATATGCTGTCCATGGTTTCTTTTCCACGAGTTGAAAGCGCAAAACAGCATGTTCTATAACAGCTCGAAGTGTATCAGTAGTGATGTTGTGAATGTGTTGACTAATGTGTTTCTTCCGCTACGTTTCGCTGTATATTCCGTGTGTATTCCGCTACGTTCGCAATCGGACCACTGTACACAATATTTTTCAAGTACCCCAAAGCCAGAAGTCGCAAGGACTAAGGTCAGGTGATCATGGCGGCCACGCTTTTGAAAAATGACGGCTGATAATTATGTACTTTCCGAAATGGATATTCAGCAGCTGCTTCATTCATCTTGCAATGTGTGGAGGAGCACCATCTTGCATAAAAATTGTGGTACTCATATATGAACACGTTTGAAGTGCTGGAATGATCTGTGTGCACAAAAGAGATTCATACCATTTGCATTGACAGTACATGTAACAGGACATGTGGGACCTGTCTCATCGAAGAAGAATGGTCCAACGATAAACGCTGCCGTAAACCTTCAACACATAGTGATCTTTGCAGAATCAAGAGGCAAGGGTTGCTGTGCGAACGAATTCTCCGTTGCCAATAATCTGCGGTTTCCAGTATTAACAGAACGAACCTTGGAGACGGAAATGTCTTCGTTTGTCCACAAAATGCTCCATGGCTATTCATTGTCCACTTCCATCCGAACAAGAAATTCTAGAGTGAAAGTTTGACGTATTGGCAGATTAACAGGAAGCAACCATGAACGTGCATAATTTTAAATGAATGGCACTGCAGGATGTTTCATAAAATTTTATGGACAGTGCTGACAGGTATGTCTAAAGATCGGGTAATTCCCGTGCATTGCACGTTCCCACGGTACTGCTCGTGTCTTCTCGCAGTGCTACAGCCACATCTTCCACTGGTGTCAAAGAAATTGCTTTCTTCCCTATGATAGATTTCACGTCAAATAAACCGGTCTCTTCAAATTTATGCATCATCTTCAGCAGACGCTGGACGGATATCGGGACCAGAGCCTTTCCTTATACACATTAATGTCCGGAACTTCTTCAGAGCAAGTAGCGCATAATTACAGTTCTTGTTAAACAGTTTCATAAGCAGAGCCCCATCTTTCATTGACAGACTCATGATGAGCTTCTCAAATGGCGAGTAACGGGAACTTCACATACCTCGCTTGTTTTTAACATATGTTTTCGCATCAAACGTTCGTTAAGTTTCAGGATAATGAGCAAGCATATCAAACTCAAGTTCTCTGAATAACTTATTCATCTGGCGTCTTCTTACCCGAGAAACAATCAACCAGACCATTCCACACCATAGTCAACAAAACAATATCTTATCATCCATTTCCCCTTACTAATACAAAAATAAAATCAAAGAAAATAAAAAATATATAAAAACAAAAGCAAAAAGAACAAAAGGAAAAAAAAGGAATGGTGATACACTCTATAAGTGAACAAATGTAGGTGCCCAAACACATTCTGGTTCCGACCTTCTACTTATGCAGCAGAAACGGGAGAATGCAGTTCGGAGCCTTTTCCCGAACGATACTTTCTTATTGACCGTTTGCTGCCACGTGTTTGGAACAATTTTAAGTGCTTCGCCGAAAACGTCCTCCTGGCCAATGTTCGCAACAAAAGGCTGCACTTGGCCGACACATGATTTGATCCTAAGAGTTCCCTTCACAGTGCAGCATGTGTCAGCCAATGCAGCAATGTCTCTCTGACGGAGAACCTTTTGGTATTTGTGTTGTTTAACAACCGTTGATTTTAACTTGGCCTTCGGTTTAATGGATCTGTTAGCCAAATTATGCAAGTGGCCGTCCTTTGATAATGGATCCTTGCGGCCTTTACGTCTCCATTCTTCCACAATTTGTAGTTGCCGCTTTGTGAGGATATCTCCCCGGAACATAGCGGCCCGCCTTTCTTCTCTGCCGGGTTCGGGAAATGGATCTAAGGAAACAAAATCTGAATTTAGTTTTCAAATAAAGAAAAGACGAATGTGTTTAATAAATTTATGACGATTCATGCACTCCATTCATTATACATGTGTATTTGGACCATACATGCACCGTTATATAGTGCAATTTGAAGTAGTTGGATTTACCTTGTTTAACATAATATGCAACACAAATATAAATGAAACGGAATTTTTAAATCTATTTTTAATATTTGGCCATGAATATGATGTGATGAATGAGATTGAATAAAATAAATATGTAAAAAATAATGAATAAAATATAAATATATAAAAAATATACTGATTAACAAATATTTCAAACATTTGTATACTTTGTCCCTGGTAATTTTTACCTATACATTTTTCAATGAAATTGAGTGTTTATGAATGATAATAAACGTAACACTTACATCGTATTTTTGATTGTACCAACAAGTCCAAGTCATCCCATATGGAAAACTGAATTATCGTGTATTTTCGAGGCCTGTTTTTACGGCTCTGAGCCTGTCCCATTATGCAAAGTAGGAATTCTATAAAATAGATCATTTATAAACTTCATTGGTTGTTTGGATATGAATAAATATTCGAACAAAAATATCAGAGAATACACGTTCAAATTTTTTGGATTTCTAAACTTTTTGATATTATTTAAAAAAACAAATATTAATGATAATGTGAGCGTTTCGTTCAAACTCTTGATGTAAACTGACTTACACAAGCCAATTTGTCCAAACTGATTTAAGCATTTAATAGGTGATTTATGGTTTCTGCAGGCTAAAATAGTTGGCTTGAATAAAAGTTACATTGTTAGAAAATATGTAGCTACAAGCCAAAGTCAGCTTACGCAAGTGGCTTGAATATTACCATATTATATTATTATATATTTATATTATTTTATTATTATATAATAATATTATATTATATTATTATATAATAATATTAATATATTATATTATTATATATTAATATTATTATATTAATATATAATCATATAATAATATTGATATATATTATATTATTATATATTAATATTATTATATTAATATATAATCATAATAATATTGATATATTATATTATTATATATTAATATTATTATATTAATATATAATCATTTACCGAATGTGTAAATAACTTTAGAAGTAATGGCCTTAACATCTCAATTTACGAAATTTTACTAATTTGAATAATATTTATAAAAATTTATTAATAAATTAAATAACATTATTGAAAAGTGTATAAAATGAGCTATACGAATACATACAAGAAAGATATCCCTTGCTTAAAAATCCCAGGAGCAATCAAACGAACTTCGATGAAACGAAATATATTTCTTCGCAAAAATGATAGCTTTTTACAAATCTTTAATTATAAAAGTAATTATCGTATACTAAACGTAGTAATATAGAAATTTAACTGTTCATATGAAATAGCTTTAACAATTGAATCTAACGTATCATTCTTGGATTCAAATCAACAAAGGTCTTATATAAAATTTTCTTTCAAGCCTTTGTTAGAAATACTTGATTCTTACTCTAATAGCTTAATTATGCTGAGAAAAAATAATCTTTTTTAGAATTTGTAGATTGTTGTGAATATACGCCATTATATCCGAAAGACAATTTTAGCCAACTGATAAATAAATATATAATGAAGTTATTTAATTGACCTTAGAAAATTGAGCATGCACTTTTTAACAAAATATAAAACAATGACACTGCACCTAGGGACGTTACGATACTACCGATATAGGGAGAAATCGATACTTTCTATTAGATATTGGTGGTATTGATATCAGTAATTCGATAAAATCGTTGTATCGAAACGATTTGTTTGTTTGTTTGTTTTTTGGTTTTACGGCTCAAAGACTACAGTGGTCATGCTGCGCCGGGACCTACTGTTTTCCGAGGAATCCGAACCTCTTAAGGCCTAGGGAACCAAACCCCGGACTACAGTGAGCAGTGCGATCTTTATGAGATCTCTGAGTAAGCGTTCTTTTTGCACTGCTGGGAGTCGAACCCGGATTAGCCGCGCAATAGGAGAGTATCGAAACGAACACTTGAGTATCGGTATTCGGTACTCATACTGACGGCCCTTGAACATCCTCCATACACATCACGTCCTTGACGTAAATCTGAGCTTATTTTGTGTCTATATAGAATTATAAATACTATAATGATAATTAATTTACTAATTATTATAATTAATTATAATATTAGTTAATTTACTAATTATTTTAATTAATTATACTATTAGTTAATTTATTACTATAATAAACATAATAGAACCTCCATATAACGAACTTCTGTATAGCGAAATTCTGTAAGCATGGCAATGTTTTGGTAAGTCCTCATTGTCATTACATGTGTGAGTGTTTCTATATAACGGAATAAATTTCTATATAACGAAATTTTTAACGACCAAAACAGAAAATTGAGTAGTCACGTCAGCGACATTGGATTCCTTAATAAAATACGCACACTTGAAAACTTCTGTTTTTAAATGGTTGAATGTTATTTATGACAAACAGTCCTTTACTGTAAAGCGGGATTTTAACTGTGGTATTATATTGTAATACCCTGGTTCATGAATACATCGTTTCCACCTAGCGAATTTTCCATATAATGAATTTTTTCATGGAACCGTCCATTTTTTTTATGTGGAGGTTCAACTGTATTATTCAATTTTTTTTCTACTAGTGGCGACATCTATTGGCAAAAGTTATTTTTCAAGCCAATCAAAATTAATTTTCGAAGAGTATTAAAGGTCAAATATCAGTAAAATTCATTGCATTGCAAATTTATTTCTTTATTACCAATCTGCAATGCCACGAATCGAACTAGAGACCCTAGTTCGACCTCAGGGCCGGGAATGGAGTCTGTTTTTTCCCATTATATATTTTTTACATATATCCCACTATATCCCA
>QLNU02003225.1:52578530-52602684 GCA_006491805.2 Dysdera silvatica | reverse complement strand
GTTCTATCAAGTGATTTTACGTATAAGAATGAATTTCAGAATTATATATAGCAACCTTAAAATAATTCTGTCAAAACACTTGGAATTTTATGGAGATTTGCTTGATGCCCACATACCCTCCGTCCGATAGCCCATTTTATGAAAACCCTATTATGAAAACTAAATAAGTAGTTTGTTTACAATAAATTTTTCAAATGTAAACAGATGTTTTGAGTACCCGGTATGTTAGTTCGCCACTATTTCGAAATTTTTTTTGTGGAGAGGAAGGACTGAGGAGAAGCTTTTTTCTTAGGAGGCCCTGCCCCAAGGTTGTACAGGGGCCCGAAAATCCTGTCGTCGGACCTGTGTTGGGTAAGTGTTGTCGTAAGATCAATGATAAATTTCCCTGCTTTAGCAAATAATCTTTAAGTAATGTTCCGGATAATCAAATAGAAGCTGGAAAAGGTTTGCCTGAAAATGAGGACTAAAACACTATCAAAGAATGTAGAGGAAAATTTCTCTTTACAAGCGTCCTCTTCCCCACAGCTATTGAATAATTTTCGAAGTCTCATTATTGAGAAGCAGAATACAAAATCGTCAACAAATTTCTTTCAGCATATATAATGTAGCACAAGTACATGGGCGCCTGTATGGGGAGCAGAGGGGGGCTACAGGCCCCCCCTAGCCGTTTAAAAATTTTATTTGCTCGAACCTGCTATGCATTTACTTTCAAAAGTTTTACAGTCACATTTTAAAATAAGGTACTTTTTAGCTCATTACTAATTGTCAAGCAATATCAATTATTTTTGTAGCGTTTTGGTATCTTGTACATTCACTAAAATTCTTGACAGCTTTGAGAAGGAGGTAATAATTTTTCTCAGTTCCCCGCTAGAAGCACTCGTATGGAAACCTATGCACAAGTGCATCTTGCTGGTCTGTGATTTTTATTTCATTAAAAATTACATAGGTGAGTGCGTATAATAGCTAGTTTTTCTACATAGGGTCCAAAATCTCTTCTTAAACCTAAATCCAACCTCAAATATATGTTGCCACAAGTCTCGATTCGAGTATTGTTGGCGGCATATAAATATAATTCGCCTTTTTTTCGGTTGCTTTTAACCATTCTTCTAGGAAAAACTGATATTGAGGCACCGCTGTCGATGAGAAACTTATTGTCAGTCCTCTTTTCTCTGACAAACAAACGGTTAACCCGTTCAAATGAACCTAACACCGTTGAATTAGTTGAGCCGTTTAGTTTTCCGGCCAGTTACAAGATTGTATACATTTATAAGCTTTCTCTTTAAAATTCGAATGGTACCAACAATATCTAACATCTCGATTTTTTTCTACAAATGGATTATTTCTTCGACACTCATTGTTACGATCACGCAAAGCAGAACAGTTTCGGAAAACTGATCGTTCATTTTTTTTTAAATCTCTATTTTCTAAGGTACGTGAGGGTCTCTTAACCTTCATTGACAAATCTTCAAATTGCACTCGTAATTCGTCAATGCTCGAACTCATTGATACTTTTTCAATGACAGCACTAATTAAAAATTAAAGCAACTTCGTTAATTTTATCGCCCATTTCTGCAAAGTGCTCTAAATCATCGCCACCTAGCGACAAAATTTGTTGTGTATGAGTAGGTAGACGGCTCAACCACAAACTACGCAAAATCGAATCTCCCATTCTTCCTGCGGACAATTCCTTCATTTCTCTCAATAGTTGGACAGGAGATTTATCGCCAAGTGTGAGGTCCTGTAATAACGCTTGCAAACGTATCGCTTCTGATTGAGCTTATTGCTCGTTTATACGTTTTTTTTAAACGAAATATGGTTTATCTGGCGGGTCCCTGACTATATCACTGACGCACAATAATATGTCCGCGTCTAACGCAGCAACAACACAGTGGAACATGGTATGTTCAGCGGTAATTCCAGATATGTAAAACTTTAGACTCTAGCTGAACAAACCATAATTCTGTATTCGTTTTCCAAAACGGAGGGTCTTTAAAAGCTATTCTAGCTATTTCTTTTTTGTCAGACATAATTATAGGAAAATATACTAAAGAGGATTGTCAGAATAGAAACCAGAATCAAAACTCTCACCTAATAGTCTTCGTTGATCACGTCCTGGTCACTTATGTGGCGATTGCAAGTCATTTATACCACATATGACTCCATATTGCTCTGAGAAAGTTATTATTATTATACTTACTGCAATCTTAAATATGATTTAAATATTATAAAGACGAAATCCATATTCGAATACCAACGAATTAAGAACAAAGTTTAACAGATTTTTATTAATAACAAAAATGGAACGAAATGAATCCATATATAAATTAAACTTTTAGAAAATGCAATGAATGTGATCGTGAACACGGAATCCGCACGATATTATTAAAATTATATATTTTGTTTATCTATTGACATACAGTCACAATATTTTTAATATAATTAGTAATTAGGATATCGTGTGAACATGACTTTCGTTTTCACTAATTCTCCCTTTCATGATTTAGTTGTCTATTGAAAAATTTCCCAATATATATACCTTTATTTCAAAAATTTAAAATAAGTGCATGAGTGTTAAGTAACCAAAATACATTGAAAAAAATTATTTGGATGAGTGAATAAGACTCAACCTTTATTTTTGGTACTAAAAGACTAATGTGAATGTTCAGTATGTTGTAGGGAACGAATAACAATGGATAACCAAGTTTATCAGCTGAAAATCAAGAGATTACCAAGATTGAACAAACATCCGGAGAATAGATGGATGGAATTTTAACACAAGTTAGGAGAGAGAGAAATTAAACTTCTTATGGTCTTGGGCAGCGGTTCTCAACTTGTGCTCCGAGGAGCATTTGGTGCTCCGTGAAATATTTCCAACTGCTCCGCGTGTTCCAGTGCTCAAAAATTACAAAAGAATGCTGGATAAAGTTAATAAAAAGCTAGATAAATAATTTCCCGCTGAAAAAAGTTAAAAAAAAAGCCAGATTTATGAAATATTCTAGCTTGTTGCTGAATCGAAAATTTCCCAGATAACAGAGGTTTTTTGTTATTGTTTTTCGTTTCTGTAGTTAAATCCCTCCCATTTCTCTGAAATTTGTGAAAAATATAACATTTCGAATAAAACGACATTTTACATGCCCAAATGCACAAAAGTATCTCCCATCGTTAATACCGCTGCCATTCGGTTTAGTAGCTACATTAGTGAAAATATCATCGCCCTTATGAGGAAAGAAAAGAATTAAAAAGTATGTAGAAAAGTATAGACATAATTTACGTTTCAAGAAAACGGTATTTAACGTTCCAAATTTTAAAAACTTAAATTGGGAAAATTGAGTTCAGATTCAAATTTAAGGAATTTAAAATTCGGAAACAAATTCGTGCTTTTACTATTATACAATAAAATGCCGATAAACAACTCTCGATTTTCAGCTGCTACACAAAGACATTCTGCATGCTATAGGCACCCACCTATCACTAAAGAGCGAACTCGTTCAGTACTTCAGACTTTAAACCATTTGATACATCGCTGTGGCATTCTACTTTGTGATTTTGCTCATTTACTAAACTTCTACCTATTCTTAGTTTTTTTTTTATTCCTAACACAATTTTTCTGCCTTTTTTGTTTTTGTACTATTGTGATCACCAAAGCACCATTGTGATGTGGCACCAAATGATACATGTACCATTGTGATATGGCACCAAGTGATACATGCGCCGTTGTGATTGATACATTCACCATTATGATATGGCACCAAGTGACACATGAACCATTGTAATATGGCACCATGGCACAAAGGTATTACTGTGATCACCAAGGTACTGGCATCACTAAATAACTTTTGATGAGTAATATACGACGATTAATATACAGTTATTAATATATAGTTATTAATATATAGTAATATATAGTAGTATATACGATCATTATCAGTTATTAATATATAGTAATATATAGTAGTATATACGATCATTATCAGTTATTAATATATAGTAATATATACGATCATTATGTTATTAATATATAGTAATATATACGATCATTATCAGTTATTAATATATAGTAATATATACGATCATTATCAGTTATTAATATATAGTAATATATACGATCATTATCAGTTATTAATATATAGTAATATATACGATTTGATGAGTAATATATAATTTCTTCAGAGCAGCGTAGCATATTAAAAATTATGGCGAACCTAAGTGACTATAAGGAAAATGTGATGAAGTGTGAGAAAATAATGTGTTTCGATAATCAATGGGGGGGCTTTAGCTCCCAGATCCCCCTTATTTCACGCCACTGTTTTCTTGTAAAGAAGGGGGCAGCGCCATGCAATCAAGATAGCGCCTTCTCGGGCAGAAAAAATGAACAAATAGAAAAATAGCTCTATGAACATGAATAGAAATAAGGTTTTATATACTAGAAGGTGATCATTTCCTTGTTATTTTTTGTAAATTTCGCGCTAAATAAATTTTAATTAAAAAAAGCTGTTTTATTAGAACGGGCAGAAAAAAATGAAGTAAAGCTAATTTGTACAAAAATTTAAAAACGAAAAGATTCGTAAAAAAAACACAATTGAAAAATGCTGCTATTTTCACTATATAAATTAATTATACAATTCATTAAATTGCAAATAGGACAGATAATATCGTAAGCGCCCATGATTATCTTGCAGAAATAAGTTTTGAAGATATGCAGGAATTCCATACCGTTGAAATGATGTTTATTAAGGCTTTAAATGTTTGGGTTCATTTATTAATTTGCCAAAAGATTAATTCAGATACAACGTTAGAGAATTTTAGTACGCCTTTTAGGCCGAAACTTCGTAGTAGGTGTACACACGTCGATGGAAAACGGAATGCTGGTATATAGCAATATTGAACGAGTCCGGTCTGGGACTAAGAAATCCCACCAGTGAATAGAACAAACAGCTATTAGCACAACTGGTCAATAGCAACTCTCCCGATAATTGATTAATTTATCCTCCCTATAGACAGGTAGCATGAAGTAGGCGGTTACACGATGTCAACATTCATCAATTTCGTTAGGAGAAACGATGTTGAGAGAAAATCACAAGTTTAGTGATTTACTTAAAGAGGATCGGTGATCTTAAAAGCATTCATCAACGTCTGTTTTGGAACTTCTGGATCTTTTAAATTAAGCAGTTTTTATTGAAACAAATTAATTCGGTGATAGTTGATGTGAAAACGTTGTTAGTATTTTATCTTTCGTTTACTTTGTGTTTAACTTTTCAATTCGTTGCCGTAACTTTATTTATGTAAATTATTTTCTAAAAATTATCTTTTACTATTTTATTAATTGCTGAATAATAAAACTAACATTTCAAATTATTTTAAAGCATGTATTTGAAGTAATAAATATCTTGACATTATGTTAGATTTACAATCGAATTAGTTAATATATTAATAAATTTATTTGCTAGTAATTAGTTAATATGTGGTAATTTTCAAACTTTTGTCCAACTACTTTTTAAGTAAATTAATATTACTTCAAATTATTTTCGAATATTTTACGTTTACAAACATTCAAATTAATCTGTTTGTGATTGTGGACATTATTAATGCACGACTGTCTTGCCATCATTGTGCGCAGTTTTAGATTTATAATTACTAGATCATTTTAAAGAAAATGGACTGTCATTTAAAAAATACTTAGTAATTATATATATATATATATCATCATCATCATATTCAACCATTATCTATCCACTGCTGGATGAAGGTCTCTCCAAATGCTTTCCACACAAGTCTATCCTGGGCCATTCGTTTCCACGTCACCCCAACCTCTTTTCTTATTTCATCCACCCATCTAGTTTGAGGACGTTTTCTAGGTCTTCGGTGGTCTCTTGGAATCCAGTTCAGAATTTCTGTTGTCCATCGTTGATCAGTTCTTCTTGCAATATGCCCAGCCCATCGCCATTTCAGCCCTTTTACTTTAACAATGATGTCCTCTACTCTAGTTTGCTCTCTCACCCAAGTGTTTCTTTTTCGATCTCTCCTAGTTATTCCAAGCATGCACCTCTCCATGCTCCTTTGCGTTGTCTGTAACTTTCGTATTGCTCCAACTGTTAGACTCCATGTCTCTGATCCATAAGAGAGGACTGGCAATACACACTGGTTGAAGACCTTTCTTTTTAGACACAAAGGCAATTTCCCCTTCAGGATAAAACTGTTTCTTCCAAATGCACTCCAGCCAAGTTTAATACGTCTGTTGAGTTCTTTCATAATGTTGCCATCCATTGAAATCAGCTGGCCAAGGTAAATATATGAATCAGCAATTTCTAGCTCAATGTTGTCAACTTGTATTTTTGTTTCCTCTACGAAATTATTGAACATGATCTTAGTTTTTTGTAGGTTCATCTTGAGTCCAACTTCTTTACTTCTAGTTGAGAGCTCCTGTACCATGTCTTGGAGTTCTAATGGGTTCGTTGAAAAAATAACAATGTCATCAGCAAACCGCAAATGATTTAAATATTCACCATTTATTTTTATTCCCTTGTTATTCCAATTTATCTGCTGAAAAATCATCTGTAAAGCTGAAGTAAAAAGTTTTGGAGAAATGGTATCTCCCTGCCTCACCCCTTTGCCAAGTTTGATAGTTTTGGTATCTTTATGTAACCGAAATTTTGCACTTGCATTTTTATACACACGTTTCACCATGTCAATGTACACATCCTCAATGTCTGTTGATCTTAAAGAGTTGATGACTGCTGATGTTTTAATAGAGTCAAAGGCCTTCTCATAGTCAATAAATGCCACACACAATGGAAGTTCATATTCATGTGTTCTTTCAATTAATTCTCTTAATACTTGAATATGGTCCACTGTACTGAATCCACTTCGAAATCCAGCTTGTTCTCTTGGTTGAGCTGCATCTAATTTTTTCTGCAGGCGATGTGTTAGCACTTTTGTGAAGATTTTATAAATAGCAGGTAACAAGCTAATTGGTCGGTAATTTTTCAAATCCTCTTTATCACCTTTTTTATGCAAAAGAATTACTGTTGCAGAATCCCATTGGTTTGGTATGTTACCGCTGTTAAGACATTTGGTAAAGAATTTTGCAAGTATGTCCAAATTAATAATAAATAAATAATAAAAATTAATAATTCAATTGCGAACTTCCCAGCAGCAAACTATTGGTCGAAAATTTGGCACCGTATGCTTTAGGCTATTTACCCCATTGTTAAATCCACCACTGTTAGGAATGATTAGTACACACAGTCTTTCTTGTCCATTGGTTAATCTGTTATAAGTTTTGATTCTTTTTAAATACTGAAAAACCGTGGCACTGACTTCCTGGGTTCGTGACACATTTTGAATATTGGGGCTTCCTCGAACACCTAATATTTTTGCTCATGGAGAAAATACGCATTCGGAAATATATGCATAAAGCTTTTCGTCATCAATTCTTCAAGATTTTCATTATTTATACCCTGCTCCATAGAACTTTTATAAAATCAGTCTTCGTTTTGTCTGGGTGCACAGAAAACACGAAAGTCTAGTCTTGCATTATATACTTCACTAAATTTTATTAGACAAATGTTTCGTAATTTTTTTTTATCATAAATTGTTAGTAGTCAGTTTGGAGGATTTAAAAACTGGAGCCAAATTGGAAGCTAACGTAATATGGATGAAAAATTTGGCAAATATTTGTCGGTCATGAATAAATATCTTTTATGACTATCATTACGTGAGAACCGAAGTTACGCTATTACAATCAATGAAATGTGGACGCATTTGAAAAAAATTATTAATGTTCATTTTCATAATTTTTATGTAGAAAGTGTCTGTGTGAAAAGTGTGAAAGTCTGTGTTATTATTACTTATTACATATTCAAGTGAACTTTATTAATTTTGACAATCAATATTGTGAAAATCCAAAAGCATGGAAGACATAAATGCCTTTGGCAGCAACTACATTTAATAAATGGGTAATTTTTGCGGAGACGTATTTTGTCGCACGATTTTTGTATTAGCGAAATACGAACCTGACATTCGATGAAAAAATTGGGCTTATTATCTTCTGATAATCCGAATGCAAATCAAGCATACTTAATCAAAAATATCAGCGCTTATTTAAAAATGCACCAAGGATTGAAATCGTATGATGTTATTTCTGATCGTAAGATCATTTCTACCTCCAGCTGTTTTCCGTGACGATAGATTTTATGAGCCGTGTATTTTATTTCTCTAAAGAAAAAAACGATCCAACAGCTGACATACTGGGGTTGCATGTTCAGGAAAAATTTTCGTTACGCCACCTGGTTTATCATAAATGCCACACCTTTCTTCAAAAATCCAGGGATTTTTATGAATTCCCCCCCCCCCCCACGAATCGAGCAGAAGGACCAAATTTTCTGTAATATTATTAAAAAATTGCTCATTTAAAAAGGTTTCGAATATAGTTGTAGTCAATTTCCTCGATACGCTACAAGTTTAAACCACATTTGGAGCTTTAAGTAGGGAAGATTTTACTCTAATGCCAAATTGACCAAAACTTTTTTGTAGGCATAAAAAAAACATCGCCAATCACTTTTCAGTCGGCTTTCATTAAATACTGAACGGTATATGAATGCATAGGTTTATTCGTTGGAGATGTTCACATCCTAACTTTTTTTTTAAATCGAAAGAGAATGATCGGCTATCTGATAGCTCAAAATTAAAACCGCATTGATCGGTGTTAAATACGTAATGTGCCACATATTTCAAAAGCCGCAACAAGATTTTGTTTTTTAAAACGCCGATGAGACTTTTGGATTTTATCCGCAGAAGTCTCTGTTTTTTTTGTTTAATTGGAGTTACTAGTTTTTTCACTCTTCTGGATACTATACCGTAGTGCTTACGAAAAGAATTTTAACCACTTGCTCGAAGCAAAAAAATTGAATTTGGGAAAGAGCAATGAATCTTAAATGGCCCATTTCCGAATATCGGTACCATGTATAATACGCAGTTTGTGACCCCTAATTTCTAGAAAACTTTCTTTAACGTCCTTGTGTGTAGCTTCATACATATCAAATAATGTCTTCCCCACCCTTTTCTATACCGTTTTTAAAATGCAAATACGTTCTTGAATCGGGCATAATCTCATATCCTATTTTAATCAAGCTGCCCCACTTTTAGTTAGGATACACTTTATTGCGATCATGCTTTCTTTGTCCTTTATTTGTATATGTCCCGGCTGAAATGTCAGTTCGTGTCCATCATTGCCATGAACTAAATCATTTTCTTCATCATTTTCAGAAATTTCTATTATTTAATCGTCATCTCCGACCTCTGGATTTGTGAAATATTTCTTTAAAATGGCTAGCAGTTCCACAGCAATAGCATTCTCCAAAAATCGTTAATATTAATACTTATTGTAGTAATACTTTGAAAACTGGAATGTCACTTCCGTTACTTTAATAAGTGACGAACTGCATTAATAGGATTTACGCAGTTGGTAATATCCATTCTGAAATATCTAATAAGGGTGGTCTCTTGACTGCCACAAGCCGAATTTAACGAAATTAATTTAGGTGAACGTGTGTATTATAAAAGACCTATACTATAAAAGTGGCCAAATCCCCTTAGAAAACCTGAAATTAAATTTTAAAGATTCGCTAAAATAACGCCAAATGTAATCTTTTAGCGGCATTTGGCGATAATTCTTTTCAGTTAGCCGAAAATTTTAAACGAACGAATGTCATAATACCATCAGGGTGATATAATCTGCTTTGAAAATACATTTACATCTGTTTACCAGTTTCAAACATATTGGATTTTGTTTAAGTTGTAATAATAATTTTAAGTCAGAATTTAATATTGTACGTATTTTATTTGTGAAAGTTACAGCAGAAAATGTTTTAGTTAAGATTTAATATTTACTTCGCCATTTGCAACTTTTCAATTTGGATTAAGAAATCGTTTTATTATTCTTATTTCTGAGGTTTTAGTTAATATGTCTTCTTACAATTTTCCAAGTATGAGTAACATGCAACAACATATAAATGTTTTTCATGTTGTATGGATGCTTTTTGAGGAATATTCCTCAAAAAACACGAAATTGTCTGCATATACAGAAGACGAAATAAATTTAAAAAATCAAATTATGAAATTTTTTCAAAAGTACGGAAATGTAACGTGTTTAGTTGACACTGAAGAAACCTTGTCACTAGAATCAACATTAGCTAATGAATTTCAGTCTCTGTATACGTCTTCCGAGAGCAATAGCAGTGACATTACCTCTTATGGGGATGATATGAAAAACAGGCAGTACATATAGTGGACAAAAAATAAGGTTGCTGTGTTGTACTGGCGGGATACTAAAATGGCAAATTCCCGAAGTCTGCAGAGCGTCCTGCAATTCAAATTTGTGAAAGTGGAAGAGAATGACATAGATGGGAAGAATACGTTCAAAAGGAAGGTGATCGCAACCACAGATTAGAATAAATTTAAAAATATACGATGCAGAAGTTCCAAAATGCCAGAAGGTCACGGTTGAATGTGCATGATTTCGACTTGAAAAATTGGGCGTCAGCGGAAGCTTTGGAACAAGGAATGAAATACTGTGCATCTCAAAATAGGTTGAGCAGAATAAAAGGGAAGGACGGTATCGTCAGTAGAAAAATAACTAAATATGTTTCAAAGTAAAACTTTCGTGAAAATGAAAGAATTGAAAAATCTGCATAGGCTTTTGTAAATGACGTAAATATTTTTACTAAAGATTCATTGTTAAAAGACATCCAAATTTTAAGTGCAGATCAATCCGATTTTAATTTAAAAATTCATTCCGGACGAACCCTTGATTATTTCTGATGCAAGCAAGTTGAAGGTTGTGTTCAATCAGTAAGTGCAACAATCCATTCTTTTACCATAATGCCTACCATCAGTAAGAGCGGAAAATTATTATCGCCGTTGTATATTGTGTATCCTTTTAAATCCGGACAGATGGGGACAAAAGAGTTGTAGGAATGGTTTTCTGAAACATATTTTAAAGAAACGCCAGAGGAAACGCTTCTTCTGGTTGACTCATGGTCAACATACAAGAATTCCGAATTAATAAAAACCGTTATACCACCAGCTAAAGACGCTCGTATGCTTCATATGCCATCGAAAACAACCCACCTTACTCAACCCCTTGATAACTACGGCTTTCGTGTGTGGAAAAATTACGTGAGGCATTTTTCCGATACTGTTTTAATTGAACAACTTGATGTACATTTATTTCAACGAAATAATATTTTTAAACTACAAGCTATAACGCATAATCCATTATCTTCACAACGTTACATTAATATGTGGAAGTATGTACCGCATGCATGCTCATACATTCGTATGCAAGCAGGTCATTTTGACAATCCAGTACAGTTCTTTCTTTACGGTATAGGTTCTTTAAATTGCGCATCACCTAACTGTGCATCTGTTGTTGCTTTTGCAAATTGCAGTCGATGTAAATCGTGTAACTGTTTTCTTCATTTTTTCACCGTTCCTCAGTTAGCGATAAATATATATGTCCCATAGGATGTGTGAGATAATATTACTTTTAAGGTGAATATTAAAACCATTCTTTCGCATTTGTTTAATGAGGCAAATCATTTAATGGATATATATTATCAATATTATTTTAATTCCTACAAAAGCTTTCACAAACTTTTCAAGGACATATCATGGTACTTTTGTGTAATTACTTCAACCACAGATTTTGCTAGCCCTTCCTACATGTTAAGTGGGAGCACCAAGTGTGACTGTTTGATTCCGTTGTTTGACGTATACATTTCGATTTTGCTTCTGTTACGGATTTTTATATGACTCAAGGACATCTAGGTCATACTGCGCAAAACATGGTAAAAAATGCCAGACTGACAGGGAGGACATGCCTTTCGCGGAGGTCTTTTACAAGAAAACCAGCCCGAATTACATTGTTACTACAATTTATATATTTGCATTAAAATTATAGTTAAAATCCAAATTATATATTACAAATTATATATAACAACAACATTATATTAATGTGGGTACCACTATAATATGAAATAAAAATTCAAACACTTGAATATACGTATTTGAAGTATCAAATACCCACAACGCTATTTTATTGCTTTTAATAATAATAATGGCTAAAATTTTTCTGATTTTATTTTGATTTTCGTATTTCAAAATATGGTGAGATTTAGATAAATAACCTTAGTTAGTTACATAAAAGCGCAAGCTAGTGTTTAAAAAAAAACGATGTCCAATTATGGCTATTCCTTTACAGCGTTTATTCAAAAAGAAATTTGGTTGAGGCCAAAATGGCGATGAATGTCTATTCTGGTAAACCAAATTTATTTTTTATTTATTCCTTATGACGTTAAAATAGAGATTTGGCTGATAATTTTCACGATATATGCATGGAATTGGATGGACTATTGGTCGAATTTTTTGTCATTAAAATCCGCGGGTGACAATCAGGGGACGGCCCTGTAAACCTAAAAAAAACAGGACAGAATTTATCAACGATTAAATTTCTATCCAAAGGCCGAAATTATTGTTTAAAATAAACTAAATTTCGATGAAATCAAAATAGCCTCTTTAAAACATTTTACAGTTTTTTTTTATGTTTAGACGAATTTTCGCAGAGGAATATAAATTACTGTAGCTTGGCTTTAATGCTAAAGCAGCAAATGTATCTATATATGGGATGATTATCCGGTCAGAATGACCTGTAATTTAACCAGAAAATACATGAAGGAATATGAATTTGTCTGGCGAAAGAAAAAAATGTTCCAAATTTTATCAATAGATGGCACTGTTTTCGTCATTATACGTACATGACATTGGCACAACTCACATTGGAATCCCAGTGCTGTCATTGCGTGAGTTCTAGGTTAAACCAACTGTACTGTTCAATGTGCATGATTGTATTGTCTTTTTACTAAGAAAGGTAATGAATAGAAAATGACTTGCAAGTCATTCAGCTGTTGTGGCACTCTTTGTTCAAAGCCCATCCACCACGACAAGGTGGTGCCACATCGGATAGGAAAAAAATCGGTTTTTATTTGTTCCTAGGCCAAAAACCGTATAAAAAGCCAACAGTGATTCGGTTTTTAAATGTCCCTTGACTTTCTCAAGAAACTTTTAATATGCTGTCCATGGTTTCTTTTCCACGAGTTGAAAGCGCAAAACAGCATGTTCTATAACAGCTCGAAGTGTATCAGTAGTGATGTTGTGAATGTGTTGACTAATGTGTTTCTTCCGCTACGTTTCGCTGTATATTCCGTGTGTATTCCGCTACGTTCGCAATCGGACCACTGTACACAATATTTTTCAAGTACCCCAAAGCCAGAAGTCGCAAGGACTAAGGTCAGGTGATCATGGCGGCCACGCTTTTGAAAAATGACGGCTGATAATTATGTACTTTCCGAAATGGATATTCAGCAGCTGCTTCATTCATCTTGCAATGTGTGGAGGAGCACCATCTTGCATAAAAATTGTGGTACTCATATATGAACACGTTTGAAGTGCTGGAATGATCTGTGTGCACAAAAGAGATTCATACCATTTACATTGACAGTACATGTAACAGGACATGTGGGACCTGTCTCATCGAAGAAGAATGGTCCAACGATAAACGCTGCCGTAAACCTTCAACACATAGTGATCTTTGCAGAATGAAGAGGCAAGGGTTGCTGTGCGAACGAATTCTCCGTTGCCAATAATCTGCGGTTTCCAGTATTAACAGAACGAACCTTGGAGATGGAAATGGCTTCGTTTGTCCACAAAATGCTCCATGGCTATTCATTGTCCACTTCCATCCGAACAAGAAATTCTAGAGTGAAAATTTGACGTATTGGCAGATTAGCAGGAAGCAACCATGAGCGTGCATAATTTTAAATGAATGGCACTGCAGGATGTTTCATAAAATTTTATGGGCAGTGCTGACAGGTATGTCTAAAGATCGGGTAATTCCCGTGCATTGCACGTTCCCACGGTACTGTTCGTGTCTTCTTGCAGTGCTACAGCCACATCTTCGACTGGTGTCAAAGAAATTCCTTTCTTCCCTCTGATAGATTTCACGTCAAATAAACCGGTCTCTTCAAATTTATGTATCATCTTCAGCAGACGCTTGAAAGACATAGGGATCAGACACTTCCCTTATATACATTAATGTCCGGAACTTCTTCAGAGCAAGTAGCGCATAACTACCGTTCTCGCAAAACAGTTTCACAAGCATAGCCCCATCTTTCATTGACAGAGTCATGATGAGCTTCTCAAATGCCGAGTAACAGGAACTTCACATACCTCGCGTGTTTTTAACATATGTTTTCGCATCAAACGTTTGTTAAGTTTCAGGATAATGAGCAAGCATATCAAACTCAAGTTCTCTGAATAACTTATTCATCTGGCGTCTTCTTACCCGAGAAACAATCAACCAGACCATTCCACACCATAGTCAACAAAACAATATCTTATCATCCATTTCCCCTTACTAATACAAAAATAAAATCAAAGAAAATAAAAAATATATAAAAACAAAAGCAAAAAGAACAAAAGGAAAAAAAAGGAATGGTGATACACTCTATAAGTGAACAAATGTAGGTGCCCAAACACATTCTGGTTCCGACCTTCTACTTATGCAGCAGAAACGGGAGAATGCAGTTCGGAGCCTTTTCCCGAACGATACTTTCTTATTGACCGTTTGCTGCCACGTGTTTGGAACAATTTTAAGTGCTTCGCCGAAAACGTCCTCCTGGCCAATGTTCGCAACAAAAGGCTGCACTTGGCCGACACATGATTTGATCCTAAGAGTTCCCTTCACAGTGCAGCATGTGTCAGCCAATGCAGCAATGTCTCTCTGACGGAGAACCTTTTGGTATTTGTGTTGTTTAACAACCGTTGATTTTAACTTGGCCTTCGGTTTAATGGATCTGTTAGCCAAATTATGCAAGTGGCCGTCCTTTGATAATGGATCCTTGCGGCCTTTACGTCTCCATTCTTCCAAAATTTGTAGTTGCCGCTTTGTGAGGATTTCTCCCCGGAATATAGCGGCCCGCCTTTCTTCTCTGCCGGGTTCGGGAAATGGATCTAAGGAAACAAAATCTGAATTTAGTTTTCAAATAAAGAAAAGACGAATGTGTTTAATAAATTTATGACGATTCATGCACTCCATTCATTATACATGTGTATTTGGACCATACATGCACCGTTATATAGTGCAATTTGAAGTAGTTGGATTTACCTTGTTTAACATAATATGCAACACAAATATAAATGAAACGGAATTTTTAAATCTATTTTTAATATTTGGCCATGAATATGATGTGATGAATGAGATTGAATAAAATAAATATGTAAAAAATAATGAATAAAATATAAATATATAAAAAATATACTGATTAACAAATATTTCAAACATTTGTATACTTTGTCCCTGGTAATTTTTACCTATACATTTTTCAATGAAATTGAGTGTTTATGAATGATAATAAACGTAACACTTACATCGTATTTTTGATTGTACCAACAAGTCCAAGTCATCCCATATGGAAAACTGAATTATCGTGTATTTTCGAGGCCTGTTTTTACGGCTCTGAGCCTGTCCCATTATGCAAAGTAGGAATTCTATAAAATAGATCATTTATAAACTTCGTTGGTTGTTTGGATATGAATAAATATTCGAACAAAAATATCAGAGAATACACGTTCAAATTTTTTGGATTTCTAAACTTTTTGATATTATTTAAAAAAACAAATATTAATGATAATGTGAGCGTTTCGTTCAAACTCTTGATGTAAACTGACTTACACAAGCCAATTTGTCCAAACTGATTTAAGCATTTAATAGGTGATTTATGGTTTCTGCAGGCTAAAATAGTTGGCTTGAATAAAAGTTACATTGTTAGAAAATATGTAGCTACAAGCCAAAGTCAGCTTACGCAAGTGGCTTGAATGTATAAAAGGAGACTCGACATTTTTCTAAGCTAAACATCTGGCTTGAATGAAATCGTTTACCGAATGTGTAAACAATTTTAGAAGTACAGGGATTAGCATTTCAGTTTAAGAAATTTTACTAATTTGAATAATATTTATAAAAATTTATTAATAAATTAAATAACATTATTGAAAAGTGTATAAAATGAGCTATACGAATACATACAAGAAAGATGTCCCTTGCTTAAAAATCTCACGAGCGAACAAACGAACTTCGATGAAACGAAATATGTTCCTTCGCAAAAATGATAGCTTTTTCAAATGTTTAATGATAAAAGCAATTATCGTATAATAAACGTAGTAATATAGTAATCTAACTGTTCGTATTAAATAGCTTTAACAATTGCATCTAAGAAATCATTCTTGAATTCGAATCAACAAAGTTCTTATATAAAATTTCTTCCAAGCCTTGGTTAGAAGTACATGATTCTTACTTTAATAGCGTAATTATGCTGGGTAAAAGTAATCATTCTTAGAATTTGTATATTGTTGTGAATATACGCTATGATATCAAAACGACAATTTCAGTCAACTGATATATAATGAAGTAATTTAATTGACCTCAGATAATTGAGCATGCACATTTTAACAAAATATAAAACAACGACAATGCGCCTAGGGACGTTACGAAACTACCGATATAGGGAGGGATCGATACTTTCCATTAGATAATGGCGGTATCCATATCGGTAATTGGATAATATCGTAGTATCGAAACAAACACTGGGGCATAGTTATTCGATACTCAGACTGACGGCCCTTGATATGCACATAATATCCTCCATACACATACGTCTACATTACGACATATTGTCACAAGTTTTTTGCTTATAATATCCACAATTTTCAGTCAAATTTCACGGAACTTACAGAACGTTTGTCAATATACAATGAAAATATCGTACTTAAGATTGAAATAAATATATTGAATAGATTATGAGATATAAGCATTTAAAGAAAATAATTTTTTACTGCGCATGCGCGAAAGATATGAATAACTTAATTTCATAATTTTGTAGTCTATCGTATACGGCAACTTCAAAAAAAAAATATCAGTGGGATATCTCGAAAAGTTATCGACGATATAGTGAACGTATTTCTCTAATTCATTCAAAGTAAGATGATAAGGGGGTTTTCCACAAATTGTTATATTCCAAATTACCAAACACCCCTGTTCTAAAAATGAAATATTCCAGATTTATGCAAATAAGGATCAAAAGTATCCGCACACCTGCATGTTTTGCTTCTCCTTTACAGAAGTCAAAAACCTTGCTTGGTGCAGAATGACCATTGTTATCCTTGCGCCATAAAAATTCAACAAACCAACAAGAAGTCAAAAATGACTATGAAGTGGGACCACCTTTTGTTGCAGTGATGACTGCCACTCTATCGGGGAGGCTATCTACTAGTTTCTGGAATTTTTCAGTGGGAATTGCACGTTTGTCAACGTACAAGAAAAATATCATACTTAAATTAGAAATTAATATATTGAATACACGATTAGATATGGGCAGCTGAAGAAAATTTTTTTACTGCGCATGCGTGAAACATATGAGTAACTTAAGTTCATAATTTTGTAGTCAATAGTATAGGGCAACTTCAAAAAAATACCAGTGGGATATCTTGAAAATTCAGAAAGGTATCGATGATATAGTGAGCCGTATTTCTCTAATTCTCTGAAAGTAGCTAGATTGTAAGGGAGAGTTTTTCACAGATTATCATATTCCAGATTACCAAACACCCCTGTTCTGAAAATGAAATGTTCAAGATTTATGCAAATAAAGATAGAGAAAATGTATCCGGACACCATCATGTTTTGCTTCTACTTTACATCAAAAACCTTGCTTTGTGCAGAATGACTAGTGTTGTCCTTGCGCCATAAAAATGCAACAAAAACATGACAACAAAAACAAACGAACATGAAGTCAAAAATTATTATGAAGTGGGGCCACCATTTGCTGCAATGATGGCTGCCACTCTATCAGGGAGGCTATCTACTAGTTTCTGGAATTTTTCAGTGGGAATTGCATGCCATTCTTGCAAAAGAATATTAATCAGCTCTTGCGCCAATGTGGGGCGTTTTGGCCTAGCTCGCAGTCGACATTCTAATTCATCCAATAGGTGTTCTATGGGATTTAGGTCCGGGCTCTGAGCAGGTCGGTCCAATTCCTCAACATCCATGTCAGCAAACCAGCTCTATACAGCCTGTGCTGTGTGGATAGGAGCACGATCTTGTTGAAACAAGAATGAACCTACTCCAAACTGTTGCCACAATGTGGGCAGCGTGGAATTGTCCGAAATGTCGAGATAGCCTTCCATCTTCAGAGTTCCCTTCAAAGGAATTAAAGTGCCAAGCTCGAACCATGAGAAACCACCCCAAACCATTATGCTTCCACCATCAAACTTAACTTGCGGCACAATACAGTCAAGTAAAAAGCGTTTACCCAGCATTCTCCACATCCAGTCTCTACCATCTGATTGTCAAATAGCGTACCGTGATTCATTGCTCCATAACACTTCACGCCACTGCTGCAGGCTCCATGTTTTGCGCGCTTTCGACCATTATAAATGACGCTTTGCATTATTTGCGGTAATGCTTGGTTTATATGCAGCTGCTCGGCCATGAAAACCCGCAACTCCCGACGAACTGTCTTTGTGCTGACGTTGCATCCAGAGGCATCTTGAAAATCCGCACGAACTTTTTCCGCCGATTTCATGCGGTTCACTTTCACAACTCTCTTCAGCACTCTGCGTTCCCTGTCTACTAGACGAAGTGGTCGACCAGGTCGTGGATGCACCGTTGTAGTCCCCGTATGTTCCCACTTTACGATAACATCATTAACGGTGGAACGGGGCACTCGTAACATCACAGAAATCTCACGAACAGATTTTCCACAGCGGTGACAACCAATGACTTCACCACGTTCAAAATCATTTAGCTCGCCCTTTCCTCCCATTTTACTTTTCTAGCTTTGAAATTATAACTGTTAACTCGTCAAACTTCTTTTATACTTGTCTGAGAGCTAGAAATTTGACGTCACTAACAGAATCCACCACGTAGAGGGGTGTCCGGATACTTTTGATCCTTATTTGCATAAATCTGGAATATTTCATTTTCAGAACAGGGGTGTTTGGTAATTTGGAATATGACAATTTGTGGAAAAAACCCTTATCATCTAGCTACTTTCAGAGAATTACAAAAATACGGCTCACTATATTGTCGATAACTTTCTGAAGTTTTAAATATCGCACTGATATTTGTTCTGAAGTTGCCTTATACGATTGACTACAAAATTATGAAAGAAATTTATTCATATCTTTCGCGCATGCACAGTAAAAAATTATTTTCTTCAAATGCTCATATCTCATCGTGTATTCAATATATTAATTTCTAATTTAAGTATAATATTTTTCTTGTACGTTGACAAATGTTCTGTAAGTTTTGTGAAATTTGACTGAAAATTGTGGATATTATAAGCAAAAAATATGTGACAAAATTTGGGTTTTCTTAAAGGAACGTTTCTATCTTCATGAATATACATGTTTGTTTTACAAAAATGCACACAGGCATTAAGCATAGCTGGTTAAATATTTTCTGAAAGTTACAAATAATTTCCAGCTTTTTATGATACAGGGTGATCAAATATATTTTTTCACTTTGTCAATATGTGGGTAGTCCCCTAAATGCACAAGTCACCGAAATTTTGTTGGAAAGTGTGCATTCAAGTATTTTCTGTACATCCTCGAATTTAGAGAATAATTGGGAATAGTTTTTTAGAAATTCGAAAAAAATTAAAAAATCCAAAGTGTCCGGATACTTTTGGGCATATAGTGTATATAAATATAAATTCTATAGTTCTAAATTCTGAATGATCCATTGATATAGGCTACATAGAATATTTTATCCCAGGTCGTGTGCCTGATGTAGAATGATTTAACGAAGGTTTCGAAAACCTCAAACTGACAAAAAATGAATAAAAACTTACAGGAAAATTTACGTTGAAATTTGTTTTTACAGCTACTTAATTGCATTTATATGATTTATAAATATTTGTTATTTTATATATGACAACTTCTGAACAATGAATTCTTATTCAGTACTCACCGATACTTAGGGGCCGACCATGACTATTGGGGGCAACGGCCCCACTTGCATTTGGGGCCCCTAATCCACTTATGAAGATTGGATATAAGTCTTAAAAATGTGCACACCCTTATTCCCATATAATAGCTAAGAATATGCTTTTCAATTCCACTGTCACTGCTCACTGTAGTCCGGGGTTTGGTTCCCTAGGCCATAAGAGGTTCGGATTCCTCGGAAAACAGTAGGTCCCGGCGCAGCATGACCATTGTAGTCTTTGAGCCGTAAAACCACAAAACAAACGAACTGTCACTCCAACGTCATAGTGTAATTGGATACGAGCTATGAATTCGCTGAATTCGTTTTGGATTGTAAATCCGTAGAAAAAAGAATGAAATTTTTTTGTATCAATTTGCTGATTTTTACATTAAATAAAATTGTCAAATAAATTTTTGGGGTCCCTCCTTTCACGGGGCCCGGGCCCCTCGATCCCTTGCCATGATCTGGCCCTGCCATTACTCGAAGTATTGGCACTTTATATTGACAGTATCGTGGTAACTGTTATGAAACTACGTACAATTGTTTGCCTTAATGCATTGTTTACTTTATTTACATTACTTTGTTGATTTTAGCATAATATAGTGATAGCAATATAATCCAATGGTGCGGGAACGAGGAGTACGTGAAATAAGTCGAAGGAAAAAAGAAATAAAAAACGGTCAAATTTAAGGGGGTGAATAAGAGGAGATATGAAACAACAGCTTGGAGAGAAATTAGTAATTGTATATGATTTTAATAGTACAGACTTTCATGTAATTAAACGATTATTTTTAATCTAGTTCCCTGTATTTCTTCCTCGTTTATATTGACGTCAATTGTGGAACGAGCAGTTAAACTCTCGTAAATCTAACTTTCACGAATTAGATTTTACGGTAGTGTACCTGGGTAAACCTCGGTAAGAAGCGACGCATAACGCAAAAAAAGGAACCGATCACGTGCCGAGAGGAGAAAAGAAGCGATAAATTTTCCATATTTTTAATGGGTTTTGGTACCGATACCCAATATCATATGAAATGCTGTATCGAAATGTTATTAGATGCACTTAACATCCTGTGAAATAATTAAGATTATGTTAATTTTTCAGTGTACGAGAATTGGTAATCAGAAAAAAAACTACTCATCAAAATTTCTTTAAAGAAGTAATAGATAAATTAGTGGCTTTCAAGTCACATCAGAAGCACCAATTTATTTAGTAGGGCCGCGTATTACACACAGCTTTTCGATTGAAGTCATTAAATGGCATCACGCACAAATCATTTTTAAAAATAAATCATATTACTACAGCTTATAAATAAAGGTATCATCAGTGATATCTCAATGAAGTTATATAACCAATGGATAACATTTGTATTAAAACTATTGAATTTTAAAAAACAGTAATAAAAATTTTATAATTCCGAAATTTTGATGGCGGCTTTTATGGTTTTTCAACACCGTCGATTGTCTATGGGTGTTCTAACCGTTTAAAGCAAACGGGATGGGGCATCGTATATGTTTTTAATAGATTTAAACATGTATGATATTATTACTTTTCACAGGGATATCACAATTGCCAAATGCTCCTCAGAGCATAAGTTGAGAATCACTGCCCAATACCATAAGTAGTTCAATTTCTCTCTCTCCTGTGTTAAAATTTCATCCATCTATTCTCTGGATGTTTGCTCAATCTTGGTAATCTCTTGATTTTCAGCTGAGAAACTTGCTTATCCATTGTTATTCGTTCCCTACAATATACTCAATATTCATATTAGTCCTTTAGCATCAAAAATAATAGGTTGACCCTTATTCACTCATCCAAATTTTTTTTCCAATGTACTGTTTTTACTTAATACTCATGCACTTATTTTAAATTTTTGAAATAAAGGAATATACATTGAGAAATTTTTCAATAGACGACTAAACCATGAAAGGGAGAATTCGTAAAAACGAAAGTCAGGTTCACACGATATCCTAATTTCTAATTATGTTAAGCATATTGTGACTGTATGTCAATAGATGAACAAAATGTAACATTTTAATAATATCATGAATTGTACATATTCCGTGTTCGCGATCATGTTTAATTTATATATGGATTCATTCCGTTCCTTTTTTTTGTTAATAAAAATCTGTTAAACTTTGTTCTTACTTCGTTGGTATTCGAATATGGATTTCGTCTTTATAACATTTAAATCATGTTTAAGACTGCCATAACTATAATAATAATAACTTTCTGAGAACAATATGGAATCATATGTGGTATAAATGACTTGCAATCGCCACATAAGTGACCAGGACGTGATCAACGAAGACTATTAAGTGAGAGTTTTGATTCTGGTTTCTATTCTGACAACGTTTTTTAGTATATTTTCCTATAATTATGTCTGACGAAAAGGAAATAGCTAGAATAGCTTTTAAAGCCCATCCGTTTTGGAAGACGAATACAGAATTATGGTTTGTTTAACTGGAGTCGCAGTTTCACATATCTGGAATTACTGCTGAACATGCCATATTCCACTGTGTTGTTGCTGCGTCAGACGCGGACATATTATTGTCTGTCGGTGTTATAGTTAGGGACCCGCCAGGTAAACCATTTTCCGTTTTAAAAAAGAACGTATAAATGAGCAATACGCTCAATCAGAAGCGATACGTTTGCAAGGGTTATTACAGGACCTCGCACTTGGCGATAAATCTCCTGCCCAACTATTGAGAGAAATAAAGGAATTGTCCGCAGGAATAATGGGAGATTCGATTTTGCGTATTTTGTTGTTGCGCCGTCTACCTACTCATACACAACAAAAGTGGCCAAATTCCCCTAGAAAGCCTGAAATTGAATTTTAAAAATTCGTTAAAATAGTCATCCAAATGTAACTTTTTGGCGGCACTGGAAGAGAATTCTTTTCAGTTAGCCGAAAATTTTAAACGAATTTCATAATACCATTAGGGTGGCTTAATCTGCTTTGAAAATATATTTACATCTTTTTACCAGTTTCAAACATATTGGATTTTGTTTAAGTCGTAAAAAATTTTTTGCCGGAATTTAATATTTTTCGTATTTTATTTATGAAAGTTATAGCAGAAAATGTTCTATTTCTGTTTTTATATTTAGTTCGCCAGTTGCCACTTTTCATTTTGGATTAAGTAGTCATTTTATTATTCTTATTTCTGAGGTTTTAGTAAATACATCTTCTTATAATTTTCCAAGTACGAGTAACATGCAACAACATATAAATGTTTTTCATGTTGTATGGATGCTTTTTGAGGAATATTCCTCACAAAACACGAAATTGTCTGCATATACAGAAGACGAAATAAATTTGAAAAATCAAATTACGAAATTGCTACACAATTACGGAAATGTAACGTGTTTAGTTGACACTGAAGAAATCTTGTCACTAGAGTCACCATTAGCTAATGAATTTCAGTCTGTGTATATGTCTTCCGAGAGTAAAAGCAGTGACTCTACTTCTTATGGGGATTATATGAAAAATAGTCAGTACATATTGTGGACGCAGAATAAGGGTTGCTGTATTGTACTGACGGGATAATAAAATGGCAAATTCGCGAAGTCTGCAGAGCGTCCTGCAATTCAAATTTGTTAAAGTGGAAAAGAATTACATAGATGGGAAGAATACGTTCAAAAGGAAGGTGATCGCAACCACAGATTAGAATAAATTTAAAAATATACGATGCAGAAGTTCGAAAATACCAGAAGGTCACGGTTGAATGTGCATGATGTCGACTTGAAAAATTGGGCGTCAGCGGAAGCTTTGGAACAAGGAATGAAATTCTGTGCATCTAAAAATAGGTTGAGCAGAATAAAAGGGAAGGTCTGTATCGTCAGTAGAAAAATAACTAAATATGTTTCAAAGTAAAACTTTCGTGAAAATGAAAGAATTGAAAAATCTGCATAGGCTTTTGTAAATGACGTAAATATTTTTACTAAAGATTCATTGTTAAAAGACATCCAAATTTTAAGTGCAGATCAATCCGATTTTAATTTAGAAATTAATTCCGGACGAACCCTTGATTATTTCTGATGTAAGCAAGTTGAAGGTTGGG
>QLNU02003225.1:52557257-52569790 GCA_006491805.2 Dysdera silvatica | reverse complement strand
TGACGTCAATTGTGGAACGAGCAGTTAAACTCTCGTAAAGTTAACTTTCACGAATTAGATTTTACGGTAGTGTACCTGGGTAAACCTCGGTAAGAAGCGACGCATAACGCAAAAAAAGGAACCGATCACGTGCCGAGAGGAGAAAAGAAGCGATAAATTTTCCATATTTTTAATGGGTTTTGGTACCGATACCCAATATCATATGAAATGCTGTATCGAAATGTTACTAGATGCACCTATACATCCTGTGAAATAATTAAGATTATGTTAATTTTTTAGTGTACAAGAATTGGTAATCAGAAAAAAATTACTCATCAAAATTTCTTTAAAGGAGTAATAGCCCATTAGTGGCTTTCAAGTCACATCAGAAGCACCAATTTATTTAGTAGGGCCGTGTATTACGCACAGCTTTTCGATTGAAGTCATTAAATGGCATCACGCACAAATCATTTTCAAAAATAAAACATATTACTACAGCTTATAAATATAGGTATCATCAGTGATATCTCAATGAAGTTATATAACCAATAAATAACATTTGTATTAAAACTATTGAATTTTAAAAAACAGTAATAAAAATTTTATAATTCCGAAATTTTGATGGCGGCTTTTATGGTTTTTCAACACCGTCGATTATCTATGGGTGTTCTAACCGTTTAAAGCAAACGGGATAGGGCATCCTATATATGTTTTTAATAGCTTTAAACATGTAAGATATTATTACCCTTCACAGGGATAACACAATTGCCAAACATTGGTCAACACAGAAAAGCCTCCGGGGCGAGACTTTTGTGAGTTTTCCTAGGGGGAATTTATTACACAATAATTCTTGCTTCCCACATGTATGTAGCTCTAAACCAGAGCTACATGCATGTGGGAGGAAAGTAATAAAGTATTGTGTAAGATTTAAACGTAGATTTATTTTTTAATTATTTTTTATGCTTCTTGTTGATAGCTATGCTGGTAAATCAATTGCAGCAATACGTATCATAACTTAAATTGTGCGAGAAGTGTTATTGTTGACGTATTAAATACAATGAGGCTTTATATAAAAAAAATCACCAGTGAATATTACATATGTATTTCCAATATAAATTAACATATTATAGTGTATATACCTATCGCCCATACTTAGCGTATATTATTCATATATTGTAGGGCATATTCCATTTATGCATATTTGTACATCATGTCTTTTTACAGAGGATTGTGGGTCTTCTTCTACTGTTTAACAATAATGAGAGGAAATTATAAATTTAGTACACCTTTATAAGTTTCCAATGCAAAATTTACTTTTAGAAATTTATTATAAAATGTTAAATATATTAGTCTATTTAGATATTTAGTATTATTAAATACATTAATAAAATAATGAACACATTCACGCCCCTGTAGCTTACTGAGCCGTGTAACTTCCAGAGTCCCCATCCTGTAACAAACGTCTAGCTACGGGCAGTGGCGGTTCTAGACAAAAAAATTTGGGGGCACAAATTTCTGCCTCGTGTACGTGTGCTGTAACAGCGTCCATGCACCTGGGCAGGATAATACGAGTAAAATTTGGCAAGGATTGGGGCGCCATGGCTCACCCTGCCTTGACTTAGATCCGCCACTGGCTACGGGCCTGGAGTAATCATTACTTAAAACACACTATTGAATGATATTACTGTATATATGTATATTTATGAAATAAAATCTTTAAATTCCTTTTTGCAAACTAGATGTGGTTACTAAACTAGTGGCAGAACGTATTAAATTTTATACTTTCATTGAAGATTTTTTTACCTGAACTATATTTTACGTTGCTAAGTAAATTTATTCAAATAAAAAAATTCAATTATGCAAACAAATGTTCCTCAAATTATTTTTGACAAAAAGACGTAAAGCACATTCTTATTCGCAAATTGTTTGTGAATGCTTGCAGTGGCTTTAGAAAGTGGCTGAAGAGTGGGGGGAGGGGGATTCAAGTCCTTCGAGTAGAGCAGCCGGGGGGGCTAATTAGCCCTTTAAAAGAGAAAATTTAATTTTTTGTTTTGTTTTGTTACTCCATTCTGCGGTTTTAATGATTTTTTCCCACTTTTACTTTAAGTTCGGGTGGCGGCAAAACATGCGAATAGCTTTTCCTGTTTAACTTTTTCATTATTCAGAAAAAGCTATTTGTGCCACGAGATGGAGCTCAAAAGCTGTTGCAACGGCGGCATTATTTACTCCAGAACTTTTCAAACTCTACTACTTGGCGTCCCCTTTTACCCGATCAAATATTTTCACAACCCTAGTTATAGAGGTATATAAAGTAGGAATACGAATTATATATGAAACATTTGATGATAATAAAGCATAAAAAATTCATTCGAAAATAATTCTTTGGTATACATGCGAATATAATTTTACCATGTATTAAATACAAATATTGGCATTCACACTAATGGGCTGGGTGTGTTTTTCTTTTACATAAAAGTTATGCTAAAATTTCTGGGACCCCAAATTTAGTTACGCGACATCAAATGAGGTCGCGACCCACACTTCGAGGAGCTCTGATTTGCTCCAGTTGAGGACGTAATATCAGCACTTGACCTATGCTATTCTTCCTCTTTTAACGATAGATTCACGTATTGATGTTGGTCTAATACTCAGTGGCATCCAAAAGTTCGAATTCGTAGCTCTCCTACATTTCTAGTCAGTATTACTCCTGGATGTTGATAGAATTCAGAAATGTTTTCAGGCTAAAACTCTGTCTTTCAGTCAAACTATTATTCACCTAGTAACTTTAATTAATCCAATTGAAATTTGGAAAAATAGACCATGTACTACTGCAATTTCTCAAGTTAAAGTTATGTGCAGGGAATTGGGCATTTCCGTGCACAGACGCGTGCAAAAGAAACGCTCCATATTAGGTGAAAATGCATTTGATGTAGGATTGAGTGAACAAGAAGAGATGCGGCGATGCCTTAGGCAAATTTTAAATAAAATTGGGATTGAAATCGAAAATCGGTTTTCACATTTGCAGGAACTCCAGAATCGTTTTGATTTTCTCTGTTATAATGAATAGCCTGTTAACCACTTGACATGTAAAGCACATGAGCAGCTTATCAAGCTGCATAAAAGCATAGATCTTGCATTATTTTATACAAATGACTTGAACGGATCTGAACTGTACGAGGACTATAAAGATATAATTTCGTCTTTTAAATGAGAAAAGCTATTAGGAGAAGAATTGAACTACTCTCCACAGGGTCTTCTCATATACATTCCTTCAATGGGATTGGAAACCCATGAAACATTGACCATACCACTTCAAATCCTATTGACATTGCATATTTCAGCTGATCATATGAAAGCTCTTTTAGCAATTATTTATTTATTAATTAGAATTTCATCCTATTATTTTCATTTTTGTAGTGGATAACTCCAAAGAAATCCTGAAGTGTATTTAATAAACCTCTCGTTTCCAGAAAAACATATGTGTATTTGAAAATGGCCTTTATCGTTGCCGGCAATGATAGTCACTCGCCTCTGGCTACAAAATGTTTAACTACGCCACTGAGTCCTCCCTTTGGATATAATGGCACATTTCTTACTTTAACGCCAAATTACGCATATCATGCCAAATTTTGCATTGGAATGGAATAGAATTGAGCAGGGGGGGGTGGTGTGGAATTGGGAAGGACCATATCATGCAAATCTTTCACTTCATAAATCATGATATAATTTTTGGCATAACGGTACAAAACCAAATTTGTGACTGCGACAGGACACATAGTAGGGAGATTGACGTGAGTACGTTCCCAATCCAAAGGCGTTTGTGGCCTCGGAGATCCATGGAACTCAGAAATGGATTAATACGTTTATTATTATACAAAAACGTCGTAACCTCGCCGCCGAGGTTCATATTTTTGCGTGCCATTTCCTTCCTGACCACCTCGGTAATTGACAATGGTATATTCTTGGATAGCTTCTGGGACACTCTTGCCGGTGATATGTGTCTTCTATATTTCGTGCTGACATTTGCGCGAGTTTCGGCAGACATTGTGAAAATGGTCTCTTTAATTTTCTCGTTCGAATTTTTTTGCTCTTTAAAATTAATTCAATGTTTTGAACTTCACGTGCAAGGCGTATATCTAATCGAGGTTTACCGTTTGAGTCATAAACTGGGGTCGCAGTTTCTCGGAATCATTAGCTATATTGATTGGATATTTCCGCGGTCGTCAAAATTGAACACTGTGCGTTGATTGGTGTCCCTTGCTTATTGCACATGTGCAACGGTGACCAGGTTTTGGCGGGACTGGAACTATATACAGGTTAGAATGATAGTAGAAGCATTCCTGCCAGACTCGTAATTTCTAAGTTATTCAATGTTTTTGTTTTGGCATGCAAACGCTATTTCAAGATTTCTGAAATGTCACTCACTGGGTAAAGTTCCTGTTGGGACAACGCGGAATTTAACACGAGTTGTGTCATTAAAAGGCTCGTAAAAAATTTGTAGACACGCTTACGAGCTTCCTTCATAGTGGTCATTACTGTCAGTGTGAGGGGTTTCGGAATGAAAAAAACTATGCCTCTTCTTGAAAATTTAAACCGCCATATATTCGTACCGAATGATTAGTTTCAAAAACCCTTTGTTTCATTATGTACTTCACTAAATTTTATTACACAAACATTTCGTAATTTTTTTTATCGTAAATTGTTGGTAGTCAGTTTTAAGGATTTAAAAACTGGAGCCATATTGGAAACTGACGTAATATGGATGAAAAATTTAGCGAATATTTATCGGTCATGGATAAATATCTTTTATGGCTATTATTACGTGGAAATCGAAATTACGCTATTACAATGAATGAAATGTGGACTCATTTGAAAAAATTATAAATGTTCATTTTCATCATTTTTATATAGAAAGTGTCTGTGTGAAAAATGTGAAAGTCTGTGTTATCATTACTTCTTAGATATTTAAGTGAACTTTATTAATTTTTATAATCAATATTGTGAAAATCCCAAAAGCATGGAAAACATAAATGCCTTCGACAGCGACTACATTTAATAAATGGGTAATTTTTGCAGAGACGTATTTTGTCGCACGATTTTTGTATTAGCGAAATACAAACCTGACGTTCGATAAAAAAGTTGGACTTATCATCTTCTGATATTATCCGTATTATCATCTTTTGATAATACGAATGCAAACCAAGCACATTTAATCAAAAATGTCAGCTCTTATTTAAAAATGCACCAAGGACTGCAATCGTATAATGTTATTTCTGATTGTAAGATCATTTACATCCCCAGTTGTTTTCTATGACCATAGGTTTTATGAGCCATGTATTTTATTTCTCGAAAGAAAAAACGATCCAACAGCTGACATACTGGGGTTGTATGCTCAAGAAAAATTTTCATTACCCCACCTGGTTTACTATAAATGCCACACCTTTCTTCAAAAATCCAGGGATTTTTATGAATCCCCCCCCTCCAGGAATCGAGCAAAAGAACGAAATTTTCTGTAATATTTTTAAAAACTGCTTATTTAGAAAGGTTTCGCATAGAGCTGTAGTGAATTTCCTCGATGTGTTACAAGTTCAAACCACATTTGGAGCTTTAAGTAGGGAAGATTTTACTCTATTGCCAAATTGATCAAAACTTTTTTGTAGGCATAAAATAAAAACGTCGCCAATCACTTTTCAGTCGGCTTTCATTAAGTACTGAACGGTATATGAATACGTTTATTCGTTGGAGATGACGCGCATCGTAACGTTTTTTCTTAAATCGAAAGAGAGTGATCGGCTATCTGATATCTCAAAATTAAAACCGCACTGAACGGTATTAAATACATAATATGCGGGATATTTCAAACGCAGCTCAAGATTTTGTTTTTTGAAACGCCGATGAGACATTTTGGATTTTATTCGAAGATGTCTCTGTTTTTTTGTTTTATTGGGGTTACTAGTTTTTTCACCTTTCTGCATACTATACCGTGGTGTTTGCAAAACGAATTTTAACCACTTGCTCGAAGCAAAAAAAATGAATTTGGGAAAACGCAATGAATCTTGAACAGCCCATTTCCGAATGTCGGTACCATGAATAATACGGCGTTTGCGACCCCTAATTTCTAGAAAACTTTCTTTCTGTCTGTAGCTCCATACATATCAAATAATGTTCCCTTCCTTTTCTACATCGTTTTTAAAACGCAAATACGTTCTTGAATCGGGTATATTTCTCATTAAGTTGTCCCATTTCTAGTTAGCATATCGTGGACGAGAAGAAAAAGTTGCTGCATTGCTGTGGATACTACAATAGCAGAATTCGTAAAATCTGCAGAGATTCAAAAAAAAAAAAAAAAAACGGAAAGAAAAAAAAAAAAATCAGATTTGTTAAAAGTGTAAGGGAATTATATAGATTGGAAGAATACATTCAAAAGAAAGGTGATCTTAAACACCTAATTTAAATTAGAATTTAGATTAGAGAATTATTATAAATTAAATAATTAATTTGGGTGCAGAAGGATATATGAATATAATTATATGAATGTTAGAGAATTATATTTGATTAGAGAATTTGGTTAGTTAATTTGATAGGAGAAGTATTATAAATTAAATAAATTATTATTAGAATTAGAATTTTAATTTAAATTAGAAGAAATTCAGAAATATACGATGCAGACGTTCCAAAAGGCCTGATGGTCACGGTTGAATGTACGTGATGTCGACTTGAAAAATTGGACGTCAGCGAAAGCTTTGGAACTAGGAATGAAATTTTGTGCATCTAAAAATTGGTTGAGCAGAATAAAAGGGAAGTTCGGTATCGTAAGTAGAAAAATAACTAGATGTGTTTCAAAGCAAAGTCTTTCAGAAAATGAAATAATTAAAAAATCTGCACAGGCTTTGCAAATGATATAAATATTTTTTATTAAAAATTAATTGTTAATAAACGGCCAAATTGTAAATGCAGATCAATCTGGTTTTAATTTAGAAATTCATTCCGGACGAACCCTTGATTATTTCTGATGTAAGCAAGTTGAAGGTCGGGTGCAATCATTCAGTGCAACGATCCATTCTTATACCATAATGCCTACCATCAGTAAAAGCGGAAAATTATTATCGCCGTTGTTTATTGTGTATCCTTTTAAATCCGGACAGATGGGGACGAAAGAGTTATAGGAATGGTTTTCTGAAATATATTTTAAAGAAACGCCAGAGGAAACGCTTCTTCTGGTTGACTCATGGTCAACATAAAAGAATTCCGAATTAATAAAAACCGTTATACCACCAGATAAAGACGTTAGTATGCTTCTTATGCCACCGAAAACAACCCACCATACTCAACCTCTTGATAAGCACGGCTTCCGTGTGTGGGAAAATTACATAAGGCGTTTTCCGATACTGTTTTAATTGAACAACTTGGCGTACATTTATTCCAACGAGACAACATTTTTAAACTACAAGCTATAGCGCATAATCCATTATCTTCACCACATTACATTAATATGTGGAAGTATGCACGGCATGCATGCTCATACAGTCATATGCACCCAGGATATTGACAATCCAGTACAGTTCTCCTTTCACGCTATAGGTTCTTAAAATTGCGCATTAGCTAACTGTGCATCTGTTGCTGTTTTTGCAAAATGCAGTTAGTGTAAATTGTGTAACTGTTTTCTTCATTTTTTCGCCATTTTTCAGTTAGCGATATATATGTCCCACAGGATGTGTGAGATATTATTTTTAAGGTGAATATTAAATCCATTCTTTCGCGTTTGTTTAATGAGGTAAATCATTTAATGGATATAAATTATCAATATTATTTTAATTTCCGCAAAAGCTTTCACACATTTTTTAAGGCCATATCATGGTACTTTCGTGTTATTACTTCAACCGCAGATTTTGCTAGCCCTTCCTACATGTTAAGTGGGAGCATAGAGTGTGACTGGTTGATTTCGTTGTTTGTAATATACATTCCGATTTTGCTTCTGTTATTGATTTTTATATGGCGCAAGGACATATAGGCCATACTGAGCAAAACATGGCAAAAAATGAAAGACTGAAAGGGAGGACATGCCTCTCGCGGAGGTCTTTTGCAAGAAAACCATTCCGAATTTTCATTATTACTACTTATATGTTTGCATTAAAATTATAGTTAAAATCCAAATTATATATTCCAAATTATATGTATATAACAACATCATTAAATTAACGTGGGCGATACAATAATATGAAATAAAAATTCAAACACATTTATACATGTATTTAAAGTATCAAATACCCACAATGATATTTTGTTGCTTTTAATACTAATGGCTAAAATTTTTTTGATCTTATTTTCATTTTCATATTCCAAAATATGGTGAGATTTAGATAAATAACATTAGTTAGTTACATAAAAGCGCAAACCAGTGTTTAAAAATACAAATGCCCAATTATGGCTATTCCTTTACAGCGTTTACTCAAAAAGAAATTTGGCTGACGCCAAATGGCGATAAATGCTCTATTCTGGAAACTCAAATATACTTTTTATTAATTTTTTCTAACATTAATATGGGGATTGGGGTGCTAATTTTCACCATATATTTGAATAGAATTAGATGGACCAGTGGCTGAGTATTCTCATTAAATTCCGCGTGAGACAATCAGGGGACCACCCTGCAAGCATAAAAAAGAAGGGGACAAAATTTATCAACGATTAAATTTCTATCGAAAGGCCGAAATTAACCTTTAAAATAAACTAAATTTCGATGAAATCAAAATAGACTTTTTAAAACGGTTGACAGTTTTTTTTATGAGTTTAGACGAATTTTCGCAGAGGAATGTAAATTACTGTATCTTGGTTTTAATTCTAAAGCAGCAAATGCTTCTATATATAGTCTGATTACCCGGTCAGAATAACCTGTAATTTTACCTGAAATACGTGAAGGAATACGAATTTGTCTTTCGAAAAAAAAATAGTTCGAAATTTTATCAATAGGTGATGCTGTACTCGTCATTATACGTACATGGCATCGGTCACAACTCCCATTGGAATCCCAGTGATGACATTGCGTGAGTTCTATGTTAAACCAACTGCACTGTTCAATATGCATGATTGTATTGTTTTTTTACTAAGAAAATGAATAAAAAATGACTTGCAAGTCATTCATCTGTTATGGCACTCTTTGTACAAAGCCCATCCACCACGACAAGGTGGTGCCACATCGGATAGGAAAAAGAATTGGTTTTTAATTGTTCCTAGGCCAAAAACCATATAAAAAGCCAACAGTGATTCGGTTTTTAAATGCGCCTAGACTTGTTCAAGCAGCGTTCAATATGCTGTCCAACGTTTCTTTTCCACGAGTTGAAAGTGCGAAACAGCATGTTTCACAACAGCTCGAAGTGTATCAATTAGTGATGTAGTGAATGTGTTGGCTAATGTTTGTCTTCAATTCTGCTACGTTCGCAATCGGATCACTGTACAAAATATTTTTCAGGTAATCCCAAAGCCAGAAGTTGTAAGGATTAAGGTCAGGTGAACACGGCAGCCAGGCTGTTGGAAAATGACGGCTGATAATTCTGTCCTTTCGAAAATGGATATTCAGCTCCAGCTTCATTCATCTTGCAATGTGCGGAGGACCGCCATCTTGCATAAAAATTGTGGTACTCATACATGAACGCGTTTGAAGTGTTGGAACGTTCTGTTTGCACAAAAGAGAGTCATACTGTTTGCATTGACGGTACATGTAATAGGACAAACTGGACCTATCTCCTCGAAAAAGAATGGTCCAACAATAAACGCTTCCGTAAACCTGCAACACATAGTGACTTTTGCCGAATGAAGAGGCAAGAGTGGCTGTGCGTATGGATTCTCCATTGCCAATAATCTGCGGTTTTGTGTATTGACAGAACGAACCTTGGTTATGGAAATGGCTTCGTTTGTCCACAAAATGCTCCATGGCTATTCATTGTCCACTTCCATCCGAACAAGAACGCATAGTTACCGTTCTTGTAAAACAGTTTCACAAGCAGAGCCCCATCTTTCATAGATAGAGTTATGATGAGCTTCTCAAATGCGGCATAACTTGAAGTCCATATACCTCGCGTGGTTTTAACAAGTGTTTTCGCATCAAACGTTTGTTGTGTTTCAGCATAATGAGCAAGCATATCAAATTCAAGTTCTCTGAATAACTTATTCAGCTTTCGTCTTCTTACCCGAGAAACAATCAAACAGACTATTCCACACCATACTCAACAAAACAATATGTTTTCATCCATTTCCCCATACTAATGCAAAAATGAAATCAAAGAAAATAAAAAATATATAAAAACGAAAGCAAAAAGGACAAAAGCAAAAAGAACAAAAGAAAAAGGAACAAAAGAAAAAAGAACAAAAGAAAAAAAACGAAAAGTGTATACACTCTATAAGTGAACAAATGTAGGTGCCCATACGCATTCCGGTTCCGATCTTCTACTTATGCAGCAGAAACGGGAGAACGCAGTCCGGAGCCTTTTCCGGAACGATACTTTCTTATTTACCGTTTGCTGCCACGTGTTTGGAGAAATTTGAATAGTTTCGCCCAAAATGTCCTCCTGACAAATGTTTCCACCAAAAGGCTGCACTTGGCCGACACATGATTTGATCCTAAGACTTCCCTTCAGAGTGCAACATGTGTCAGCCATTGCAGCAATATCTCTCTGTCGGAGAACCTTTTGGTATTTGTGTTGCATTACAGCCGCTGATTTTAACTTGGCCTTCTGTTTAATGGATCTATTAGCCAAATGATGTAAATGGCCGTCCTTTGTTAATGGATCCTTGCGGCCTTTTCGTCTCCACTCTTCCACAATTTGCAATTGCCGCTTTGTGAGGATATCTCCCCGGAACATAGCGGCCCTCCTTTCTTCTCTGCCGGGTTCGGGAAATGGATCTAAGGGAACAAAATCTGAGTTCAGTTTTCAAATAAATAAAGGACAAATGTGTTTAATAAATTTATGACGATTCATGTACATTTGACGATGCATGTGCATTTAGACCATACGTGCACCGTTATATTGTGCAATTTCAAGTAGTTCGATTTGTCTTGCTTAACATCCTATGCAACAGAGATATAAATGGAACTATATCTGAATTTTTAGATCTAGTTTTAATAATGTTTTGCCCATAAATGTGATGTGATGAATGAGATTGAATAAAATACATATATATATCAAATAATGAATAAAAAATATATATATATATAGATAAAATAATGAATAAAATATACATATATAAAAAATATATTATGCAACAAATATTTGAAACTTTATACACTTTGTCCCTGGTAATTTCTACCTCTACATTTTTCAATGAAATTGAGTGCTTATGAATGGTAATAACAGTAACACTTACATCGTATTTTAGCCTGTATCAACAGGTCAAGGTCATCCCATATCGAAAATTGAATTATGGTGTATTTTCTAGGCCTGTTTTTACGGCTTTCGGCCTGTCCCATTATGTAAAGCAGGAATTCTATAAAATATATACTTTTTATAATGTTATAAACTTATAACATTTATAAACTTCAATGATTATTTGAATATAATTAAATATTCGAACAAAAATATTGGAGAATACACGTTCAAATTTCTTGGTTTTCAAAAATTTTTTATATTATTAAAATAATATATTAATGATAATATGAGTGTTTCGATCAAACCCTTGATTTAGATTGACTTACACAAGCCAATTTGTCCAAACGGATTTAAGCATGTAATAGGTGATTTAAGGTTTCCGCAGGCTAAAATATTTGGCTTGAATAAAAGTTACATTTTCAGAAAATTTGTAATTACAAGTGCAAGTCAGTTTACGCAATTGGCTTGAATGTATAAAAGGAAACTCGACATTTTTCTAAGCTAAACATCTGGCTTGAATGAAATCATTTACCGAATGTGTAAACAAATTTAGAAGTACAGGGCTTTGCATTTCAATTTACGAAATTTTACTGATTTGAATAATATTTATAAAAATTTATTAATAAATTTTTATAAATATTATTGAAAAGTGTATAAAACGAGCTTTACGAATGCATACCAGAAGAATGTCCCTTGCTTAAAAATCTCACGAGCGACCCAACGAACTTTGATAAAACGAAATATATTTCTTCGCAAAAATAATAGCTTTTCACAAATTTTCAATTATAAAAGCGATTATCGAATAATAAACGTAGTAACATAGTAATTTAATTGTTCATATTAAATAGCTTTAACAATAGCATCCAAGGTATCATTTTTGAATTTGAATCAACAAAGGTCTTGTATAAAATTTTCTTTCAAGCCTTTGTTAGAAGCACTTTACTCCTCTTTAATAGCGTAATTATTATTGGAAAAAATAATCTTTCTTAGAATTTGTATATTGTTGTAAATATACGCTATGATATCAGAAAGACAATTTTAGTCAACTGATATAAAATGAAGTAATTTAATTGACCTTAGAAAATTGAGCATTCGCCATTTAACAAAATATAGAACAATGACAATGAGCCTAGGGACTTTACGATACTACCGACATAGAGAGGTATCGATACTTTCCATTAGATATTGGTGGTA
>QLNU02003225.1:52512244-52545347 GCA_006491805.2 Dysdera silvatica | reverse complement strand
GCTTTGGAGCCTAGATACCCATTCAGAGTGCTCTGAAAGGCTCCGAGTCTTCAAAATGGTATATGGCGCTAGTCAGCAAAGTGAATAGTATTTTAAACAATAACACCTTTGTGCTAGTTGATAGGTCCCGTTCTAGAAAATGATTAGGGAGTCGATTCATATTGACAAAAAAGTTTAATCCTGACGGATCTCTTTGCAAACGTAACGCGAGATTCGTAGCAAAGGAGTTTAACCAAAAACCCCTTTGCTACCCTTTGCAAAGGGGTTTAACCAAAAACCGGGTATTGATTTTAGTGAAACCTCTGTCCCAGTAGCACGACATGGATCCACCCAACTAATGGGGAACCTGGCGGTGAAGCTCGAAATTAAAATCCACTTGTTCGACGTAACGACTGCGTATTTGAATGGAAATCTCGAAGAGGAAATATTCATGGAATGTCCCGAATACTTTGAAGAAGTCCTCACTGAAATAACAATGAGTAGCAAACCTGATAGCGATACTCACAAAAAGGCGTCAAAAATTGTAGTCCCTAAATGAAGGGAAAATATTACTATTGAAAAGATCGCTATATGGCCTAAAACAGGCTGGACGTTGTTGGAATAAGAGATTAAATGATATCATAGAGGCATTTGGGGCGATACGAACCCATGCTTACCCATACATGTATTATGTCAGAGAGGAAGGGCAACTAACTGCCATACTGGCATATGTTGATGACATATTATTTATGTCACAAAATCCCTATAAATTAAGGAAATTTGAAAATCACATCAGAGAAGAATTAGAGGTAAAGTATGGTGTCGTAGGAAAATATTGTTTAAGAATAAATTTTCGCCAAGAAAAGGGTGTGATATCCATGAGCCAACAAAGTTACGTAAGAGAGTTACTGAAACGTTTTAACATGTTGGAAACAAAACCAGTTGCAAGCCCCATGGATGTGAGTGTTAGATTGAAAAGGGAACAGAAATGTGAGGAAAGGGCATTCCCGCATCCAGAGCTAATTGAAAGTTTAATGTATTTGGCGATTTCCACGCGATTCGATGTCGCCAATGCTATTAGTCAATTGAGCCCGTATTTGAATAGTTTTGACAACTTGCATTGGATAGCTGCGAAACGTGTGTTGAGGTATCTGAATCAAACCATTAACTTTGGGCTAGTTTTTAGTTGCACCGACGCACCATTATTTGGATTTATCGATTCAGACTGGGGAAATTTTATCGAAAATCGTATACAGGATATTGTTACGTACTAAGCGGAAGTCCCATAAGCTGGGATAGCAATAAACAGTGCACTGTGGCACTCTCATCTACTGAGGCGTAATACATGGCATTATCCGATGGTACAAAAGAGGCCATTTACCTTTCCGGACTAATTAATGAGTTATGTAATAGCCATTTGAAAAATATAAATGTGTTTGTTGATAATATTAGAGCTATCATAAAAGGACAAAACATGTTGATGTTTGGCACCATTTTGTGAGAGAAGCTCTAATTAATGGTCAAAGCGAGGTCAAACCATGTACCTACTGTAAACATGGGAGCGGATGTCTTAACCAAGGCATTTCCTTCTTCCAAGAATAATAATTGTTTAAAGGCAATTGGTGTCGAGGATACTGATTTGTATTTTGAGTAACTAGGTATACAGTGTGGGGGATGTTAGGTGTTATGATGTATTTTATTCATTATACACTTGTTACTTACATAGTGTAATATACTGGACCTAGGCGCGACGTATAAGCTCTGCGACTAGAAACCTGTTCTCCGGTGTCGCTCACTTGCTTGTAAATCGCCAGGCTGAGAGGACTATCCCTCCCCTCCTGTACTGTACGTACGTGTATGTGAAATGTGGACGACCTAGCTCTCGGAGCTAATGCTGTATCACGATCACGCTATGTTAATAAAGCGTTATGTTTCTCATCCTCAATCTGTATGGACTTCTGCTGAACCTAAAACTTTTAAGGTAATGCAAGTTTCGAGAAAAATGCATCTTCCATTATAAATATAAATTATACTAGAGTCGTTTCCCACTGAAATTTAACCGAATGCCTTTTCTCAACATTGACTGGGCATCAGCATTCAGGAGAAATTAGTAATCTCATTCATAGGAAGAAGCTGCGGAATATATATACTAATATTATCATCATCATATTCAACCATTATCTATCTACTGATGAATGAAGGTCCCTCCAAATGCTTTGACCACCAGACTATCCTGAAACTTTGCTTTCATATTTCCTTAATCTGTTCTCGTACTTCATCCAACCATCTGGTTTGAGGACGTTTTCTAGGTCTTGTCTTTTGGAATGCAGTTGAGAATTTCAGTTTTTTATATCGTTGATCAGTCCTTTTTGTGATATGCTTAGTCTATCGCCATTTCAGCCTTTTTGACTTTAGAATTATGTCCTCTACTCTTGTTTACTCTCTCACTCAAATATTTCTTTTTCGATCCCATTTGGTTATTCCGAACATATACCTCTTCACGTTCCTTTGGATTGTCTGTAAATTCTTTGCTGCGTTCATTAGACTCCACGTGTCTGATCAATAAGAGAGGACTGTCAATACATACTGGTTGAAAACCTTTCTGTTCATATCCAGAATTTTCCAATTTTCCCTTGAAGAAAAAATTAATTTTTCCAAATGCAGTTCAGCGAAGTTTTTTACGTCTGTAGAGAGTTTCTTAGATCTACTCACAGGTAATTTCAAAGGACTGAGCTCTGTATATTGAATCTCGCTCCAGACATGAATTCTTACTTTTAGGGAGATTATTATGTGCCACTCTTTATGTTTACTATGTTTATAAAAACTCCTGTAAAGAATTTAATCAGGGAAGTTCATTTTGTTATTATTTATTTGATCAGATAAGTTAAGTTCATGTTCCTATTAAATTTTATAAATGCTGTAGATATTATTAGTAGATAATTCAATATACCGTCAAATTAGTTATGGCACCAAAGTTCCTTGTAACGAATGGCGGCGTTAAATCGGGGTTTAACTGTGTTTTAAATAAATTTAACTCATATTTAGTTCAAGCATTAATAGCGTTAATTGGCTTGAGAGTATAAAATGTGGAATGTAAAATATAATGAGATACGTTTCAGTGTTTGTGCTGCGTATCGTAGTGCATATCAAGTGTTCTTTTATTTTAAGCACCGACAGGCACGTTTTCAAGCCAGATCCAAAAAATAATAATTTTCCTGAAATTATGCTTTTCGTCTTCTGAATTTTTTCAAGCCAGTTTTGATTCACAGCTCGTCTACGCAACTCTTGTGTATAAATTGTGTTGTAACTATGCATAAATTTCCCCTGCATGATATATCATTACCGGAAACACGATTAACAGGCTGCTAGTATCCATGATAAAATGAAAGTTGGCAGGTACGAAATAATGTACATGTAGAAATGAATTTCAAAGGTCACATGTAACCAGGTTTTGCCTAATTTCTGTAGATATGTTTATTTATATATATATATAAGCCAAAGTTAAGAAATTACGAAAAACACGTTGTAGTACTTGAAAAAGATCATTATTAAAAATAAAATTTACGCTTTTTATGTAAATCTCTTGAATCTCCAGAAAATACTGTTACTTTTGGTATCACCTTTCCGGTGTTTATTCCAATGATGTTGATTGTTATTTTTATTTGCTTTTGTTTATTACAACAATTATTTTTCTCTTTCTCTCACTCTCTATAATAATTATATTAATATTTCTATATTATTATCCTCACTTTTTATTATTACGGATATTTCTATTATTATTGCGTCAGCAGGTTGCTTTTCATAATTACTCGTAGAGTCAAATGCGATAGAACCGTTATGAATTAACTCACAAATGGTACTTTTTTCACTATTAAAATAAAATTCTTAAAAATTTTTATAATTAAAATACTAGCCAGAAAGGTGTTGCATTTATCATATGCCAGATTATACTGTGAATTTATTAGTCTTGAGGTATTGAACGGAGCACATGTACAACGAAGATTCAAAATTTAATAATAAATTGAATACGATGTATTGTATGCATATATTGTATACGATGTATTGTATGCATATATTGTATCTTTGAAGAAATTATCCACACACGGAACACTTTGTAAGCACGTCAATTGGCCCTTGCTCCGCCGATCAATTAAGGAGCATCAGAGTGGAAATTTTCTGCCTGGAAGCTCATATTGTTAGCTAGGTAAAAGTAAATAGTTTAATTGCTTGAGATGGTTTGTGTATGCGTAGTGCTTCAGAACAGAGTGACTTAATTGGATTAGGTTTGACACTGATATGTTCCAGCGTTTACGGTGTGCGAATCTAACAAAGTAAAACCCCTCAGTTTAGATTAAATTGTTATTAGTAAATGAGGACGCAATAACTGGCGCCAACCTTCGTAATATTTAATCTCGTTTTAATTTCGAAAACTAACGTGCGTGATCTACTAGTATGAATAACTTAATTTTGATAAATTTACTATTTGCCTTTTGGGCTAAATGTCTAAAGACCAATGAGGTAAGAAAATTCTAGTTTCTAAATTAACCCTCTGACTTCTTATCCCGCGATTTTCGCAGGTATGAAATTTTTCCATATTTCATCTCTCATCATCTTTGGTTTCAAAAATGTGCTACATATTTTAACTCTCAATTACATGTAGATTTAAAATATTGAATAAAAAGAAATATGCAGTTTTTGAAGCTATTTTGATAAAAAAAAATGAGCCATCAGGGGGTTAAAGGTAATTTAAGCCCAAATGACCTATCTCAATGTCAAATCATATTTTCTTAAATTTATCGTATGACAGGTATTCAATTCATTACAGGTATTCAATGCATTATAGGTATTCAATATATTACATGTATTCAATGTATTACAAGTATTCAATGTATTACATGTACTCAATGTATTACAAGTATTCAATGTATTACATGTATTCAATGTCTTTCAGGTATTCATTGCAGAATAAATATTCATCGTGTAACAAAAACCCATTATACAATAAGTGTTCGTTTCATAACAGGTATTCATTGTAATATAACAGATATTCATTGTAATATAACAGGTATTCATTTTAATATAACAGGTATTCATTGTAACGTAACAGGTATTCATTGTAATATAACAGATATTCATTGTAATATAACAGGTATTCATTGTAATATAACAGATATTCATTGTAATATAACAGGTATTCATTTTAATATAACAGGTATTCATTGTAACGTAACAGGTATTCATTGTAATATAACAGATATTCATTGTAATATAACAGATATTCGTTGTAATATAACAGGTATTCATTGTAATATAACAGGTATTCATTGTAATATAACAGGTATTCATTATGACTGTTCTTCAATATATAATTTATAATGGTATACTTTATGGTGAGATTGAGTATCAATAACATAATTGTTAAGGAAATTTCACAACGATCTATATGCTATTTCCGTTTCGCAACAATAATAAGTACATGATTTTATAGAATGAATGAATGAATGAATGAATGAACGAACGTTCGCTCGCTTGCCGCAGACGTATTCCCTTCATCCGTGAAGTACTTCGATGACGTATTTCCTACGAATCGCCCATTTCTTGTCCAGTTCTTAAATAAAATTGCATATAACAAAATGCAAGTAAGAAAAATAATTACAGGAGGAACGATAACCAGGCGTGATACATACTAGAGAAACAAATACATAATTAACAGAGTTGAACTGGTTTTAGCTTAAATGTTTTTCGATAAAGTGTATAACTTCCTTTTTCACGGAGGCAGACAGAAGAGGCGATTTCGTTGTTCGAGAAATTCCCGTTTTTATGGGTTATCAGTGGATAGATTGGCGACGCCAAGACCGTAGGATTTAATTTCCTGGGGGGAGGGAGGGTTAAAAAAGTTTACCGCATGTATCGATACAATCATAGCATGCAAGGCCGTAGCCAAGTCCCATTAAAAATTTAGTTTCGGGTGGGGGGGACAGACCGGTCTCTAAGATCACCCCTCTCTGGATACGGACATAGGTTACGCCATCTGCTCTTAAAATAAATTAAGGAAAGTTTGAATTTAAATCCTTGAATTATTTCTCGAAGAAAATTCCTGATACCCATATTTGTACCCACGGGTGAAAGGACCTTAGCATGAGCAAAAATAAGTGGACCTCGGGCACATAATTTTCCCCATGAATTTCCTTGTGAACCTTCCCTTTAAAAAGTTTGAGCGTAAAATTCCTAAAATGCAAGTACAGCAGAACCTACCTAAAGAGACCACATTTGGGACTGGACTGTAATGGTCACTGTAGTCAGATGGTCACTGTAGACAGATGGTCACTGTAGACAGATGGTCACTGCAGACGATAGACATGACTATGTATAGCATGACTATGTCTCTACCAATTCTTTCTTATAAAAAGCGGTCACTTCATTCAAGTGGTCCATTTACCAAGGAAGTGATTTTTATTAGGTTCCACTGTACTTTATTATAACTAACTTTGTGTATAACTTTACTCTTCTTTGCGTGTAACGTGTGTAATACACTTCTTTATTTACAGTGTCACCTGACAAAGTGACCAGGTGTATTATGAACTTTTACTTAGCGGTCACCCCCAGATACGGGCACAGACACTGTCTTTATAATTCATTCATTATTCATTTCATCATTCATTCCATTAGACTAGAATAGACCACCCTGCGGTGGCGCAGTGTGGTAACGCGTTCGCCTAGTGCGCCGTTAATCCGGGTTCGACTCCCAACAGTGCAAAGAACGCTTACTCAGAGATCTCATTGCTCACTGCAGTCCAGGGTTTGGTTCCCTAGGCTTTAAGAGGTTCGGATTCCTCGGAAAACAGTAGGTCCCGGCGCAGTATGACCATTGTAGTCCTTGAGCCGTAAAATCATAAACAGAGTAGAACTTCTACACGTGCACAATGTATTTGAACTTCAGCCTTTCACTAACGTCGTTTCTAACGAACGAAAGGAGAGAAGGAAAGAGTGGCAATTTACTGAGATTTGCTGATTCAAAGGAGTATAGCGTAACGAAGACTTTAGTATCCTAGGGGGAATCTCGACTAATACTACACAAGTGGTGTATTTATTATTATTTCCTTAATTATGCGTCAATGAAAAGGGAAAAGCTTGCCAGGAAGGGGCTTCTGTATTCCAAGAAGAGGCTTTTTAAGAAGCAAACTCATGTAAACAGCCGTTAAAATCACATGATTAGAAATTTATATCCCAATTCTGGGAATGTGACGTCACATCGATATTTGCACGGCCATCAAAACAGACTCTCTCGTTAGCCGCGGATATTTGTTACGGTTAAGGTCGTAGAGTTCATGTGGTTACCCTTCTTTCGAAATGACCCGTACTAGTCATTTTCGACCTGGACTAGTGGGTAAAGCCCATAAATATCCAAAGGACCGGATTTTTCCAAGGTACATAATATTTTACATTTTGTTGTAAATTTACTTGTTGTATTCAACGATTACTTACGTCCTCTAGCTTAAATTTGTCTCGTGTGTTCAAAAATACTAATGTTTCGAAATAAAGTATTTAATGATTGAAATGTAATATTTCAGCTACTTCAGAATAACCATCCTCGTTTGCGGTCACCCCGCTATGTTGAACAAGTTTTTCTGTCCGAAGAGTGTCCGTTAACAAGGGGTTTTACATTATTTAAATTTATATTTCTTTATACTTAACTTTGCATTTTTTTTTGTATTTGACTTTATAATTCTTTATATGAGGCCTTGACAACAACGATGGTACAAGTCCAGATTTGCTTAAAATGAGATACGAAAGAGTTTGCGCCAGAAGAATCGCCAATTTCGTTTCGGCCATCAGTAACGTGGTGCAATGATATAGCCAATTAATTACACTATGGATATATAGTATTGCAAGAAACAAGGCAACCCCAGAAGATGGACTTACCTTCAATAAACATAATTCAAAAATTCCATTTTTGTGACTTATACCATGGTTGTTTTCAACGCCTCATATTTCACTTTATATTTCTTTGTATTTAACTGTAAATTTGTAGATAACTGTAAATTTGTGTTTTACTTAACTCGTAAATTTGTATTTAACTGTAAACTTGTATTTAACTGTAAACTTGTATTTAACTGTAACTTGTATTTAACTGTAAATTTGTATTTAATTGTAAATTTGTATTTAACTGTAAATTTGCATGAACTGTAAATTTGTATTTAATCAATTTGTATTTAACTGTAAATTTGTATTTAACTGTAAATTTGTAGATAACTTTATGTTTGTGTTTTACTTTATATTTGTATTCAGCTTCATGTTTCTGTGTAATATTTTTTGTATTTTCTGCATTTACATTTTTTTATTATAAGCTCTTTATTATATGATATTTAATGTAATTTTGTTGTATCTAACTTAACGATGTCATGTTTTCCTTTCGAACTAGTTTTGCACTCTTGTGTTTCCTATTTTAAAATTTTTTGTAACTAACTTTATACACACGTATGCCTAAATTTAGCATTGCTGTATCATAGTTGACAATTTCTTATACCTAAATTCCTACTTTTTGTAAGCGACTTCAGCTTGCTTGTGTTTCGTTCCTAAGACCGTACGAAAGGGGCGTTAAACTCAATCCTAACCCCTCTCAACCTTAATTAGGTATTACTTAAAATTTTGTATTTCTGTAAAAAACCTTTTAGAAAATTAACGCACTGGCCTGCTAGCATCACACTTTCTTGCATTTAACTTTTCACTTTCTTGTATCTAATTTATCAAGAAACTAAACGACGAAAGAAATTTTTGCAAACTTATCAATTACGCCACCCTGTCTCTTAATGTTGCATCAGAATAAATGTAATATTCATAAAAATTCGACGTCGCTTCAAGCAATGTTTATACCACATCAATATAACCAAAATTTTGTCGGTTGATTTGCAGTTTTCTCAGATGTTCTTAAAAAAAATCACTCCTAGAAATTGGAATTAGGAGTTTGCAGAGCGGATGAAAATTCTATTACGCTAGCAAAGTTAATGGTTTCAGGAAATTATGTGTGATTTCGCCTCAGGGTTTCGTAAATTAGTATTAACGATCCATGTTAATTTCTCCTTGCAAAAAGAAGGCGGCATTTTTGCTGATTAGAGAAGCAGGGCCCGCTTTTAATGCGAAACAAAATCAAAAATATATTCGTCAGAAAAAAATGTTGGATGATAATTAAAAGATGGAGGGTCCAGGAAAGTTCTCGATAATTTAATTAATTATACAGTTTAATTAGTGTATTTATTGATATTTATTTTAATTATATATTTGGGTTCCATACTTTGTAGTTCTTGTAAACAACAAATAAGTTTGTAAATTATACTTAAAATTTATTAATGATCATGTAGATATCATTAAAAACACTAATACCTCTTAAGTTCTCTAATGTTTAGATATTTGTGTAGGACTAAAACTATTTTTATTGATAAAATAAACTTTGGTCCATGGTTACATGCACAATTAAAATATAAAATTAATGATATTATCTACCTTCATATTGGATATCGAAATAACAAAAGATTACAGGCTGAAATTTATATAATTATGTGAAATAGATTAATCATTAAATAGAGTTAAATTCACTTATAATTAATAAGAGTAAATTTATTAATTTACCAATGAGTAAGAGAGAAACTCTATTAACGTATTAACGAGTAAATTTATTCAAACTATGTGCAGTTGTTGATAAGATATCCAGGGGCGGACTGGGTACTTTCAAAGGGCTCATACCTTGGATAATTGAAGGTGGAGAGCCTTTGTCTATTTGAAGGCGCAAGTCCTATCACCCATGTGGACGCACCGACCTAAGGGCCGACTGGCCGGCGTATTAGTCCGCCCCTGGATACATCTAGTGTGCAATATATCATATGTAAAATGGTATGAGTGGAATTAAGAAAATATTAACCAATAATTAGTTTAGAATTGATGGTATAAAGCAATAGCTTATTACATGGCCCTCTTTATGAAACTATTTAGAGGGTCTCCGGATTTAGCTAGGCAAATACGGATTTTGTTTGGCATAATATTTGTGTAATACACGTTACTGGTTTTTAGCGAACAAGACCTGCATGGAACTCGGTTTTAACGAATAAAAATGGCGACATTTTTCAACAAAATGTAGAACAGTCTAAAAAAGTCAAAATTTGAAAATTGAAAAAGAAAAAGTGATTCAAGACTTCGTTTTTAACTTAGGCGATCATGAAACATTTTTCATCGTTCAATTTGTCCTTTCATTCATTTTCCATCCATCATTCCATCGGTATATTCATCCATTTCAACGGAGGATTTTTGCGAACTCTTATCCTTTTCCGAATTTTACAACAAATACTTTTTTATATATCATGGAGGTTTGCGGGATATTCTGCCGCGTCAGTTTATTAAAAACACTTAACGTTTCACTCCGTGCTATGCGGAGCATCCTCAGAAGTAATACCGACCAAGTTTCCCTCTGTAAAATGCAAGACTTTCACTTGGTGGGTGGCTCGGTAGAAAATGCGTAATTAAAAATATGAGACGTATTTATAGTATTATTTCTCTGGTTATCCCCTGATTGGCTGATTCATTGGTTGTTGGATGAATGTCGTTGCTCATTGGCCAAGAAAAAATAGTTGGCTCGAAAAAATCTAAGTATCTTAGATCTTTTTGCGAAGTGCGGAAAAGTTGTGAACTCCTATCATTAAAAAGTATGTAAAATCTTATAACTCTGAATCGATATCTTCTGTCGCCTCAAGGGACCGAAATTTGTGCCTGGAATAAATTTCTGGACTAAAAATGCTTAAAATTCAAAAATTAATAATCACAGATTTCGTTGATCAGTTCGGGGTAGTGCTTAAAAGTTACTATTTTTTAACAACAACACCTGTAGAAAATTTTAGAATTACAATTTGATATTTTCTGCCACCTCAACGGCACCGAATTTTGGAAATTGAAGGCCAATTTTTAAATAAATACATGTTACACTTACCTCATTCTAATGGGAACAGAAACTTTATTACACCTTTCAAATATACAAATTACAAAAGCATTATTGCTTTCGTAATTTAGAATTATAGGTTAATATCTTTTGCCGCCTTTGCCGCCTCCTCGAATTTTTGACGCCGTCCTGTCTACCTGCCCACAAGAACCGGTTTCTGAGTGTCGTAATCTATTTTAAAACGTTTAGTTGATAAAGCAGTAGTAGTATTCTTTCAGTTAGCGGGCGTTCTTTACACGCGCAACTACAGTTGTGCACGTTGTGTGTAAAGTTTTGTCTTATCGTTTTTTAAGGGGTTTGTCTAATAGTTTTGTGTATCTCATCAGTATTTTTAGTACGAGATATTGGTCAATATTAGAAATGGCAAAATCATCGCAGTCAAAGTTTTCATGTCGGCAAATGTTGCAATGCCCTGTTTCTGGAGCACCAAAGGACTTTTTAGGTATGCATGAGGACATTATAAGATGTTGCGCTCACTAGAAATGGCGTATCGATTGCGAAACTGATGGAAATAAGGAACCATGTTTTTTCAGTTATTGCAGAAACTGTTGCTTTGAAGATTGAAAATTTATACCTCCATGCATCCGTTCCTTCAATTTCATATAAATGTGTTTGTGATATGATACTCTCATACCATGGAAAATATCGATCGATCATGAAAAATATAAAACGTGTGAAAAAAGCAAGACTACTCGAGAAAATGTTGAGAACTTTAAACTTCAAGTAAAAAAACTATTCGGCATATCTGCTTGCAAATGCGCGAGTTTTGCGGAGTGCATCTCTCCGAAGAAAGCAAAGTTCCTGCAAACGAGCAGACGTTCCTCATTGACCAAAGAACTGGAAGAAAAATACTCATGGGAAACGTTGATGTTCCAGAAACAAAACGGCTCAAGAAAGGCCAAATGCGAAAGGAAGAGGATACTATTCCTTCTGTAAAACACGCGTCTTCTGATTCAAGCTACTATTCAGTGGAGAATGCAGGGGAAACTGAAATAGAGGAAGGAGCGACTTACCAGGCATTGATCCCAGTACACTAAGTTCTAATCAGAAATACTTCTTAAACATTTGAACCGCGATGAGTTCTGGCGTTTGTTCTTCAGATCTAGCTAAGCGTCAACCATCAACGTTGAATTCGGCCCGCTGGCTAACAACATCCAATCGAATACGGAAATTTTATACATCTACATCAGACCCATCAAATGAGTTAACTTTGGTTGTGTTTATTCTAAGAGTCTATGCACCCTCATGGTTTCGAATTAAGATTCATCATTCCATAAAGCACGGTACTAGACGCATGTGGCATTTCATCAGCTCATCTCGGTACTTGACTAAGAAGTATCCTGACATAATCGAACCAGTAACTTCTCGCAGCGCTTACTTTGCGACTCCAGAAAACATGCTTTTGGCCATGTTAACTGATGAGAGATGCCATATTAGGACGCTTGCAGCCAGGCGGATTATCAAGGCAAGGGAAAATGGCCCAGATGGAAATTGTGTTCACAGATTCGTTATTCCTGCTGTTAACGTTGGAGCTACAGACTATGTAGATCTCATTGACTGGCAAACTTGGTATGTGACATCGCCTCCGATTTTCAGAGAGATCAGTTCTCATGAACTGCTGAAGATGATACATTACGGTGTGCTAATGGACGGCTGGGACTTTATTAAATATCCTTCACACACACAAGTAGTTGAGCGAATTGTAAAACTAATCACTGAAGCCTCTGAAAAAACAGTTGGACCACAGAATAGGGATGGATTTATTAGAGCAACACTAGAATCCAGAAAACACATGCCAAAATTTGAGTCCAAAAAAGATTACAAGCAATAATGCGTTTTTAATTTGTATATCTAGAAGATAGAATAAATTTTCTTTTCGCATTAAAATGAGGTAAGTGTAATGGCGTTTATATAAAAATTTGCCTTCAATTTCCAAAATTCGGTACCGTTGAGACGGCAGAAGATATTAACGTATAATTCTAAAATTTTGTACAGATGTTGTTGTTAAAAAATAGTAACTTTTAAACATTACCGCAAACGGATCAACAAAATCTGTGATTATTTATTCATTTTGAATTTTAAGCATTTTTAGTCCAATTTTCACAATTTTCGGCCTATTGAGGCGACAAAAGATACCAATTCAGAGTTATAAGATTTTGCATACCTTTTAATGATGAGAGTTCACAACTTTTCTGCACTACCGCAAAAAGATCTAAGATATTCCGATTTTTTCGAGCCGCCCTAATGTATATGTTGCATACACATATAAAACCTCACACAGAATTCATTTTTAAAGTTTAAATTACTTGATTATAATCACGGGGTCGGTTTGCCCCTTAGGCTGATCTAGGCGATTGCCTAAGCAAAAATTCTAGGGTTCAATCCGACAAATATGAGTTCTATAGTAGTTTTTTGGGAAGGCTACTCCACTTTGGGGCTCGTATTTCAGGTCGCGTCTGATTTATATTAGTCTTGCCCTATGTCAATTGAAAATGCGTGGTGGATATTTATCCCGTTCAAAATTCCACAAATTAAATTTGCACTTAAATTTAACCCAGTTTCATACAAAATAGTATTATTGAGAGTGCAGTGAAAAGTGTAATGATAAGAAATTATAGGAGAGCAAGTGGTGATTTATAACCTTATATTCAGCGTTTGTTGGCATGCTTAAATCATTTGCGTACGCAGCGGGTGTTAATGGGTGTTGTAAATCCCAACTGTAATGAAATTTTGTATATTTAACATAGAAATATATGAGTCGTAGCTCTGTAATCCGTTATGAGCTTTCTGCGTACGATTATTTTTTAAATAACATAACATAAAACGTGCACACACTCATACAAAACACACACACTGTGTGTGTTCTCTTCCTTCCATTAAAAGTCATTATATATCTTTTATTTATTAAAACTTCTCAATTTAAACTCTTGAACTTTAATATGCTTTATTGATATATTTGATATCAATAAAACATATATAAATGTCATGTTATTGGGACTCAAAGTATTCGCATTCGGAGATTTCTAGTGGGAGAAGCAGCAAGCGAAATATTATCTAGTTTGATGTGTATATATTTCGAACGATGGGAAGAGATTTCAGGAATGCAAAAAATTACTTCCAAAATTTGTCGGTGGGGTTGGGAAGTGGCGCTGTTAGTTTATAGTTTCTTACCCTGTAAGTAAAAAATTAAAATATGTTTACTCTGTGTAAAAATACACTGTATTTTAAATTACACTGTAAATAAAAATTACAATGTGTCTCAAACAGTTCCATAAGGTTATTGTCACTGTTCAATGCTTTGCAATGTAAGATTACGTTCTCTGCCGGAGGTAACTTCACTGTGCTATTTTGCACATGTTGCACCAGTCTGTAGTTTAATTTTGGCAGATTGTTGGCTGCGTCTTGGAACAAGTGCATTATGGGTCACCCTAAAGCCTTTTGGGTCATCTGTTGTAATACATATTATGCAAATGAACTTTTCTGGAGTTTGTAATCGCGAAGTGCTGCCGAATTCTGTTCAAAATTTTGATAAAAGGATCTTGCTTGTAAATAAGGAACGCTTCAATTATAAAAATATTAAATTTAGGCTTTTGTACATTCCCTCTGCCAAAAAATATCAAATTAGAAAAATATTGCAGCGTATTTAATTATTTAATGGAAAATTCATGTCCTTAAGTGGAATTTTCACTAAATTATCAAAAGATTAGTTTCGTCACTTTTCTTGGGACCTTTTCTGGAACTTTTGGGAACTTTTTTAATGGCGATATAATTGTTATTTTCTAGGACCACTTCTGAGAAAAAAAAGATAACTTTTCAATAAATATTATTTGAATACCTTTTATGTTATGAAATAAATGGGCTTTGAGATTTTTTTGTTTTAACATTTTTTTTATGTCAATTCAAATTAAACGTAGATACCCGTCAAATACGATATCCGAAGATGAGCAACTTGTTCGATATTATCCACTTCTCATATCGAGTTGCACATATAGCAGTATATTCTGCACATATCGAGTTGCACATATAGCAGTATATTCTGCACATATCGAGTTGCAGTCGTGTCACCATTTTAACTCGCACACTTTCTAATCTTTTAAGCGTAATTTCTCTACATGCGCGTACAACTCGAATCCATATTATGAAGTGTATGAATTCACTTTATATATATATATATGTAACAAGTATAAAAAAATTTATTAGTGATTATCCCAAAATGAAAGTATACTCAAAATCAAAAATATGCTCTAAAACACCCGAAAGTCTTGATAAAAGAACGTCAGATGTTGCGCTGCAATAGCGCACGTGAATTTGTTTCGAACGACACACTCAGAATATAATCATATATTTAATTTCTTCAATTTGAAAATTTCCCCTAATGCCTTGGCGATCAATGCCATAATTTTAAATGTACGATATTTAAGCCAATATTCCACGCACATATGAAATAATTTGTGGTTAATTACATATAGGAAAAGATTTTTATAATTAGAAATATACTGGTACAGGGCCGTAAAAAGGTTGAATTTTGTAACTTTATAGATATAACGAAACAATACAGAGTTTCACAAGGAGATTCCATAACAAACAGTTATTTCGACACTGGCGTAAGGTTTAAAAAATTGAGACCATAACTTTCCTTAAAAAGGTTGAATTTTGTAACTTTATAGATATACGACCACTTGTAAAATTAATAAATATCACATTCAACGTTTTTATAGAATTTGAGCGCCTTTTCTTTTCTAAAGAATTTTTCTACGAGCAAGTGTTAAAAGAGAAATTGCAGTATCATATATTTTGAATCATTTCACATGTATATTCATAAAATACCACTTTATTACTTAAAACTCACACTTCTGTTATCCAAAAAGGTACAGCTGACATAGTAAATAAATTGACCTGCATTTTCGTAAGGAAAATACTTGCAAACACCTAAAGTTTTAATTGCAAATCTAATGTTGTAATTCCAGTAAGTTTTACAATTTAGAAGCATTAAAAGACATTAATGGATAATGCGCATCTGGTTTACATGTCTAACTATTTTAGTATGCATCGCTTTCTCTACCAAGTGCACGCGTTTATACCATATGATGGAATAATGATAATTCTTATAAATAGTGGCTTTATACAGGGTGTATTTTTTGTTGTCCATATAATTATGTACATTTAGGTCCTTTTATCAGCATAGTTGGCAACTTTTCTGTGCTTATTAAGACAGTCACATCATCATGTAATGTGTAGGGATATATAATACATGTATTGGATGTGTATGCAGTATCATAGGCGTAAGCAGCAAGTTCATAAGTGGGGGGGTTATAGGTGCAATGGGGGGTTACGGAGCTGCAGCTCATATATTCCTATGATGAATATACGAAACTGTGACTCAATGTGGTTTATAACCCCATCAACACCCCCCACTGCGCACGCCAGTGTACAGTATTATACAAAGCATATTTGATGGATTGACTTAATACCATCTTCCCTCGTTGAATAAAATAGCATTTCATTTTCTTAGCAGTTGTTTTCTGCATTTTTCTAGAACATGTAATCGTTTACAGATCAGTTCAAGATCTTTTAATCATACTTTGCCGATAGACAATGAATGTATTAAAATAAATAAAAAGAAATATACTCTAATTTCAACGATAAATACTACTCCGAAATTTGTTACATGTATACATGTTTTATTTGTGTTTCTTTCTAGACATATTATCTGTGACACGCAAAACTACGTTTTGTTTCTATCAAAATATTTATAGAATTTTATAATATTAATAATAGAGCATTTTGATACAAATATTTATGTAATGTCAATTTTCCTGAAATTTATAGAAGTAATTTAATATTGAATAGAAGATATTCAATTTTTTAGAAAGATTTTAAAATTATGTTACCCAACTCTTAATATGGTCACACGGACTAATACCGCTATTAAAATAGTAAATTCGTGAAAATTAATTGATTGATTGATCCTGAAAAAAATTGATTGACAGATTTTGTGAGAATTGGTCGACTCTGTGGAAATTGAAACTAGAAGATTTATTTGTGAAACAAATTTCCCTAAATATGAATGTTATCCAAATAATATTATAAATAATCTAATAAATAACTAATATTAATCTTAGTTAATTCATCCCCTTCCAATAATTGAATCGCGACCTTGAAAATGATAATAGACTTCTTCATTTCGGATTTCAGTACACTTTCAAGAAGCGAAAAATCGCTGCCGATAAAAAATCTATTCTTTCCAATTAAAATTCGTTTAGATTTTATATTTCATTTTTTTATGACGAAACATTCTTCGACGGTTGACCTGTAAATTTAGCATAAAAGAGTATCCCCCAATATATCTTAAAATATACTTTAAAGTATATGTCTTAGCTTTTATATATTCTTTATATATGTCTTTTATATGTCTATATATATGTCTTTAAAGTATATGTCTATATATATATGAGTATATGTCTATATATATGTCTTCAAAGTATACGGTTAAGTATATGTCCTGTCTATATATATTTAGCATAAAAGTATGTATCCCCGTCATATATATGTCTTATAATATATATGTCTTTAAAGTATATGTCTTCAATAGTGATCCATCGGGGAAACTCCTATGTAATCGAAAATATCCTATGCGAGTTCTATAAGTCCTGTGCAAGTTCTACGTAAAAATTCTATGTAATCATATGCAGTAAAACTTACCAGCTTTCCAAAAATTTCAAGAGAGAATTGCGGTTCGGAGACAATTCAGAAAATGGCACACTGTGCTCTGTACATTAATCGCCGTGTAGTTAAAAATGTATTTACTTATTCATTACTTTGTCCTATATATCAGATTTATAACTTATTCATTAAAAAGGTTTTATCACAGCCTTCTTTCTAACAGGTAATGGAGCATTCGTCGTATCATTCGTATGTACAAATAATGCTTTAATAGTTAATAATAATTAGTAATAATGCTCAAATAGTTACCAGTAAGACTTTTTAGTTTTAATGTACTTGGCTTGATTATATGTTCTGTAAGCTCAGCTATGCATGTAGGTGTTGTTCAGAGGTAATATTAAGGTCTATCATCTCAATCTTATATAACCTAGCGTATAGTCCCGATATGCAAGTAAAAAATTATATATTATATATATACATAAATTATTATATAATTGTTATATATATAATATTACAAGCAGACCTTTTTTTTACAAAGCTAGGAATTCTTCTCACAAGTTCAGCCCTTACATACATCCAAACCATTTCCTAGAATGTTACCAGCTCTCCCAAAAGCATCTTTAAGCAATGTTTCCTTTATGATACAACGACTCGCAGAAAGAATAGTGCTCCACCAGTTTTTTTCTGATTCTTTTTCTTTCTGCTGGTCGTTGAATCATAATTTCCATACATTCATGGTTAGGATGAAAAACATCGTTTCTGAATGTTTTCATTCGTTTTATTTTTCCTCATCCATTATTTAAACTTTTTTCCTTCTACCCTCTTTTTTCATTAATATTTTCATAATTATTCAAAAAATTGAACAAAATACTTATAGTAATACATTTTTACATATCATCAGATATAGAATAGAATGTTTTTAGCGCATTCTTCGCTATCTGTAGTTTGCCTTTTACAATTTTACCATGTACATTTTGTCCTCTTGATCATATTTGACTGATTTAATAACCGAAATATTGGCAATGAAGTCTCAAATTTTGACTAGTTACACTATTTTTCTTCTGTCTCTCTATTCTTTCCCTGGCCCTTACCATCTTCTTTATATATATATACTCAAACAGACGTATTAAATTTGGCTGGAGTGCATTCGGAAAAAACAATTTTATCCTGAAGGGGAAATTGCCTTTGTGTCTAAAAAGAAAGGTCTTCAACCAGTGTGTATTGCCAGTCCTCTCTTATGGATCAGAGACATGGAGTCTAACAGTTGGAGCAATACGAAAGTTACAGACAACGCAAAGGAGCATGGAGAGGTGCATGCTTGGAATAACTAGGAGAGATCGAAAAAGGAACACTTGGGTGAGAGAGCAAACTAGAGTAGAGGACATCATTGTTAAAGTAAAAGGGCTGAAATGGCGATGGGCTGGGCATATTGCAAGAAGAACTGATCAACGATGGACAACAGAAATTCTGAACTGGATTCCAAGAGACCACCGAAGACCTAGAAAACGTCCTCAAACTAGATGGGTGGATGAAATAAGAAAACAGGTTGGGGTGACGTGGAAGCGAATTGCTCAGGATAGACTTGTGTGGAAAGCATTTGGAGAGACCTTCATCCAGCAGTGGATAGATAATGGTTGAATATGATGATGATGATATATATATATATATATGAGCACAATTTTATATAGAACTGAAAACAGCACACTAAGTTATTAATTGAGTCAAAAAAAACAAATATTTATTTTTGGTTTTACATTCGATCGTTGCATTGTTTAAGAATAATAGTTTCGAAATCACCATTTTGTTTGCGTCCGATTATGCCTACGTCACTTCTTTCGTGGTGTAGAACACTTTATGTGATATTTTTAATCATATCGATATTTCCTTTATTGGATATTTTTGAAATGATTCTTGCGCATTTTATCCATTGATGCAATGGACAGTAAGATTTGGAAATTAAAGTCCATTCTTCACATTAATTTAACACTGTTTCAGACTTAGTATGTACAGTTTGTGTCATGGGCAGCATCTTCGATGACTGATGGATTAAAATTTGGAGAAGAAGTACTTGAAGACGAAGATCAACGTAATGTTGGAAAGGTACACCACTCTTCTCTCTTGACGATCACCACTTCGTGACACTAGAAAAAAATCACATCAAATTTAAATACTATTGTCATATATCCTATAATAATACAAAAATGATCGCATGACTAATAATACTCTTATACTACAAATATTGCAAGCGTAAAGTTTCACTTTGATTTTAATTTTCGAGAACACGAGCCCATGAAAATTTTTTTAGAATCACCAGGATATATCGAGTAAAGACTTACAGGATCGCTAGATATATTATAGGGTAATTGAATAATGGATACTGATGATCACTTGTATAATATCACTTTTCAAGATCATGAATCAACGACCACGTTTTAGGATCACCAGGTTATATCGAGTAAAGACTTACAGGATCGCTAGATATATTATAGGGTAATTGAATAATGGATACTGATGATCACTTGTATAATATCACTTTTCAAGATCATGAATCAACGACCACGTTTTAGGATCACCAGTCAATGATCAATTTTCGGGACAAACAAGGAAAGTTGACCATGAATGGTCCGTGGATCATCCCACTACGATCCCATTCCAGCAAAACATGATGACTTTCACGATCACCAACTCGTAATCTTATTGCACTGAAGTTATTAGCAATAGCCATCTAGCGCAGAAAAAACTTTTTGTGATTTAAACAATTCATAAAAATTAGAAAAAAGAAAAAAAAAGGTTTAAAGATAGAATTATTTGCCATTGTTTTATTGACTCGATGTATTAATATCCCTGCTCTACACTTCTCTCCGTGTAGGCGGATATGTATTTTTCATATGGTTTTGGTCCTTCAGTGTTTGAGGTTACATAGGACCGACGCTATTCCATATTTTTCCCCTCACCGAATTACTTTTATAGAATTCTTTTTTTTTAACATTATTCTCTCACGAGTTTGTGTGTTTCTTTGGCGAAAATTAATACAGTAGTGTTCGCTTATCCGTGAAAATGAAACTGATATATTAATAAGCCAGCCCACAATATTAAATTGTAATGATAACAATGTTTTCTAAAGTTTGTAAAACCCGGGGGTGGGGAAATCTGCAGCCTTCGGATCATTAATTGCGGCTTTATGAATGAATCGTTTTACAAAATAAATCTGTTTATTTTTGTTAATGTTTTCGACGTCTTTTTTTTTAAAGTTTTATTATAAACTTAAAATGAACATATTTAAAATATAAAAGAATAAAGGAACATGCAAGTAAACAATGATCCCTTAATGCCCGATACAATTAATCTGCTGCATTCTTACATTACAACTAATGAGGCCTTCTTAGATTGCACCTAATTTAATGCGGCCTTCTTAGATTATACCTGACATTGTGGCCCTCTTAGATTACAGCAAATTTATTGCGGCTTTCTTAGATGTGGCAGCTAACCTAATGCGACTTTCTTAGATTACTGCTAAGTTAATGCGGCCTTCTTAGATTACACCTAATTTAACGCAGCCTTCTTAGATTACGGCTAACTTAATGCGGCTTTCTTAGATTACACCTAACTTAATATGGCCTTCTTAGATTACACATAACTCAATGCAGCCTTTGTAGATTACACCTAACTTAATACGGCCTTCTTAGATTACACATAACTCAATGCCGCCTTCTTAGATTATATCTAACAAGGCTACTTCCTTAAATTACAGCAAATTTAATGCTGCCTTCTTAGATTACAGCAAATTCAATGAGGCCTTCTTAGATGGCAGCTAACTTCATGGGCCTTCTAGCATGAAAAGGTTCTCCATCCTTGATGAAACCTGTATAATAGATATCTGGCCATATATATATATCTGCTACCAAAATCTTATTTATCTTTCGCAATGAAAATATTCTACCTTAAGTCTACAGAATTGAAATTAATGTAATTTTAAAAAGTTATTCTCTTATATCTCGTAACAAAGTTCGATTCCCAAAGGTGTGTTTATGGTCATAATACGCAGCCCACATTAAGCCATGTGTCCTGTCTGGGATAACCTAAGACACGGTACGGCGTTCTTACTTTTTTTAACTTTACTTTCACGGGCTGTTTCACTAGCCGGCTATTTGGTACCGTTATAAGCAATCCTAAATCTTACAAAAGGACAGATCCACAGAAAGGAAAGGGGCGCTGGAAAAATGATTAATTAATTAATTAATTAATTTTTACTTAAATTAAAATCTGACATCAAATTTCAAGGACTAGATTAAAATCGGTTTCAAATTTCGCTCCCCATCTCCAGAGAAAAAAATTACTAGCTCTGTCCTTGACTCTATACCATGGTCTATAACAATTATCGGTAAGTGATAGAACGAGGGAAACAAATTTACGTTCTCGTTTCTCATTAATTTAAAAAAAAATTCGACAAAAAATTATCAACGAATTTATCAAGAATCTGATATCTTTTTGGGTTTTCCCCCCCAATATGTGAAAAAGATTAAAGAATTACCAGATCAAAACTCCAGACTTCCCTTAGTCAAAAATCTGATATCTTTTGCAATTATGGAGATATCTCGAATATCTTTTCCCCGCAGATGAAAGAAGCAACAATTCCTTCGAAAAGATTTTTGAAAGCAAAGCTATTATTTTTTGCGTTGACGAAATCTCTACTTTCAGTTTTAAATTTCATTTCTTTCGTTATGGGGATAGCATGTTCGCTCACAAAAAGTTAATCTATCCACAGAATGTCCCCGTAATCGTAAGGGATTAAATTTGACGAAGTCTTCTTAAAGACAAAGCTGCAGTCTACTTTTAACTTTTCCGTTAGCTTAATTTTGGAGTAGAATCGCTTTCAGTCCTTCTTTATTTTTTGCTTTAGGAGAGCTTTAAAAGCTCTCCTAAACCTAGTTCAAAAATTCTTTTTAAAACGGTTTTCTGGAACTCCAATTTCTCCATGCTTATAGTTTTTCTTAACATAATCAGAGTATTTGCTTTCATCCACATAAAGCGAAGAAAGAGAAAGTACTTATATTTCTTTTCCACCGCTTTGGTGGCTACAAAAGATTTTCATAATTTGAAAATGAAAATTGAAAACTCTGAAATAAGATACTATGGAACTGATTGAGGAAGAAATATTATTGAATTTTGGGTGCAAGTTTCCTTAAGTAAGTAGTGGCGCAAAATTGAAAAACTCGAGAGTGGAAGACTATCACACTACATACATAAATGAAAAGCGTGGTGTACGTCAGCTGGAATCTTAACATTTGGCAGCTTGGAAAAGATATAAAGCTGGATGAATTTCTGTGTATAGATTAACTGTTAATATCCTATAGATGTAACTTTTTCTCAATAAATCTAATTCTCATTGGAGAGTAAACTTGAATTAAAGTCTGAATTTTAATATTTCCTCAGGATTTCTTATTAGCTTCAATACGTTGTTTTTTTCTCCCTTATACAGTCTGGAGGACATTGAATAAGATGAGGATTGGGGAACCGAAATGTAGGATGAACCTGACCAAGTGGAGGGGTGTCAATTGACAGAGACCATGAGGTGCCACTGTGGAGAAATTGAGAGCCCAGTACACTTGCTGATCTGTTCGCAGTTTCCGGAACTATTTACCATGGACGACTTGCTTCAGGACAATGAAGAGGTGGAATGGCGGCAAAGTTTTGAAAATGTAAAGTTTGATCTAGACACGGAAAGTGATTAAGTAAGTTATTTTTTATGTGGAATCTTCGAGCGTATTTTTTAACAGACGTGTCTAAAGTATATTCCAAAGATTTTCCAGAGGAATCGGATTGGATTGCATGAAGAATATTCAATAATATTAACGCCGTCCACTTAAAACTGGGACTTCATTGACTGAAAATTTTAAATATCGAAATTACCAAACAATAAACACTGTTCCTCAATAACAATAATAATACGAAGACAACAATAATCATAAGAAACTTTTCACGTATGATTTCACAATGGTCCATCAACTACTGTATGTCGGAGAGTTGAAATTGTGTCCCAAGTCTGGAGTAATGAAGTATAGGTACTCAAATTGTTTATAATAACATCGAACCAATCTTGGTTTTTGAATTAATTGCACCAGAAAAAAGACAATATGGGCGCTGACGGTATAAAAATATTGGAAGGGGAACAATACACCAGTAGAAGACATTTTGTTTGAAATTAGAGGAGGGGATATGCAATCCTAAAACAAATATTGTGGGGACAGGCTCTCCCTGTCCCAACCCGCTAACGGCGCACAGAGAAAAAGACCACATTCTTGGACAAAGAAAACAAACATACTTCATTGCTACATATAATAAATAAGTTTTCCACTTAAATAGAAATTATAGAAAATATAAATATTACCACTAGAGAGAGAGAAAACGAAAAACTTGACAATCACATAGAAGTAGCTGTTGACACTTAAAAAAGAATATGAAAGTTATTTTCTTCAGGAGCATATCAGTAAGCTAAAAACTTTTTGCTAGGCGATATTGCAATTTCCGAAAATTGGACTCACTTCGTTGAAAAATCCACATTTTAGATGTCATGATAGATACATTAGTCAACAAATTCTATCCCAATCTGTTCGGCTGCCTTTCTACATTCATTTTATTATTAATAAACACGATAGTTATTATTCCCTATGCTGCAGATTTTACCTCGTACAGCATTAATGATCCACCACTAAATTGACCTCTTTAAAAGTAAGACACTTTTTGTCAACAATATTGTGTCAGTATTTTGCAAAACTACCTTTCTAAGTTAATTTGCTTTTTATTTGAAAATAAATCCCTCCATTTACCTATGAGTGGAATATGTTTTTCAATGAAAAGAGGGAGAGAAAAGGAGAAGGAGAGACGGAGAGAAAGGTTATTAGTCATAATCTTTATCGTCAGCAGTGGTTGAGGCTTAAATTTCGCGTGTTATTGTTATCTGCATTTAAATTTGCTGTGTTGGGCATAGTTCTTCTTGTGCGTTGCTTCAATTCACAAACAATTTTGGACAAGGAATAAATCTTTATGAATACGAATCTCCAAATGGTTGATTTTTTGCTCCTGGAAGAAAAGGTAGACGTAGCTAGACGCTTACATTTTCTATAACTTGCAGAACCTTAAAGACAAATCTACATCGCATTATTTAACTATCCAATCGTTTTAGCAATACCTGCCCCTCTTATTCCAAACTTTTTTGATCTGAGAATTTTGCACAGGTTCAAGCTGAAACCGACGTTTTTTAGGCAGTCTTATTAACACATGCAAAAATAGCACATTTATTACTAGCCCTAATCCTAATGCATGCACTAATTGACATAATTTGTGCATGTATTAGAAAAAAATTGGCGATCTCACACTTTTTTCAACGAATACGTTTAAGAAAAATTATTTTTTACACGTTTTTTTCCAAAATTTCGTTTTAAAACACACGTGGTATGAAACCCCCCCCCAAAAAAAACCTCCTTTATTTTTCATCATATTATAATTTTTTACATGCACATGCATTACCTTTTCTATATTTCGTATTAGTCTTTTTCAAACCATAAACTTTTTATGATTTTAAATATATGTTTGTGCATGCGCTATTTTTTTCTGTGTATGTTTATTAGTGCCCAAAATTAAGATAAAATCATGGAAATTTTAATAATGAATATTCGCGTAAAGTTTTATGCCGAATTAAAATGGGCTTAACGGCAAATTTGAGAGAACTTTTCACTCGCATTATCTGAGAAACTTTGATTCCAATTAAACATTTTAAATTGTTTAGCCACATGCAAATATATAGAAACTATCTCCCATTAAAAATTAAAATAATGATTTTATAACGATATTTGAATTTTTGGTATCTTTACTGTTTTTACTAGGAACTACTCGCTCGATTTTGGTAAAACGTAGAGCATATTTTTATGTGCATACAAACATATTAAATGAGACGTTCCAAAAAAAGTAAAATTGCCACTTTAATATCCATGATGAAATTTGATTGTTTTTGACGTTATTCAAACAGACATATAGACAAACATATAGACAACATCTGTTAAACAATCATATCAACTTGAGTCTGAATTTCCAGGTCATGCAGACTATTATTTTGGATGCATTTATGCTTACGTGATACTTCTATGTTTCTAAATACAATACCGTACCACACGGCATAAAATTTAATATATAAATCCATTATTTTGTTCGCCAATTACGCCTTTTTGTTTGTTACTCACAGGCCTGTAACCATGATGAAGAGGCAACTAGGGCAAGGCAAAAGGCATATGGGGTACAGAGCACCCGGGATTGTTCTATATATAAGTAGCTCGATGGAGCAAATGGTGCACGCCTCTGATGGCCCCGGCTCGGCTACAGGCCTGGTTACTTCTAACATAAGTATAAGCAGAACGTTACATAAGTATAAGCAGAATGTTACATAAATAAACCTTTCTCTAGAGTATGGGAAGCTTTTTACCAGATCCAGGTTGATCGTGAACGTGAAGACCTGACATTTGTCTGCGATTATCAACCTCCAATTCTTCGCTGCTCATTCTGATGACCTCAGACAATGTTGCTGTGCACCTCAGTCGCATTTCTTGACGCTGGAAGTGCCTTGGACGTACCTCAAATTGGAGCCCGAGAACTGTGGACTCTAAAGAAGGATGTGTATTGAAGTGCTGATGTTCTATTGTAGTTCCTAATGGATAGTGTATTAAATAATCTTGACGAACCTGAAATTGAAAACATTGTCAGTGGGCCTTATCAATATTGTGTGTTTACAGTACTTAGAATTTCATGAACATTTAGTATGCATGTAGAAAATCATTTTAAATATAATTTTTTATAAATAGACACCTTGAATATTAATAAGGACAATTTGAAAAAATAAGAGCAACATTTGGAAAATAATAAAAGCAACATTCGAAAAATAACTTAATCCAGGAAAATGTGATATGACTGAGAGTAAGGCAAAAGTCTGCCATGCCTGAATTTTCCATAGAAATGAGACACGAAGTACCAGGGAAGAAATTTACATACAAGAGGTTAACTGTGTTGAAACAGGAAATGAAAAAGATCACTCAAGCTTTCGGACGCATCAGCAGCAGTCCTTCATTACTCCTGATGAAGAACTGCTGTTAGCGTGGCCAAAAGCTTGGGCGACCATTTTTATTTGTTATTTTACCAGCGTTTAACCTTTTGTAAGTAAATTGCTCAAATATTGTTTCCATTTAGCAATCACATTCGTTGTCCCATAATTTTGGTAGTTAGCATGGAATATATCTGGCATTATTGTATTGCTTTCTATCTGCTGGTTTATAAAGCTCTGGAATATTTAAGCGCCTTGATAAATGTCCCAAAGTTAAATATGGTAATTTTATCCCGTGAAAAGGAACAGAAACGTCATTCCCATATTTCTACAGATCCATTTATTTGGTTTTGGTGTCAAAACATCCAAACATCGTTCATTGGAATAGATATTGAAATGTGATTTGCAAAACCTATGGAGTGGTATACAGTTGATTGAAAATATGATTCGACACACACAAATATACACTAGGGTGGGTGGAAAAAACTAAATTTCTGTTATGGAAAACCCCTGTGTGTGTTGTTCGCACGAAGGGCAATGGGAAAGGTGGCCGCCGAAGGTGGCGGCGCTGTGATCCCAGTGGAAAACCCCTAGTGCGGAAAAGTTGTAAGTGACCACCACTAAGAATTGTGTGAAATATTTTTCGAATCGGTTGATATCTCTGGCCAGAGGGTCAAAATTTTCGAGTATTCGTAGAAAATACCCGAATTACTCGAATTAACTGAAGAAAATACATGAATTACTGAATTAATCGAAAAGCCCTAGTGAGGAAAACAAATTAATAATCATGAACAACAAGTGTATATAGTATAATTCCAATCCGCGTAAATCTATTCGGCTCTGACCAATGGCTCGAAATTTGAAAATTTTGTATATAAACGCTAAATTTATAAAACTGATAATACTCACTTTTTTTACCATCACATGTGGAATAACACATTAATGTTGGATTAATAGTTATAATACTAGATAATGGATTAGTATGTTTAATAGTGGAATAAATAATGTTATCATCGTATCATGATTGTTCAGTGTTCCCAGAGCCTTACAACGCGTTGTTGTTGATATTGAAGTTGGATTTTTGATCAAAGTATAACATCACTTCTCTGGACAATAGGGTTGATTGAATGTAGCCATCCCTATTATCGTGCTCACATACGCGAATCGATGCCTCAGTCACTAGTTTCACTGTCTGTATAACAGCCTGTGTGTGTGCGACAGGGAAATTGGAAGAAATCTCAACCGTTGGTGTTGACTTCTTCGACGAGACTTAGCAGTTCTTCCGAGCTCTGATGTGATTGCAGCAGTTGCTTTATCAGACACACCATATCGCTTACTAGTAAGTACAGTTGCGTAAAATGGTAGTGGCATTTGAGAAGAAGATTGAATTGACTTACTTGTACTTGAGCGATATAAATCATATGCTTCTTCGTCAGCAACTAATTCGGTTTCGGTTTCCACTGTGTCATTGTCAGTCCCACTAGAAACGCAAGAAACCATCTTTTTTTCTGGAAAAAGCAGACTCTTATAATTTTCCCTCGATGAGCTTCTAGTTTCGATAAGATCAGCAGAACCGATGTAGCATAGCCTTATTGATCTCTGATCGACAAAGTATATTCGGTCTTTGACTGGGACTATATTCCCCTAAGGACAATTGCGCATTTACTGATATCTATGAAGATACTGATATCTACTGAAGCTATATCAAAAAAGGTTGCACTTGCTTTCTGCCTGAACTTTTCAAATCTGTCTTTCACTGTTTGTATTTTAGTGACCCATCTACTGGAATTTTTTATGTCAATATACTTCTTGTGATATGAGAGCAACACAGTAAGTACACGCTGCAGAGAAACTGTCGAAATAGACGCTTTTTGATAAAAATTTTCAAATTTCCTAGCCATAGCGTCTGCAATACTTAAGAAACTAGGTTTTTGTTTGTTGTCAATCTCCAAAATAATCCTAAGTCTCTCGTTCAAACAACACTTTATGACGTTTTTATTTGTCGTAAGTTAACTTTCACACAGAGCTTTCGGAGGTCCAAAAATGAGACAAATAAAATTCTTTCGCACAGACGGCTTTGAAGACTTTGGCTTTGTCATCATTTTTCCCTTTGTAGCACTGTATCAGTTATTCACTGTAGTATCCAGCTATTCAGTCCCGGAAACTGTCCGCTACGCGATCGAATACGAATATATTAGCAATGGAGAATTAGCATAAGAGCTTACACAAGTCTGTCCCCAAAGGGCACGCACTGTCTGCGAGGCGAACTCTCAAGAAATTTTGAAAAATACAGAGTACGCGGCGCGTGCTCTCAAGGTCTCAAAAAAGTTTTCGTATTTGCTGGTTTTTGGACAACTTTCAACAAAGTTCAGCCTTTTTTTTTTCTAGTCATTTACAAACTTGAATGGACACAAACGAAGAAATGAGGAAAACCCCTGAACCCCACGATCACCAAACTGATATCCCGCATACGATCAGGAAAAGAATGAAAATCTGATGAAAGTGTCAACAGCCACCTTGGGCTTGGATATACGGTAGACGATCAATCAAATGCCAGTCAGCGCGGCGCGGGGACGTCACCAAGTCCAGTAACTCAGAAATTTCAATACTCTTTAATTAAAACAGCACCGCTTAATGTCAATAATTTTCTTCAGGACAGCCCTGAGCTTACACATCCACATGGCTTACGGTAATAAAGAGGAAAAGAAAGTAGGAATAATTTTACTCTAAAGACACGCGAATCAACTTGAGTTTGAAGGGTTTTCGGGATGCCAGTAGGGGGTTGGATAGTCGTAGAAAAGGCGGGCGAATTCGTTCTGAGGAAAGGAGACGGGAAAAGCACGGGTAGGAGGTAAGATGACTAGTTTGCTTGAGAACGCAAAGGGGTGGAGGAAAGGAATTAAAATTAATTAGCTAGTAATTAACTAGTAACTAATATAATAATAATAATAATTATTATTATTATTAAATCAAATAAATTGAATACTAAACACCTTCCGAATAGTTAGAAAATTTTTAAACCTGACACCAGGATGAAACATACAAAAATAATTTCACATGGAAGGAAGACTTGAGAGCTTGCCACATCCAGTCTCAAGCCTGACCCACAAATTGCGAGAACACACACAATAATAATAATATATTAAATAAATAATAACAAGCGCAAAATGCAGTGCAATAATATGTTATATATTAAGTAATCATTGCACTGCATTTCGCGATTTTATGTAAAATTTCGAAATATCAAGGCTTTGGTCAGAGCCGAATAAATGTACGGATTGGAATTATACTACGTACATTTGTTATTCATAGTTATTAATATCTTTTCCCTAAAGGGCTTTTCGATCTGAATAATTTGGGTATTTTTTATGAACATCCGAATATTTCATGTTTGTTTTTAATGAAATTTCAAAATTTCGACCCTTCGGTCAGAACCAAAGATATCAACGGATTTGAAAAATATTTCATATAATTCACTCACAACTTTTTCGCACTAGGGGTTTTCGATAACAGTGATTACGTTTTTTTCGATCCACCCTAATATTTGTAATATAATTAATATAAGCTTACTTATTTGCAATATAATTCAACGTAGTAAGCGCCGATGCAGTAATAGCAGCCATTGGGTCAGTTTCACGTTTGTAAATTCCAATCTTTTATTGCCATTAATTTAAAATCTAAAAAAGTAGGAGGTTATTCAAGTTCGGAACTCAGGATTTCCATCCGAACCGGTTTCACTTCAATAATAGTTCAGCTAGTACAGCGATAAACGATACTTTTTTAAGCATAGAGAACACTTACTTGTTTGATAGTTAATGACACAAAGTAGTTAATGGTACAATGGATGATTAATTACACAAAAAAATAAGATTCTGGACGCAATAGCCATCCATTGTTTTTGTTCATAAATATCTTCATTAATCGTTTTTGGTTATATTAAATATAAAACTGGATAGTCTTTAATAACTGAAAGGTTTATTAATTTTTTAGGTGAAGTTAATCCGTAACGGGGTGGGTGCGCGGCTTAACAAATCTCGCATAGGACGACGAGATAAGATCAAGATTTGTCGTATCTTCTGTTCCTGGTGATATATTTTTTTCACGATTATCTCTCACCCACAACTATTAAGACATAAAGGGTTCGTAAATTTTTTAGACGCAGTTCATCCATAACGCTACGCAGCTTAACAAATCTCGCATAGAAAGACGAGACGAGATCAAGGTTTGTCGTATCTTCTTTGGCTGGTGATATATTTTTTCATGATTATCTCTCACCCACAACCATTAAGAAATAAAAGGTTTATTAATTTTTTTAGGTGTTGTTAATCTATAACTGTGCGCGGCTTAACAAATCTGGAACAGGAAGATGAGACGACATCAAGGTTTGTCGTATGTTCTGTAACTGGTGATATAAATTTTATTATTATCTCTCACCCACAACCATTAAGAAATAAAAGGTTTATTAATTTTTTTTAGGTGCTATTAATCTATAACTGTGCGTGGCTTCATAAATCTCGAACAGAAAGACGAAACGGGATCAAGGTTTATCGTACCTTTCGTACTTAGTTTTATATTTTTCACTATTATTTCACTATATTATGTCTCTCACACGCACACACACACATAAATCTTATATCTTATAGATGTAGGATACAATATATTGCATTATGCTAATACAGTCGATTTTATTTTTTTAAATCACTTTTATTTTCAAAGTGCCTTTTCATTTTTAAAGTGCACTTTATAGAATCGTGGTGTAATAGTTCGAACGCTGGTCTTAATCACGCCCCCCCTGCCAGTTTCTGTATAGTTAAGTGTTCAAACACAGCTACAGTACTATTTTTTCGATTTTTCGATTACGCATTGGCAACACGGCACACCGTTGCTTTAAAATCCATGGTTTAACTCCAAATAGCAAAGAATATCTTGCCATTTTGCTATCTTCCTTGTGGCCTGAGGTTTGATTTTCTAAACCAAAGAAGTTTACATTCCTCGGAAAATTGTAAATTCTTGATCATTATGCCCTTAGCTCTTCTTGATTCATGGAAAACGAACAAGTAAAAGACTAGCTATCACTGTAAGTGGAAAGAAAATGATTCCCCCAAAGCAAAGGTTGAACAATACCCTGCTTTTTGTGGCGTCTTGTGGTATTGCATATCGGAAATGGAGGGAGGAAATGTAGAATATAAAACTGCCAGTTCCTGCTGTTGTATCGAAATAGATATCGTAGATCCAATCATCCAAAAGCCACATTATATATTCAACATTTGCCTTTATCCGTCACTGCATGTCATTTCTGTGTGATGTTTTCATGCTTTCTTAGATTCTGCGTGATGCATTTTTTCCTCTGCTCTACTTGTCAATCCATAAACTTCAAATTCTTCGTTTTCCGCATAGCTTGACTTTTTTCGAAGAAATCCACCAAGCAACAGCGCTTTGACGCTTTAGTAGTAATAAATAGAAATTGTAATTCGTATAAATCAATATGTGAATAATATATAAAATATATTTATTTCTTTTTACCCTGTGATTAATAATTTTTGATAAAATTATTCGTATAATGTCTTATAAAATTCCCTTAAAATGTCTTATCAAATGCTTACAAAATTTATTTTCCCCTATCATAAGTTTAATTATCTGTCCGTTTATCTGTCAGTATACTCAAAAAAAAATTTAACTGTTGTTTTTTTATACATTTCTGGACGAATGTATCTACAAAATTCATTAATATATGTGTCCGTTGTATGAATAACATGTGTAACATTATATCCAATAATATGTGTCCGTTGAATAGCTTTTAAAGAAACGAATGTGTACACAGCATGCTACCAAAACGGGTTGATGAATGTTTTAGCGCAAAACTCGCGTTTTACTTTATATAGTTAGGATATAGAAATTTCTGTATAGGTTGTAGAGATAAAATATTTTATGTAGGCGCCAACTAAGAGGAAAGGTAGGACAGTAATTTGGCTCGACCATGTATTTGCACAAATAATCACACCTTGTCCTTTTTATAGATAAATATTGTAAACCACTTTACAAGCTACATGCAATAATAATTTAGTAGAGAAAATAAAAATACAAGCTGACAGCAATGAGCTAGAAATTGTTAATTCATATATTTACCTTGGCCAAATGATTTCAATGGAAGGCAACATTATGAAAGAACTCAACAGACGTATTAAACTTGGCTTGAATGCACACTGAAGAAACAGTTTATCCTGAAGAGAAAATTGCATTTGTGTCTAAAAAAGAAAGGTCTTCAACCAATGTGCCAGTTCTCTATTATGGATCAGAGACATGGAGTCTATACGGAAATTATAGACAACCCAAAGGAGCATGTAAAAGTGCATGCTTAGAATAACTATGAGAGATCGAAAAAGAAACAC
>QLNU02003225.1:52492375-52512144 GCA_006491805.2 Dysdera silvatica | reverse complement strand
TATTTGCATACGCATATCTGTAGCAGTTTTTATGGCATTTCAGTGTATATGAACTTAAATGAAATATGATCCTATAATAACATGTAAAGGTAAAATGGCTGACATTGCATGTCTCACTTTAAAATAAATGAGATGCCGCAAGAAAAATTTGAAATTTGTTCGGTTGTTCGCTGTGAATCTATTGCTGTGATTTTACAAAGCAATCTCAAAAAACTTGAAAATTTTTTCTAACACCTCTTTTCCAAATTGTGTCAAGTGTGTGAGTTTTCCAGACTAGTTGCTCTTCCCCTTTCTCAAAAATTAGCGATGGAATTGTAAAAATCGAAAAAACAACGAAACAAACTTTCAGGTTAACTTATATTCTTGCAATGATATTCATTTTTTTTAAGTTGAAAGACGATATTCCAATTCTTCCAAGCTGAGGTGAGTGAGGGGGTCAGCGTGCCACTTTTATGAGAATATAATAATACATTGCTAATATATCATTACAATATATCATTAGCCAATATATCATTACAATATATCATTACAATATATCATTACAATATATCATTACAATATATCATTACATTTTCTGGTTACAGACAACGCAAAGGAGCATGGAGAGGTGCATGCTTGGAATAACTAGGAGAGATCGAAAAAGGAACACTTGGGTGAGAGAGCAAACTAGAGTAGAGGACATCATTGTTAAAGTAAAAGGGCTGAAATGGCGATGGGCTGGGCATATTGCAAGAAGAACTGATCAACGATGGACAACAGAAATTCTGAACTGGATTCCAAGAGACCACCGAAGACCTAGAAAACGTCCTCAAACTAGATGGGTGGATGAAATAAGAAAACAGGTTGGGGTGACGTGGAAACGAATGGCCCAGGATAGACTTGTGTGGAAAGCATTTGGAGAGACCTTCATCCAGCAGTGGATAGATAATGGTTGAATATGATGATGATGATGATGATATATATATATATATATATTGTCCAGAGTAAATATTATCTCAAATTTTAACAAACAAATGCAAAATATCATGTCAAAGCTGTCAAATTTCGAAAATCTTCAGTCATTGTTAATTTTGGGGGAATCATCTTAATTTTAAGATATTAAAACTTCATATTTTTTTTGTAAATTTAGATTGCCTTTGGATTTAGACCTTCCGGAAACGTTCCATACTTATAAACAAAGAATCTTATATAACAATTTTTGCCACCCACGTTCATATAGCTCAAACTGGAGCTTTTTTATATTTGGAGAAAAAGAGGAGCCGTCCTCATCTTGGATTCGAACCAGGGTCCCCACGTTGAGCCTGCGGTGTCTTGACCTACTAGACGAATGAGAACAAGAACAAACGCTCTTTCCTCCGTATATAAGGATGTAAGATATTATTACCCTTCACAGGGATAACACAATTGCCAAATAATGGTCAACACAGAAAAGCCTCCGGGGCGAAATTTTTGTGAGTTTTTTCGTGGGGGGATTTATTATACAATAATGTTTGCCACCCACGTATATTTAGCTCAAGCTAGAGCTTTTTCGTTTTTGGAGAAAAAGAGACGCCGTCCTCCACACCCTGGATGTGGACTAGCTTAACCTACTTATACATGGGTGGCAAAAATTATTGTATAATAAATTCCCCCACGAAAAACTCACAAAAATCTTGCCTCGAAGGCTTTTCTGTGTTGACCATTATTTGGCAATTGTGTTATCCCTGTGAAGGGTAATAATATCTTACAAAGAACCTTGTTAATGATTATAAATCTACTCCCAGCCTCACTTTAAAATGTGTCGAAACGCTCTACCTATCATCCAACAATGCGATCTATAATGATGTTACTAATTTTTAATATATTCCTTATAGTGCTATATCGATGCTTACTCTTAGTTATGCGTTTCTAAATTCCATTTTTAACAGCTGTATCCTAATTAATGAAATTTTATAATTAAGCAAATAAACTCTCAACATTTTTACTTAATATAAAGTAATAAACTCGGTTTAGGGTGCTTAGCGTTTCTGACTATATTTTAGGTATTTTTTTAAAATATTTTATGAAATACTTATAAAATTTTAGGCGTCATTTAGTTAGAAATAATTGCATAACACTGTTTAAGCTAGCTCATAAACACTTCATAAAGGTTGACACATTGCTGCTTCCCACCGACAGGGTAACTTAATTATGAAATTAAATTTTATGAAACTAAACTTCCTTATTACAAAGAAAGCTTCTGCATTAATAAAGCTAAAATGCGCAGTGCTTTGGTAGCAACTACAGACAAAACAATATTTTCATAATAAGGTTCATTATAAGCTCAGTTTATAAAAAACTGATTTTGTAAGTTTATTAGGACTTGTATTTTTATTGCAAATTGTGTCATAAAGAGATAAATTGCTGGTAATTATTTGAGCTCTAAAGAACCGGATTTTTTGCTGCATTTCAATTAGCCAACATCAACATTTTTAATATTTGTTAATTAAACAATTTCTTCGCAAAAAAGTACAGCTTATTTTTCTTAAAGCATTAAAATTTTTAAAAGTGTTAACGGCTCTTTAAGTGATATTCCTTTTATAAAAATTTTCCATATTGTTAATACTAGGACAATGCCTGAATGAAAGATATATATCTAAAAAATAAAAGATATATCTAAAGAACAAAAGATATATCTAAAGAATAAAAGATAGGTCTAACAAATGAAATATGTATATCTAATAAAACTGAAAATTACTAACCCGCATCCTAAAATTTAATAATATTTTAAATATCTTAGAGTTACATAGGACTTTTACTGATGCTAGCCAAGGCCATTAAAGCTAAGCATTTAAATTCCGCTGTAAAAGGAGGTAGTCATTTGGCGGCAGTGGCGCCCTTGTGAGTAGTTCTGGGGGGGGCTGAGAAAAATGTCAAATATTTTAGTAAATGTACAAGATACTAAAATATTATAAAAATAATTGCTAATGAGCTAAAATGTACGTTATTTTAAAACGCGACTATAATAATAATTATTATTATTATTATTCTCCTGAGATACATATTTAAATTTGCATATGGTAAGTTTATATATGAATTACATACGAGGACGATGATGATACGTTACTGATACAATGATTAGATTAGAAATGGAGGATAATGGAAAGCAATAGCTTGTTACGAGGTTCCCCTTCAGAATTATCAAATATAAAAACCTTTGAAACCTTTCAAAAGTAAATGCGTTGCAGAATTGAGCAAATCGAAATTTTGAACAAGGGCTAGTTGGAATCTCAAACCCTCTTCACCCCTATATGGAAGACAACGTTTTGAGATAAGTAGAGTTTCACTTGTAGAAAGGAATACAGAGGGTATTTACACATATTTATAAGGACTTTGACAACGTAAATAAAATGCATACAATAAGAAAAATATTTTCTAATGTATTGTGTCTGATAGCCCTAATATCATATTATGTAAATTTCCACGATAGTGGAGTTTTGTAAAGTTACAAGCGGGATTTCCTCCCATTACTCTCTTCCACATCTTTCCACAGTCCATCCAAGGTATTGGCTTGGGGTTTTGAAAGAGCTTGTTTTAAAACATTTAAATGCACAGCAATCCATCGCTGCTATATCTGAAAACTTGGTAGGAATATGGCTAACTAGTATTGACTTGATTCCAATTTCTTGTCTCATTTTTTCTAGAAATGCGGTTGTACTTTTGGAGGTGTGGCTACTCGCTTTGTCCTGATGGAGTTCCACATTTTAAAAATCAGTAGAATACAATTTTGGAATATTTTCTTTAAAAATAGGAGTCAGAACATTATTTTGATAATATGTAGAGTTGAGTTTTGCATTTTTTCAACTTTTCTTATTTTTAATTTTCCGTTATAAGAGATGCCAGCGATAACCATAAATCATTTATAGAAAATTTCTTTGCTCTCTTTGAAACAAACTTTTGAGTTTCTCGGGCCCTTTTTTGATAATAAATCTTTTTTATTACAATCATTTAAATAAATCCATACTTCGTCAATTGCAACATTTTTGTCCATCTATTTCCTGCTAAGACTTTATTATGAAATTAAATATAAAAATCTTCATATATCATATAAAAATCTTCATCTAGTCTCCTGCTAAGAAACATGCCGAGGTAGCAGACGATAAACTGCACTTTTTTTGCTTTGATTAAATTCAAATCTTTATTAATTTATTTATTTATAGTTGAAGCTGATGCAGAACTTTTTCAATAGTTCTTTGAGGTTTTGGATTTTCTTGTAAAACCATAGACTGCACTTTAGAAATATTAGAAATAGTACTAATCTTTTTTGGGGTATTTCTGTCGGGTATTTTATTCTTGACATTAAAGCTTGACTATTTTTTCATTTTACATTAATAATATCACTTATTTTATGCTTTGAAACTTGAAAACCATGCTTCTCACGTTGTTTTTTAATTATTGGATGTGAATATTTCTCTTCAAAAAGGGCAAATGTATAGCCTTCAAGCTACAGCTTCTTTTTATACGCCATTTCACAGCACAAACTAAATTTTTAGTCGCAAACGATTTTTCAGTCTTCAGGTAATAGCGCGTTGCCAGGTTTTTTCCGAGTCGCTATTACTTTTTTTTAATTTAAAATCAAAGTCTTTATAAACATGTGTAAACACAAACTCAATTTAAAAGATTTGCCACTACATATGAAAATAGAAAAATAAGTTTTTCATAAAATCGCTTTTATTAAATATTATCTTTATTTGATAAACCACCCGCAGAGGAAAGTAAAATTCGGTGCGTATTGTCGGCTATGATCCCACAACCTTTTGATTGCCGGTCAACTGCTCTATCCATTGAGCTACAGACAGCTTACATATTGGAATTGTTCATTTTCAATATTATCATTATGTTACGCTATGTTTTACGTTTTTTCACATAACGTTGCCTTCTGCATACTAACTTTATCTGCACAGGGATGCGTCCAAATACCTCACGTCTCTGCAAACGTGTTTTCTATGTTAAGGTAGGCGATTCCGTTTTACAACCACTGTATTTACGATTGCCGCATATGCTCATGGATTTTGAGGATATTCCGTACGTATATTGCATGAGAATATGTGTGCGATATACGTATATTACCATCAATATACGTGCTGAATATACAAGGTGTCCGTGAACTATTTGGACAAAATAAGAGGGAGATAGACGAACAATATATTATTCATGGAACCTAAGGTTTCAAACCACTCACAGTGCCAGTTCTAAAGCAGACCAGTATGTACAAATAGTGAAAACTAGTGCATGAGAAGCCCAAAATATGGTGTCCTAATATCTACGCACTTGATTGGCTGACCTGGTGTTTCTCATACTGATTGTCCTTATTCATGCATGCTGGAGGGTTTTAGAATTGGCGGTTTTAGTGGTTTACTACCCCAGGTGATATGGCGAATATTGTTCGTTTTCATATCACCTTCTTATTTCGTCAATACAGTTTACGAACACCCTGTATATTACATGGTAATCGTTCTTGTCGTTATTTATTGCTGCAAAGTAGATCGTTGTGTAAATGTCGTAGATATTAGAGCTCTTTGGATTTGTTTTCACTATATGTCACAATAGCAGTCGCAGGACATAGTTGTACCATACCATTATTTTATATGTGTATAGTTGGCCAGGGTGTCTGCGGTATAAGGGACAGAAAAACCATGGTGTGAAGGAATTTGTAGTTACCCAAAGAAGTCAAATCTCTGTTGCTAAGGTAATCGAATTCCAGATTACGGTGTGCAGAAATACAAAGTAGGCGTTCTACGATACGATTGGTAGTCGAATCCGGTTTAACGGTCCGATAGCCGAATGCGTTACCGTTACGTCACCGTAGGGCTGTGGTCCTACATTTTCAGAGGAATCTGATACTGTTAATACCTGTGAAACCCGGACTACAGTGAGTAGCTAATCGACCATAAGATTTTTCTTTGCTGCTGCATCCATTGGTGTAAGCAGGGGGTGTTGATGGGGGTTGTAACCCCCGATTGTAATGAAATTTTGTATATTTAACATGAGAATATGTGGATTGTAGCTCTGTAACACCCCATTGAGGCCCCCCGTTACGACCTTTCTGCATAGGCCTATGGTTGTATCATTGATAGAGACCCTCAAACTTTCCGACTGGCGAAATGCGCGAAAAATTCAAATAATGATGGGAAACATGCTTTTAAGTCAAATGAAATATATTTATGTGGGTTTTGATTCGCGAACTACTCGCGAAATTTTGCAAATCTGCCAACACATGAACGAATTTTTACTTCTACTCGAGAAATTTAAGAGTATCTGCCGAAGAAAATCGTAAATTTACACCATTTTATGCGTTTCTTGCCTTTTCGCGAAAAAATTTTAAAATGTTGTGAAGATATGGCGTCACGATCGTGAAATAGGAAATATCAACCGCCAAGTGATAATTGCCTCAGTTCCAAGAAATTGGAGTCCGAATTTGCGTTGATACGATATCGTCCATTAACATCACATCACGCCAGAGACAGTAAGTTTAGATGAAAGAATAAAACAATTCTCTCAAGATGGAATGAAGTCGTCGGGGAATTTGATGTTGTGCAGTTTTGCAATAAACGAGTTGCATGGAAAATCTCCGATGGTGTGATAAAACACATTACAATCAGAAGCCACGTGAAATCGGTCAAGAGGCGCGAGCATCAAAGGACAATCTTTGAAGCTGTTGAAGATGCGAAAAATGTTAAGGTACATTATTTCAAAGTTTTTTCGGTATTTAATCTTCCCTCGAGCGTCTATTTACGTTATCCAGTGTCCTGTTTATGAGGCTTTTACTTACGGTATTCCGTTGCCTTCACTGCCAAGGACTGGGTGAAGAAGAATGTTATTGATGGTGGAGATTTTCCTGGGAGTAACGTTCTCCGGAGAGAGAATATTTTCCTCGGCTGGAGAACTCTAGAAAAGTAACAACCATTGCAGCTTTGAAAAACAAAAGTTGCAGTGATGTCTAATGAGACAATAAACAAGATGGGCAGGGCAATATATGGTATCCTGCTTTTTACAATGAAGCCCTCCAAGTTCAACGAGTAATATGTAGCTGCAGTCACTTCACTCGAGGTGGTAAGTGATTGAAACTGTACACGAGCCGTCAGAGAAGCATTAAGGGAAATGGAAGTAAACTTCGACCAAGTTGTGGCATTTGTCAGTGATTCTGCCTCATATATGACTTCTTGTTTCTCAGGGTTGTCACGCCTCCTTCTTGACTATGTTGTCCACATTAAGTGCTGGGCAGATAAACTTAATCTTGTTGTCGTGGTACTGAAAGATGATTCGTCCAAACTAAACCTATTTGTGATTTCTGTAAAGAAGACTTTTCTACATGCTAGAAAGAAACGACATGCCTACCAATAATTCCTACAGGAAGAAAAGTCCAAGGTTGGGTTGTTCCCCGTTCCTGTTTATATACGGTGAAATTCCTGGTTGGAAGCAGTTGAGCGACTAGCAGACAACTGGGACATCCTTTTTGAGTTTTTTGGCTCAAATGTTAGTAAGGAGTCTTTAAGCGACGCATCTTTTCATATCTACAATTTTGGAGATGATGAAATGCAGACAATGCATGTTCAGACTCTTTACGTGAAGTCAATAGCACCACTACTAAGGTCACAGAAAGATTGGAAAATAATCCCAAACCAATTACTGCAGAGACTTACCCAAAGCTGAGTAACTTGAAAAAGCGTCTACAGGTGCTTGTGAGGAGATCCTCCAAGAACAGAGGGGGGGGGGAGAAATTGAATATCCTGGAAGGCGATCTGAGTGGCATTATAAAGGAGGAAATAATGAAAACAGCGAATCAGATGCACACGAAGTCAGAATCGCTTATGAAAGGGGATCCTGCTAGCACGTTTCTGAAGCCTGTGGCTGATCTTTTCCATAGACAGAACATGATCTCACAGGCAGCAACAGAAGAAAAGCTGAAGACTATGTTCAACAAAATACCAACATTGAAGGACATTTCTGCTGACGAAGGGGAACCTGCATACAGGGAATTTAAAGAAACTCTGAAGGACAATCCAGATATCTTGGAGGAAGACGCTCTTGAGACGATGCGTGAGGATCATCAATACTTCGTTAATTGTGTACTAAGAGCACTATGGATTCCAATTTCAAACGTAAACCGTGAAAGGTTCTCCAAATTTTCCTATGTCTTAACTAACCGCAGGACAAATCTTAGTTTCACAAACTCGGAACTGCTGACAGCATATAATTATGAAAGTCGAAAGTGAAATTTTATATAGCTTAAGGAGTTAACTTTAATCACATTTGGTTATCAATTATGATTAATAAATCGTTAATATTGCAGCTATATAAGTGATGTATGATTTTCTTGTATATTGTTTTGTGTTTAAAGTATCGATATGTAAAAAATGTGCTTGAGTTTTCAATTCGGACGTCTTTCAGAATCCAAGACTATTTCCTTTTCACTCAAGAATATTCCCTATTTACTCAGGAATTTTTACTTTTGTTACTCAAGAAATTAAGGGTATTTTATTCAAGAATTTTGAGGGTCTCTAATCCAAGGGCGGACACCGGGGTGAGGTCACAGGGGTCATGACCCCCAAAATATATTTTTTCACTGTAAAAAATTCCAACTTTCATGATAAATGAAGGGTGTTATTCCAAGACCATGGCAAATTCTGTCCTTGAACCCCCCTCCAAATGAAAATATGTGTCCGCCATTGCTCTAATCATTGGTAATGAAACACAGTTAACGGCTCTGTGGTGGTGCAGTGATAATGCGTTCGCCTGGCACGCCATTATCCCGGTTTCGATTCGCAACGGTGGTAAAAAACTGTTAACTGATCACTATAGTCTGAGAGTTAATTCCTTGCGTCATAAGAAGTTTGGATTCATTGGAAAACTTTAGGTCCAGGCGTAGCCTGACTCTTGTCCTTGCATCGTAAAAGCAACAAACAAATCCCATTAACGGCATGCTAGATGAACTCTATATAAATATATTACCGCAGAGTTTGTTTGTTTAGATTTTTATGGCGCAAGGATATCTGGGCTATACTGTGCCAATTACAGAGTCCATTTGTACAATAAAATACAAGTAGATGAAGTGTATGTGCATATAAGGTACTATTTCGAAAGACAATATTTTAATTTGGTTTCTAAAATTGTTAAACAAGCAAGCTTTATCGAATCGAAATTTGTTTTTTACAATTTTACATGCAGACGATTAATTAGAGTTTCATCTAAAGCGAAATAGAAGGGCGCAATGCCCTGCCGAACCTATTAAGCGCTCTGCCCTTCAACTTGACCGTCCTTGTACCCACATGTCCCGTCCAGTCCTCAGAAAATAATGCTCCATCCATCCCTCGATGATAATTCAAATTCCAACGAATCCAAAACGCGTGACGAAATTTGTTGATTTATAAAAATTTTGTACTTCATTATTTCATTTCTGTAATAACACTGATGGTTTTGGCAAAATGAAATTGCTGGCGAATATTTGTAAACAAAGCACTGTTGCCAGGTTTGCAGACTTTCAACCATGGACTACTCCGACAAACGTTAGCGGTTCCACCTATTTTTGAGGTCAAATTTTTGTTAAAATCAATTTGTTTGTCTTTAAGCACTAAATTAAGCATGTTTTACATCCCTATTTTATGAAGCCTAGTTGTCGTATGGAATAGAATACTGTTTATTTAAATTATAGTTATATTAGTTTAGGTATTATTTTGTATGAAGTTGAGATCTTCTAATCTTGCCATCTGGAAACGCTGCCATTAAAGCAATCACGCGCACTTTTCCATCGCTTTTCGCATAGCACTTATTATTTAACTCGGAAAAAAATACGATGCCTGTCTGCAAACGAAAGCAAAACGATTTAAAGAAAGCAGCAATAGGAATTAAATCATTTAAGACGTTGTTTAAAGGGTTAAGCTGACATAACCGAGGATGTTCGAAGTTCTGTAGTTAAACCACCCCCAAAGAAAATCTCTTTGACAGGCCATCCACCCTACCCTAATTCTTCTAGATGAAACACTAAATGATTACTCCTTTTTTTATTAGCTAAACTTTGAAGTCCTGAAGGCTAGTCCTCACTGCAAAACCGAGACTCCCGATTTTGGTCTCAAGGATCCGGTCTAGCAAATTGTCTATAGATATCCAGTAGACCATCAGGTTGTCTCGAGGCAGTTCTGAGGCAAAATCGCAGAATATTTGTCTCCCATCTAAATTGGGAGTCTTGAGATGATCGCCCTACAACGTTGCACAACACTGCACAGTGTGGACGCTTGTGATACCGTAAAACTAGAGCAGTCTGCCTCTGAATCCATTAGCAAACATTTTGCTGACATGTTCTAGCGTAGTATTTATTTTTTTCACCTTACAATGTGGCCCAATGCTAAAGTTTTGCAGTTAATAGAAGATTATCATATGTTACCTCGGTTCCGGGAATTACTAGACCACATCACAAAAGTCTTTCGAAGAGAAGAGCAGCGGTGGAAGGCCTAGCTGAAAAACACCATGTGTCCTTGGCTGATCTTGGAAAAGTAATTCACAATTTGAAAACGACTTTCAATCGAGAGCATAGAAAAGTTAAGAATAAGAAAAGAGGTGGCTCTCCTTACGTATTTCATTGGTTCACATACAATAATTTGTTATTTCTTCTGCGAGGGACTGAATTACGGGAAGAATCAACAAAGAATGCTCCAATACTAACTCAAGACTTGCACAGGTGTGGACGCAAGACAGAGTCTTTAGACTGCCAAGAATCATCTACAGAAAATCGCAAGACTCGGTCTCCCAGTATGGATTTACCTTCACAGCTTCACTAATAGGTTTAAGGAAAATTTTTTACCTCATAGTATTTGGTAATTCATCCTCAATTTATTGATTTCATCCTCAATTTATTAATTCACCCTCAATTTATTTTAGTCGTCCTCAATTTATTGATAGCATTTATTGAGAATTGTGATACTGAAGTAATATACAATGGCGCCTCTCTTGAATTTATCATATACGACTATTAGTGAATTTTTCATATACGGATATCAGTGAATTTATCCTATACGAGTATCTGTGAATTTATCATATACGTATTTGATTATGCGAAAAGCTCTCGCCCTTTAAATTGACTTTAAGAGATGATTGATCTATATAATAATGCCTTTCCTATCAGGATTATCTAGAATCCCTACTTACCTCTTTATCATTGATGTACCAATGAAGTTCTGCAGGCGGTTGCGATTTTGATGCTGTGCAACTGACATTAACGATGTCCCCAACTTGATATTTCAGCTGGCCTCCCGTAATTCTGGGCCCTTCTTTCGGGGCTCCTGAAAAATGGAAGGCTTTAGACATAAAGTAAAAAGTTCTCACTTAAAATTAACATAATGTGTCCGACGAAAAAAATTAACACACATTCAGGAAACATAAATAAAAGTATAATTGAACAGATAGTGTCTAATTATCAGGTTTTCTAAAGACCAAAGGAAGTATATAGCTGAATATATTTATTTTCAATGTTACTTAGCTAATTCTGTGTCAGGAAATACTTTGCAATTCAGTGTCCGAGGTGTTCTTCCCGATACACAGTGTACATGAAGTTTAGATGCAATATTTTTCACACATGTATATCGACATATATCTTCCCATACCTACATATTTAGTAATACATATATGCCCACATATATCTAACACAGGCTCACTAAATTGATACGTTTAGATAAATATGTCAAATCATATCGAGACATTTGGAGAGAGGAAACGCCAATAAATTATGATCATGAGCGATGAAAAAAAAGCCAGTACTGACCAATCTGTGCCACTGCAAGTGTTTTGGCCTCTTTGTTGGATCTTGTGACGTTATTGGAAACAAGAATTTCTTCGCTGCTCATAGCGTGTGCTTGAGAAATGATGGCTTCACACTGCAGCCGCATCACACCGTCTTGGACGAAATGAGTTCGTCTAGCGATAAACTTAAGTTCCAATCTTGACGTTAGTAAACCCTCCGGAGATTCCTGTGGAGCTTCTCTGTACAAATCAGTTACTGCGGCCTGTTTAAAGTATTCCAGAATTGTTAGTTGCTTTAAAAGATAATATAGATGTTTTAAATTAATAGACGCTTAGAAAGTTTGTAAAGTAATAGACGTTTTAAAACACGTCTATAACTCAACAGCTGAGTATATAAATGTGAATGGTATTATGATTTGCAATACATGATTATTCGCAAGTCAATGCATGAAATCATTGTATATGTATAACAAGTTTATCCATTACTATGCTGAGAAAATAAATTGAATTGGATTGAAAAGATATGTGTATTTTTCAACATATTTATATATATATATATAATACATATATCTGTATATCATATTTTATTTAGACCACAGTTTTGAAGAAGACTTGCTTTCCTACGCATGCTACTGGTAACTGTTTTACCATATCGGTGTCTGAAAGTTTTCTAATATCATTTGAAAGGGCATTATCATTAGTCGTTTTATCATAGGGACACTATACTGGCCACTTACTTCACCTCACAATACGTTTATATACAGCCAAGATTACTTGGGAGCAGGATCCGGAACCAATGAGCCAAAAAACAAAGATTACAAATGCTAGGGCGGGGCAGTTTTGATAAAACTGAGTAACTCTTTACTAAAACTTTTTGTAAACGTGAATTTCTTTTAAAAGCTATAACAGAATATTCCTATTTAGTGAAAAAGTGAATGAATAATTCAATAAGAATACAAAGACAATTTGCATATGTAAAAAAAAAGTCTGAAAGTGCTTTTGATATTCTAGTGGAAGGGGATACATATGATTAATATTAATGGCAAAATATGTAGAACTGGCAGAGATATTCACTTCGTATGTTACCCCGTCTGTAAATGACGAAAATAGAGAAATTCTCTATCTAAGAAGCAAATGTCTCTTCAGCAGGTGCATGTTGAACTGTTTTTTTTTCTCTCTGTCTCCATCGCATGCAGACAACATTGTAGAATTCATAAAACGTCGTTGCCACTATATCACGCTATATTCATTTTACGAATAAAGCTTATTCTCAGACACTATTTCCTCTGATATTGAAAGCAAACTTAAAACTGTTTACCTTATTATCGACTTCGTAGTCCTGGATTTGCATACAACGCAGTTTTTTTTTTTCGTAGAGCCATGTACGAAATTACGTATAAGGTAATTACATAAGCAAAAGCAATAAAAATTTCAAATAAAAAAAGTGCTTATGTATGTCTTCAAACAGATAATAACCATGTGCATGTGCCGTATGCATATAAACTTCCGAAGAAAAAAATATAGCACATCATGGTGAACGGATTTATGGAATGCTTAAAAAGATTTCAGGACAAAAAGGCGACGGGCATAAAGTTGACGAACAAAATGGCGACACTTTTGGTATTTGGGGAGCATAAAATGGCGAGTTTTTGGGATTGACGAAATGGTGCTTTCTGTCTCCCTTAATAAAGTGTCTGAGCGTCTCTGCTTATTTTTGAACAATGCCCGTTGCGTTAAAGCTTTCATCCCCCCTCCGCAACTGTCTATTTTGGTTCAGTGCCCCCCCTTCATCGTCTTTTATTAAATACTGTAACCTTCACTGTTTTTTGAGGCCCCGTGTTCTTCAACAAAGTTCGCATCCGCTACTACTTTTGTTGGTTGCTTTGTGACGCCCCTCAAAAATGTATCTGGGCACCACTGCCTCTCGCCATTTCGACCGCTCTAAAATCTCGCCATTTCGTCCGCCCTAAATATCGAAAATTTCGCCATTATGTCCCACGATTTTCACCATTTTGTCTGTCGTCATTTGTTTCGTTACCATTTTATCCGATTACCTCTAAAAAACGGTGTATTCGTATAGAAAAGAGGAAGGGATAGGGAAGCAAAACATCATCAACCTGCTTGACTAGTGTTATGAATGTGTTGCCAATTCTTCAAATTATTTCCATGAATTCTATGAGCAAAACATCTTAGACAGGACATTATTTATCAGCAAATTAATAACTTCAATGATGGTTGATAAATAATAAATCATAATACCTAGTAATTACGTTAATGTGTGTAAGGTTTGTTCACTTAAGATTAGATTAAATATTATGCTGGAAAACGATAAATGTGATTCTTAGTAAGTTAGAAAGTACTTTAGATTGATGTTTCTTACCTCTTTTCCATTTATGAGCCATTTTAAGAACGCTGCTGGTCGGGAAGGTGTGGATTCGCAAATTATTTTCACTTGCTCTCCCAGGCTATAATGCTGCTTTACGCCATATATTCGAGGATTGTCCTTCGGGAAAACTGGACAACATATTGAAGCAGTTTGGCTTTATATAATCAAATTTATATAAACATGACATTAATCTACTATATATATTTTGTCACAAAACTACATAAATTTGCATGTTTATATCACTAATATTTTGAAGTGCCATTTGCAGGGCCAGATTTAGGGTACGATGCTCACTACGCACAACGGTTTTTGGCATCCCTCTCCATTGTGGCAACTAGGGGCTAACCTCCCATAGAAAAATTCTTTAAGCATAAAGTATACTGTTTCGCTCCCCATAGAAAATAGGTCAGTTCACTAGAAAAAAGATAGCCCCCTAGACTTTGAAGTTAGTTACGCCCATGCACCCCTTTCCGCCGTACTAGTAAAAACAAATAAAATTCTGTCGTTTTGCCGCCTCAAATGCGACGATAAATATCGGAAGGTAGGGAAAGGGAAACATTTAATATTAGCCTACCTTATGTGCATTATTATAAGATATAATAAGGATATTTTTATAAATAAATTTAGTTTATTTGACAAAGATGTTTTGTATATTTTTGGATATTCGAAAGGGGGTAAGGGGGTGCAGAACAATATTTAAAGGAGGGCGCAAAGCTTAAAAATTTCACTTGAAAATTTAGTTTAAAGTATTTGTTACTTGAAAATAATAATTTTTAATGTAAACTTATTATTTTCAGGAGGACGCACGCCCTCTGTCTGAATCTGGCCTTGCGAGTAGGGGTTATTTCACGCAATTTTTCAGAATTTCAGATTTAGAAAAAAAGGTAGAGGGCGCCTTCTCTCGAAGAGCTGATCGACAGAATTCTACGGTAAATAATTTGCAATTAAAAAAAAAAAATCCGCCGCTTTTGCGCCTCTAGAAATTTGGCGCCCTGGGAAGGTGTCCAACGTACCCATTTATACATCCGGAACTGCCCAGTTGCAATAATGTAATGATTTTCACAAACGTTTTATCCCACGGGAAGCTTTTGTAACTCCTTGAATAGTCTTGGAACTTCTCTACAAATGTTAGTTAGGGAACATCTAAACCAATTATTTATTATTACTTGGACATGACGATAAAAGTAAGAGTAAATTAACATAAAAAGGGAAGATGCTTACAAATATCAAGTATAAGCAAGACATTTTTTAAGGAAATGATCCGAGAATTTATTGGTAGGAAGTATTTTCGTGTTGCAAAAGCAACACAATATTATTCCTTCCAACTAATCATTAAAAATTAAATCTTTGTAAAACAAAAAAATATGGGATTCACCTTCAAATAATTATAAATATACATTCAAGTTTTTTTTTATAAATTTGCACCATTCTTAGAGTTTAGTTTTGAAAATTGTGATTGAAAGTATGTGTAGGCACTTTCTGTTGGGATTTTAATTATATTTCAGGACAGTCTGGGTGCACATCATGGGTTATTATACATAGATTCTGGCACTACTATGCGAACTTTACTACAAATGTAATAATTCAACAACACTTCAGACTATCAGACGATAAAATTAGACTTCAGCAATTCCAACATCAGAAGAACTTGTAAAATTAGACTTCAGCAATTCCAACATCAGAAGAACTTGTAAAATTAGACTTCAGCAATTCCAACATCAGAAGAACTTGTAAAATTAGACTTCAGCAATTCCAATATCAGAAGAACTTGTAAAATTAGACCAGCAATTCCAACATCAGAAGAATTTGTCTACCAGTGGACTAATTACTAGATGAACTTCATACTTTTGGACTCATTTTTAAATTCAGCAAGGACATGGACAATTTATCAAGAATTGAATTACCAAGCAACGTTTAATGTTTATGCGTACGTTTTTTCTTTAATATTTTTATTGTATTTGTTGAAGGTCTGCTGAAAAAAATATTTTTGCACTAATGCATTTTATATGAAGATATTTAAAATTATTGAGTGAAGTTTTACACTTCAAAAGAAGTAAATTAAATTTATGTCCATTATTCCTTTTCTAAAGTAAAGGTTAACGTTAAAAAGGATTTGTCCTTATACTGTCCATAAAATTCCTCTAATAAAAAAAAATATACTAATTTCTAATCTGGTATTTTTCAACTATTCTTTCTATATTTCTTATAATTAAACTTCTGCAATTCGCCATTTTCCTTTCGCCGTTTTCTTTTCTCACTGGGACTGCACTCTGGCTGTGCACGTGCAGTGTGACCCATCTTGAATCTTCGTTACTTCCATCAACAGAAACCGTAAAAGGTCAAGAATTCTCAATAACCAAACTTCGATATATAGAACTGTTCTGATCGACATGCCACTACAAGAAGTCCCAAATTTTCATTTATTACAAAGGGGCGTAGCATAGATTGGACATGATGTTATATGAAAGGGTGGCCGCTGAAGGACAGCACTTCAATCCCAGTACAAAGAGGTGTATGTCCACTTCATCCAAATAGCCACCCAGAGATCAGGCGTTTCCCAAGATGCGAACGAGGCTGTCACATCGCATCATTAATCTCCATATTTTCAAGGGCCACATGGTACTCCAATATTATCTGGACAATATTAGACATCCTCATGCTGGACATCCTCAAGAAGATGATTTCCAAATGCCACCACTTCCTAACCTTTTGCAGTAACCCACTTTTTCAGTCAGTGCAGACTTCACGTTAGTCAGTCGGCCTCGGATTGACCATCACAAACTAGATCTTCTCTGCCCTTTGAAGGGCCCCATCTACAAAACTGTTAAAGCATCTTTCTTTTCTCTAAACTTTCTTCTCTCCATCTTAACATAATGTTTATTTTATTTTAACGTTTAATTAGTAAAATGGAACTATATTGTAACTGTGAGATAAAATCTCTTTTAAAGAAATGTTTCTGCATTTTATAATTTTCGCTGGCTAAAAGTAATTCTACAGTCATCTTAATGGAAAAATAATTGGTTTAAATATTTACCAAATTAATTATTCAAAATTCGTGTATCCAGAGTGTTATTTTAAATGTTTACTTACTTATTCAATGTTGATAAGGGATACTGGAGAATTATACCCCATGATATTAGATGTTCTCCTCACCTTAAATCCTGACGGACAGTTATGTCAACAAGTAGGCCAATACTAGGCTATTAATTTGTCAAAAATTATTGTAACAAATCTTTTAATTTTTTCTATTTTTAATTAAATATGCATTAATTTTTAACATTGTCATGTTTGCATTCTCCCAGTTTTTGGAACTGGGTTATTTCATTGCGACAATCTCAAAACTCGAACAAATTTGGTAATATTCTAAACTAATTTTAAGTTATGATTTTAGTAATCGTGGATCAAAATTTTTGTATGTCAAAATGGGTAACTATTGCTATTATTACAATGTGCAATTTCCACTCAATTTCAACGGTGTTAAAACATTATCTAACTATCCAATTAAGAATTGTCCAACAAATAAAATAATTAACGATTTTAACCACTACAATTAAACTCATTAATATTCTAAATTAATTATAACAGTATTGATGGGATGAATGGCTTTATTCTTTGCTGTCATAGAGTTTTTTAAAATTTGATTGTATAGAAAAATTTTGTATTTTCACGTCTTGCTTTGTCTTCCTTCTCCTTCTGTACCGTCGCACGGCGTTTGAATGATTCACCTCCACAATGCTCTTTCTATTTTGTATTATTAGGGCCATCGGTTATAATTAGTCACCTCTAAGGGGCAGTCATGGGGAAAAATTACAGAATTTTCAGCTTTTCTTGAAAACTCCGGTGACGTTTCATAAATTTCTTGCGGTACCTTTGAAATTCTTTGGTACTTTGAAATCTTTTGACCCTAAAGTTCTGCGGGATGGGGAAACAATGCTAAGCTGTAATTATTTCTGTTTCTAACGAAACTTGTGGATATAACGAAACATAGAGGGTATAATCAAATCGAATGCTTCTACACACACATGATGCAAAAGTTTGGCGTTCACTGTCTCCATTACCAATATTCTCGAGAAAGAACCCAATTTCTTTAGTTATAAAGAAATAAGATTTTTGATATATATATTTCTTAATAAGAATCTCATAAAGTATTCTGTTTTCTTGATTTAGCGAGCAAGTATGGCTACCGCTTTGGTGCATTAGAACTTGGAATATTCCGAGGTAGCTGAACCTCCATTGCTGAAGGAACAATACCCCGGAATATAATTTAAAAATTTTCCTAATAAAAATCTCACAGAGGATTCTGTTTGTTTGATTTATGGCGCAAGGACTGCTACTTCCATGCTGCATTAGGAAGTACACTATTCCGAGGAAGCTGAACTTCCGTCGCTTAAGGAATCAAACTCCGGAATGTAGTTTAAATGTTTTTTTAATAAGAATCTGGCAGAGTATTCTGTTTGATTTATGGCGCAAGGACTGTACCACTTTGGTGCATTAGGAATTGGGGTATTCCGAGAAAGCTGAACCTCCATTGCTGAAGGAACCATAGGCTGGAATATAATTTAAAAATTTTCCTAATAAGAATCTAACAGAGTATTCTGTTTGTTTGATTTACGTGCAAGGAATACAACTTCTATGCTGCATTAGGTCCTACAGTATTCCGAGGAAGCTGAACCTCCGTCGCTTAGGGAACAAAACTCCGTAATGCAATTTACATGTTTTCTTCATAAAAATCTGACATAATATTCTGTTTGTTTGATTTATGGTCAAGGACCACTACTTCTATGCTGCATTAGGTCCTACAGTATTCCGAGGAAGCTGAACCTCCGTCTTTTAGGGAACCAAACACCGGAATGTAGATTAAATGTTTTCTTAATAAGAATCTCACAGAGTATCCTGTTTGTTTGATTTATGGCGCAAGGACTCTTACCTCTTTGGTTTGGTGCACAAAACTCCGTAATGTAGTTTAAATGTTTTCTTAATAAGAATCCCACAGAATATTCTTTTTGTTTGATTTATGTGCAAGTTCTGCTACTTCTATGCTGCATCAGGTCCTACAGTATTACGAGGAAGCTGAACCTTCGTCGCTTAGGGAATCAAACCCCGGAATGCAGTTTAAATGTTTTTTCATTAAAAGTCTCTCTCGCAGAGTATTCTGTTTGGGTTATGGCGCAAGGACTGCTACAGCTTTGGTGCATTACGAGTATTCCCAGGAAGCTGAACCTCCATTGCTGAAGGAATCATACACCGGAATATAATTTAAAAAATTCCTAATAAGGATCTCACAGAGTATTCTGTTCGTTTGACTTATGTGCAATGACTGCTACTTCTATGATGTATTAGGTCCTACAGTATTCCGAGGAAGCTGAACCTCCTTTGCTTAGGGAACCAAACTCCAGAATGTAGTTTAATGTTTCCATGATAAGAATTTAACCGAGTATTCTGTTTGTTTGATTTATGGCGCAAGGACTGCTACCGCTCTGGTGCATTAGGACTCGGATTTTTCCGAGGAAATTGAACCTCCATTGCTGAAGGAACCATACCCCGGAATGTAATCTAAGTATTTTCATAATAAGAGTCTCACGGAATATTCTGTTCGTTTAATTTATGTGCAAAGACCTCTATTTCTATGCTG
>QLNU02003225.1:52471950-52483935 GCA_006491805.2 Dysdera silvatica | reverse complement strand
CTATCACTGCACCTGAAGAGTCACCAAACAACCAATTGGTATCAGAACTGGCTGGACTGATTAAAGAATCTTCATTTGAAGACCGCAACCAGGAAAACGTTCAATATCAGCTTGACTGTGATGGCTACGACCCTGGCTATCAAATATTGATGAACAATGGAATCATTGCCAGTGTCAGCGACGACAAAGACCCTTGTGACGACGAATAAGAGCCTAGCGACAACGACCGGGCTGAAAAATGACCATCTAGTGTGGAAGCTTTTAACTGCATTGAGACGGCTATGAAGTGGTTAGAACAAGGCTCGAATGTGATGGTTATGACCCTGGCTATCAAGTATTGACGGACGGTGGAATCATTGCCAGTGTCATCGGCGATCAAGACCCTTGCGACGACGAGGAAGAGCCTAGTGACGACGACCGTACTGAAAAAGGACCATTCAGTGAGGAAGCTTTTCACTGCCTTGAGATGGCTATGAAGCGGTTAGAACAAGGAAAAGAACGTGATGCTGTCTTTAAAACGTGTGCGAGATTTAGAGGCAAAACAACAAGTCTCAGCTCTGCAGCAAAAGAAAATTTTAGGCTTCTTTTCCTAAACTGTAGGCCTACTTTAATGCACTACTTTATGTAAGGTATGCATTTGTAAAACATGTGATACAAAATATATAAAAGTTTTGTGTTTAATATCACTGTTTCTTTGTTTCATATTGCTCCTATGGCAGTGAAACATATTTTTTTTCGTAAATGATCGGTTATCCGAAAAATCAGTTATCCGAACACCCCCAGTCCCCAATTGTTTCGGATAACCAATGCTCTACTGTATATGTGTGAAGAACAGAAGTTCACGGAAACTTGAATCAGCTCAGTGAATCCAAACCCGAAGGTTTAATAACAGGAGTAATTATTTTAAACTGCATATCAACGTTTACAGTACAGCAAACTGCTTTTTTGAAGCATGGTGTCTCACAGCATTTCTCTATTTGTTGACACAAAATAGTTAATTTATGGCAAGGAAGATAACTCTAAATGGGCCTAAACTTCTTGTGTCTTCCCAAACTTAGTGGACACTAAAATAGGCGTACAAATGTAGTTAATAAAACCTATTAATAGTTATTGTTTGCGTTTTCCCTGTCCTTGATGGAATCACTTGTATGCACGTGTGGATTCTTCCATTCAGGACATTCATGGTATTTTCATCAAGTTGTTTCCTAATTCATGGGAATGAAGAGTCTGGAAAATATTTTGTGTCATTTACTGACTGTTTTCTGATATTTAAAAGCTTTGGAATATATGCTATGCGATATAGATATTCCATAAATTTGGTTATTCCATAATTTGCCTTTCATCACTGGAAAACTTGATGGTTAATGTATGTATTGAGCAGGTTTTATAAATGTGTATTTAAATTTTGGAAATGTATATGGTGGTGGGAAAAGTTTGTATGAACTTTTCGCTGGCAATGAGTGGCTCTGAAATTCTAATTCATTTTTAAAGTGTAAATAAGAAACACCGTTGCAATTTATTTCACGTTTTTGACATATTCACGATGTAAAACATTTCTTAGATATTAAGTCATCGGTATTAAATATAATAAATAATCCGGTATTAAATATAGTAAATACCCTGGTATTAATATAAGGAATACTCCGAGGTATTAAATATAATAAATATTCTCGCATTAAATATATATATATACTCCTGTATTAAATATAATAAATAATCCGGTATAAAATATAATATATACTTTGGCATTAAATATCATAAATATTGCGGTATTAAATATTATAAATATTCCGGCGCGTTCAACATAGTAAATACTCCGGCATTAAATATAGTAAATACTCCAGTATTAAATATAATAAATACTCCGGCATTAAATATTGTAAATACTCGGCATTAAATATTGTAAATACTTCAGTATTAAATATAATAAATACTCCGGTATCAATTTAATACCGAATTCTCGTACTTTGTGGTATTTAAACATCGAAAAAATGTTTTTAATAATATAAATATAATAATAAATATAAAATAAATATAATAATAAATATAAATAAATATAATGTAAATATAAATAAATATAATAATAAATATAAATATTATCTTTCACAGAATGTCTGTTAAAATAATATATATTCTTAAATATGACGGAAAATACTAATTCTTAAGAGAAAATGAATTTGTATGTAACGTACGGTAATGTTGATTTATGCCGTTAATTTGAAGTTTTGAATCAGCGTTTCTTAAGTTCAATGTATAATAAAAATACAAAATGTGTAATAGAAATACATATGTACTATACAATGTACATTGTATAATACATGCAACTAATGAAAATTTATTTTGCCAATTCATTTAGTTAAGAGTACACAGTGGAACTTAGTAGAATAAAATTAAAACAGTAAACCTCTCTATGACGACCATTCTAGGTTCCGTCAAAAGTAGTCGCTAAGAGAGGAGGTCCTTTAATGGAGGTCCATGTTAAGAGGGTAGACATGAACTTTAACAGGAAACAGTTGAATTCATACATGTATATATATAAGTGGTAAAATTCGTATCACACGAATAAGAAAAAAACACGATTTGATCGTTTGAAATTTTAATTGCAAGTTCTGAAGCTTAAAACTTTTTAAAAAATAGAATGAATACTTGTTTGTTTCAATGTCGCAATTTTTTTTTCTGTTTCAATCTTCTTATCCTTAACAACTTCGAAGTTCAGAAATTCAATTAAGTATTTTTCAAACCCAACAACTATTGCAGTTTACATTAGTTTGTTCATTTTGATGAGACCAAAGAGGAAGGAGATTTTTTCTGTGTGAATTTTGATGATAGCTTTTCATTGAAAATAGACTGGGAGCCTGAATTGTCGAAAAAAATTGTTTTTAAATCTTAGCTTTGAATTTACGTGAGAATAATTTTTTTTACACTGACACAAACTTAAACGGAAAGGTCACTTCTAAATCGTTTACTTCTTTTAAGGTTGGAAATTAAGCAAAAACGTTTTCCATCCTCTTATCTCAAAATGACATCGCTTCATCTTCAAAATAACACTGGAGAAAGCATAATTTATGATGGTCTGTAAATGGGGTAAATTTAGTATTAAGACTTGGTGGGGGGGGGGCGCAAATCAGTTTTGAGAAAAAGTATTCATCAAGGAAGGTGGTCGGTTAGCAAAGGTGGTCATTGAGAGAGGTTTTCTGCCAATTTATATTTATTATTGTTAAATTTTGAAACGAAAATACATATCTAATAATAGATTTATTTATACTGGTTAGGAAATTTGTACATATTTTTGTTCTTATCATCTTCAACATCAACGAAGAAATTAAAAAATTTCTATCGTCTACCACTTTCTAAATCAAAATTAATAATTCTAATAAAAGAATACCACATAGATATTGCGATTTCGGTTCTAGATCGCAGCAATAAAATTAATCGCATGAAGTTTCTAATTTTTTAATGCATGTTAAAATCTTTGTTCACACAACACTGTAGCCTATTATGGGTATAATATAATTATAAAGTTCAAGCTGGAGCTTTCTTTTAGGTACAGGAGGAAAAGAGACGCGGTCCTCACACTTGAGCCGAACTACAGTATCTCTGTTGAGCCTGGAGAGCCTTGACCGCTAAACCAACGAGGACTAGGACAATGCCCTTTTTTTCTCCGTATATAAAGATGTAAGATATTATTACCCTTCTCAGGGATAACACAATTGCCAAATAATGGTCAACACACAAAGCCACCGGGGTGAGTTTTTTGTGAGTTTTCGTTATGGAAATTTTTCACGAAAAACTCCATCTGGCGGCTTTGTGTGTTGACCATTATTTGGCAATTGTGTTATCCCTGAGAAGGGTAATAATATCTTACATCCTTATATATGGAAAAAGCGTCATTTCAGTTCCTTTGGTCCGACGGTCAAGGCACTTCGGGCTCAATGAAGGGACCCTTGTATAATAAAAAAAAAAAAACTCTAGCTTAAGCTAATGCGTGGGTGTCGAAAATTATTAAGTATAATCAAAAAACCCGCCCCGGTGGCTTTATGTGTTGACCATTATTTGGCAATTGTGTTATCCCTGAGCAAGGTAATAATATATTTCAACATAAATTAATGTATCAATTGGCAATATATTTATTAATTAGCAATTAACAATACCATCACAAATTAATTTATTAATTAGCAATTAACAATACCATCACAAATTAATTTATTAATTAGCAATTAACAATACCATCACAAATAAATTTATTAATTAGCAATTAACAATACCATCACAAATAAATTTATTAATTAGCAATTAACAATACCATCACAAATAAATTTATTAATTAGCGATTAACAATATCACAAATTAATTTATTAATTAGCAATTAACAATATCACAAATTAATTTATTAATTAGCAATTAACAATATCACAAATTAATTTATTAATTATCAAAATGTCACGATATCATATATTTTTGAACTATTTTTCCGAAAAAAAATGCAATCGAAACACTTGCTCGGTGCAAGATTAAAAAAAAATTTTAATTTTTGAAAACCTCAATGTCGGCGAAATTCACTAAAACCAAACACAATCAAAATCAATATATTTTTAAAAAAAAATTAATACGCAACTGTGCACTTTACTGATTGTAAAAAATTAATAATAATTTAATACTGCTCGAAATAAATTTAAAAGATTTTTTTTAATAATATCAACATAATTCAATAAGACCGCTGGAAAATAATGAAAAGTCAGAAATACGGATTTTTCTTCATATCTTCGTCCTCCTTTTTTATTTTATCATCTCACATTTTTGCCAAACGCGACTTCAAATTAAAGCTTTCTTGCATTTATCCCCAAATTTAAAGTTATCAATTTTTTTTTTACTTCAAAGAGTCGGTCTCGGAAAACAAATTTTTTTACATGCTAATAAATTATTCAGATGAATGCTTTTCGCCGTCCAATTGAAAATGCGTAAAAAACGGTTTTCTTTCCTTTACGTTTTTCTGAAATCTAATAATTCTACATTTGAAAAAACACACGACAAATTAAGGGCACCTTTTAATGATATGAATCTTGTTTTGGATGTTTAAAAATGAAAAGGCTAAATATTAAATTAGTTTGTTCATCTTCAGTTCTCAAAATACACGATTTAAAAATTTCGTAAGAAGTTTTCGAAGGAAAAAAGAGAGAGAATTGGGGCGTGTACGGTAGCAAGGCTCTGTAAGCTTACTTGGCTGTTATATTAGGCAGTTAAAGACTTCGAATGGCGGCTTGCCAGTATGTCGCCAATGGAAATTATTCGTATAGAAATAATTACTTCTCATCTTATTTAATATATTTATTTAAAGCACTTTGCTTCAATATTAGCGTACTGCTAACTTGATACGAATCTTGGTTACAATGGTAACGTAATAATAAGAGGAATATTAATTTAGAGGTTGGCCATTTTGACGTCTGGCCTCCCTGAAAGCTCCGACGCTTCTTCACCTATTTTCACCCGAGAATCCTCGTTACGTCACAACCAACTTCTACATACAGATTTGGCCCGAACAGTCGGCCAATTAGAGATTTCCGTGATTCACGTATATTTTTTTTCCCACGCGTGTGAGCACTTGACTTGAGGAAGAAGGGTAATCCGTAATGGCGATATTTGAAATACTAAGAATTGATAGACGCGGCCGGACAGGGAGGAACAATGCAAATAAACCAGAGTTATTGAAGCTTTACAATTAGCAAATTTGTATAGAGCAAACTCTGCTTAATCTGGTTTACGATAATCCAGAGTCTCAAAAATGTAGACTACGTATGTGGCATAAAAGGATCAGGGTTATATTTCCATGTGACGTCATGAACACGGAATTAACAGAGTCAAAAGTGTTTTTACACACACTCAGCAATCCGGCACTCATATACGCATGAAATTTTGGGATTAGCGGGAATATAACAAATCTTAACAAGACGATATAAAAAAACATTAGCAAAAGATTATAATACGTGTTATTTCAGCACAAATATAAGTTTTAAGTATAGGACGTTTCGGAAGACAACTGCTGCTTATGTCAAGTGGAGGCAAAATAAAGAAAAAGAGAGTAGAAGTCCGAAATTTATATACCCGCTTGCTAAGAATGTCCATCTGGACAATTGTTCCCACCTCACAATACCAGATGGCCACTGCCAATCAAAATTTTGGTGAAATTCTTGTAAAGTAAAGGTTTTGTAACGCTGATGGCACACTTTCTCTTTGGTTGTATGTCCTTCATGGATCTAGGTAAGTATGGCGTGCTCGTCAGCCATATTGAATTACGTTGTTCTTTAAATCATTTTGTGTGGATATTAACGTATTATTACAGGAGAATATTAGTTTGCCAAATATATTCTGTGTATTTGTACAAAGTAAGCATGGGTAGACAAAAATAAAGCCAGACGACGTTTTATGGGTTTAGGCGCCAGAGCCAGGCTAAAATAAACCATGGAAATCCTGTAAAATGTCAAATTTAATCAGGGATTATAAATTCTGGTATCGTAAACTCAGGGCGTAGTTAAACTCAAAAACAGTAGACCGCCCCGCGAAAGGAAACCTATCAGAGATCAGCAGTATAGTTTGTATATATAGCAACAGGCAAATGTACTGTCAAAACGAATAATCCTGTGAGTGGATTGTGTAATTTAATGTGATTGACTTGAGGGTCGTGCTGGGGATAGTAAGAGAAGAAAATAGAAGAGAAGAGCGGGAGCAGCGTACGGAAAAGGACGTCTCAACTTAACGTTGAACTTGGAGTTCGGTCGGAGACTTCAAGGCAAGCAAAGTTGCAGGTGGGAAGACTCACAACCTTCCTACTTGAAAGTATCGCACGGGCTCCACTTGGAAAGTTTTTATTAAAGCTCCAAAAATTCTCGATTCGCTCACGAGCTACAAAATCATACTTGAGAAGAAATGGACTCCATCTTCAGAAGCTCATTTTATTTGCTTTTAACGCATTTTTAAACGCTTCGAAAAATACATCAACTTCATAAGATGTTAAAAAAAAGAGTATATTATGTTTTAAATGGAGGGGATGGGTCCGACACTGATTTTACTCACATTTACATGAAAACTCGAAGCTTGGTGAATGAGAGAGTGTAGGTGGACTTTCATTTGAGATATGTCTTTAATGTTAAATGGAATTTTTAGAATTTGTATTAGAAAAGCTACATGAATCAGCGAAAGGCCATGCAGATGTATAGCTGCATGAATATAGAAATTCAAATGCAATATTTCATTGAGTTTTCGCTATTTTCTACTTGAAATCGTCAAACTGGCTGAGAAGAATTTCATCACCTTTGTACTCACTAAAATGTTTTGAAGTCTCATTGGTCCAAACCTTTCATTAAATATAACAATACAATTGGAAATTTTATCTTTCAGTTTGTTTAGTATATATTTGAAAAGTCGAATTCCATGCATTTGTTTTCATGTAAAATTGTTATAAAGTTTCAAGATCTGTTGCATTGGGAATTCCAATGAATCATTAATGATTTTTCCTTCAAATGCCTATTAGCTTTCCCAAATTTTCTTCGTCATTTGCTTTTATTTCGTACAGACCACAAAAATACCTAACCATTTCAGTATTATTTGTCATTCGTCAACATTTTCTGTTATATTTGCATTGCGTATTTGTTAGATTTTTTAAATTTATTTTATTGAAAAACTCTACAATTTCCTTTTAGAATCTGAAGTATAATAATCAGGATTATAGTTAGGATGGACTAATGAGTTATGTTTAATTAAAAATAAGTTTTACAGTATAACTTTTAGCTTTTGTTTTAGTAATTTTTAATAAAAACAAATAATTAATGCATTGTATATATAGTATTCATATCCTTCATTAATTGACTTAGAATACTTGGGGTCCATCTGGGTGAGTTCGGCAGTACCACAAGTAAACGAAAAGTTGAAAAACTATACTAATTATGCTTCTTCCACTTTACTAACTACGTAATAAAATTTCGGTAGAACTGTAGTTGGTTAGATTTTTATGGCCCAAGAGAAGTCAAGGTCATTCTGCTCCAAAAATTACAGTTACAGGAACTTTTTGACCCATTGCAGACAACCGCCATCATGACACAAAAACACTGCAAAGACAAGATAACGTCTAAGAAAATAAGAATATCAGGAAGTCCCATACATCTCAGTAAAAGACATAATAAATACGAAATGGAAGAGTACAGGTATTTTTTTTATTAAAAACTTCTTATAAGTTTTCAATAAAAAAAAAGAAACAGGATAGATACACAGGGAAGAATGTTGTACCGAGGGACAGCTGTACCAAGAGACGGAAGTTATATTTAGGGGAAAATGTAGAGAAATAAAAGTTCATTATGTGGCAACACTGCTTCTTTAGTGTGTTCTGTGTATTTATTTGTGTGAGCTGCTTTTATTTGGAACTTCTTTGTTTAACAATAATACATATATTTTGGGCATGAAATGTAAGTTTTAAAGATGGGTTTTAATTTGTAATTAATTATTTACTAATAATAAATGAATTTATTTGAATTAGTGGTTGAATTATTAGTTCATTTCACAATTCAAGCCACGGCTAGGTCTAACCTATTTTAACTGATATTCAATTGCTGTCCTCTGTTTAAAAAAGTGCCGTGATGTTCCGAAGTACAGTTCGTCCGATGTACCGAAGGACGTTCACAGGTACATCAATGACATATTTATTTCTTTGTAGGTGCTTTAAAAGATTAGAAGAAGTAAAGATAAAAATTAAAGACCTCATCTATCTACTAATGATATCACTTCTGCTGTTATGGCTATTATAAAGAACAATTCATGTTATACTATATCATCACCTGAATATCCTGTTATTTTATTACTGGACAAGCATGAAAGTCACTTTTCTGTGGCAGTTAGTATTTGTGAAAAAAGAAGCCTGTGTGGCAATGGCGGCCTTCCACCTCACACCAAATATAGCCTTTAGATAGAGCAGCTTTCAGTCCCTTTTAAACGTATTACCACAAAGCCATGGCAGACTGTATGATAACACATGGTAATCAAGAAAAACCTGTTACCATATAGGATGTTGCACAGTTATCTGTAAAGGATTATCTACTATCCTCTACTCCATCTAACGTTGTTAAAAGATTTCAAGCGACTGAACTTTTTCCTCTAAATCAAAACATTTTTGAGGATAAGGAGTTCTTACCTGCTTTATTCACTGATCGTCCCGAGCCTACAGAAACTCTACTACTCTCTTTCTACTGTTAACGATCAGCTTCCGTTCAATTCCATGTCCTCTATTTGGAGAAACTTCATTCGTCCCATAGCAAAAGACGCGGCTACGGACCCACAACTGGTTTACCCGAACTAATTTTGGACTAGCAATTTGGCATCGATAGTTTTTCTAGCACGTGTGTCACATTAGTGTAACTAGGGTTCTGAAGAAGGAAGCCTAAACGCGCTTCCGAAATAGCTATAAACCATCGTATTTATTTTAACTGTGTTAATGTGTTTTATTTTATTTAATATTTTGCGCAGTGTGTCGTTTCATCTTTACTTCAATGTTATTTTATATTGTCTAATGTACATATTTCAATTTATGAGTTGGCTTTTAACGTATTTATTGTCAATACAAAAGTTTTTGGCGTATATTGAATGTGGCAATTTTTATATTCCTACCACTGATTAGGGACGCAGACAGGTGGGAAAGGGCAGAAAAATGGCGAATCCGTCCATGACTGATCTCAGCAAAGTAAAGCTTTTAGAATTCTTGCCCCGTAAAAAAAAAAAGACGAAACTCTAATCGTTCGTATTTTTCAGCTCCCAAGCATCCACTGCAATACTGCATTAAAAATGGATGAGCGCGGCAATTAGACCTGAAGGCAACTGCTGCTATTAATCTTCGCAATAAACGCCCACATGAAATTAAAAATTGCATTTCATCGACAGTTTGAGTTTTACATGAAATATCGCATCTTACGTACTACATCAAACCCGTTTGAGCTTTAATAGCCTATAAAAGCTTCCCTAGTCGTTGCGCTTATGAAAAAGGTTGAGTGGAGAGTTTGGATAATTAAATTTGTATAACGTCTTAGAGAATACCGTATTCCGATTATTTTAGAATAATATTGGATATCGGAAAATTCAGGCTTTGGAGATACCACGATGTATTTAGAAAAAGCACTTTTTTCATAGATGGTAGAATTTGGCGAGATCAATATTTCTGCAAAATTTAAAAACCTGCAAAAAGTATTGAAGTGTTTTAAAAAAATGTATATAATATTTTTTATTTATAAAATTTGTTATCAGAGTGTATCGTGTTATTTTTGTGGGTGCATTGAATTGTTAATGACGTTAGTGTTAAATTGTATATCAACTGATCCATATATATATATATATTAATAATAAAATTTTGTGCGTTACAATTGCACAATCCTCTTTAAATTTAACCTATTTGTGTATATCCTTTGATACTGAGCATTTCCCCAAGCCTTGAGATATTAAAAGCATTTTTGTGGGATGTGGGTCGCTCCAAAGAAGGTAATATTTTAGAGTTGGTATATTGTAGTTTTGTTAATTCCTATGATTTTTGCGATTTGGTGGGATTTCAGCCAACGTTTCTACCATTATTGGGATGACAGCTGGTTTTTTTTTTTTTGCCTTAATCTTTCGATTTTCACTTGTAATTCACTGATTCTTGTAATTCACATGACTTGTAATTCACATGATTTTCACTTTATGATTTTGTCAAATCCTTTATTCTGAATTCCTGAGTCACCAGGGACATCCCCATCCATTACCCAAACTTCCTTCTTTTCCAATATTGTTGTCAGGTGTATTATGCCAAGGTGTTTGTCAATTTGAATACTTAAGTACCACAGGGTCTTAAATATGTCATTTTCAATTTTTTTACCAGCTTTGTAGTTCCGCCTGTATATGTTGATTGTTATTTTATATTTCTGGCATAGGTTTCATATATCATTATATTATTGTTTTCCTTGATGAGAAATATATCATTAGGTGATAAATTACTCCCAAAAACAATTATAATTTATCGGAACATATAGTGGTGACCTAACCCAAAACCACTTAATGATCAGTAAAGTGTTTCCTCCACAGATCTACAGGCGTCGATTAAACTTCCTTCTGTGAGCAAATATATAGCTTCACTCTGGATAAGTTTGCAATTAATGAGGTCGTGCTTATTAATTGCAAACTTTTCCATAATGGATCTTTATATTTTCCGGCAGAGGGGAGGAGAATTTGATCGAAGCTTGTAGCTCAATGGAAAATGGCACTCGACTGGTTATCAAGAGGTGTCATACCAGGCTACGAAAAATCATTTTCTTTCTTTGCGAGTAATTTATCATCTAATATTAACAAATCATCTGGCATGATGAAAATTGTTTGACTTTAATAAATACAGCATTATTATATCAATATGTAAATTTTACGCTTTTTACGGGCCGTTTGAAGATAATAAAGAGGATTAGGTGTTTAAACAACCTCGATGGCTTTAATCGGAGTTTCTTTGATCCATTACTGAAAATTATTTCCCTTTTTAGGGAAAACAATTTTACTGCAGAAGGAGTCGATACGAGGAGCTTCGAATGGACATATTATTTTAACGTCTTTATTTTGGGTGGTTAATGAACAATAATAATAGTACATACAAATGAACATGGTAAAGCAACTAAACATTGATCTTGATATTACAATAAGGAACATATTTTATAACCACCCGGGCAGTAATGAGTAAAGACGAGAGTCTGACAGAGCCCATACTGCCCCAAATTTTGGAGATAGGTTCCGGGTAGGAATTGTTTCACTTGGTGCTCTTTTTCCATTTTTCGTTTATTAAGCTATTTTCGTCAAATTCACTCCGTTTTTTATCTCAAATTGTTGGTTTTTAATCACTTAACGGTAATTTTGTGTTTCTCATGAAGTTGTTAAACTTATTGGTAGTGAAAAGTTTTACTAATTTACTGTTACTCTGTTGATTTTAATTTTTATTTT
>QLNU02003225.1:52457318-52467952 GCA_006491805.2 Dysdera silvatica | reverse complement strand
AGGTTTCGATTATCAGGACATATTGGAGCCCAATGTTCATTTGTGTCAAATTGAAAAGGATCTTTAAACTCTTCCGCCACTTTCTTCTTTTGTTTCTGCCATTCTTCGTACTTAGTTAAAGTTTCAGCAAGTGATGGAAGATACTTTGATGGCTTTAATATATAACCGTCTTCGGCTGGATTTGTTTTTGTTTTATCCTCTTTCTTATTTTTACCTTCTACCTTTTCTGCTGGATGCACTTCATAACCCTCTTGTGGTAAAAATACAAAAGATCCTCCTTCCTCCTCCGTAGGGTATATTGGAAAGACACCATTCTCTTTTAAATAAGAATCAAAGTACTCACGGATCTCATCTTCCAGATTTTCTGCCATATCAGGAATAACATCATGTTGTATGTGCTCACGCCTTTTTGCAATGGCATCTATATAATTTTGCTTATGTATAAGTTGAGTTTTACGTCTTTCTTCCAAAACTTGATGGGTTTCTTTACTGATTTGAAAGCCAGGGAGGTCTTGTCTCTCTGGAGGAGGAATAAACATTCGTAATAACCTTAACTCCTCTTTTCGTTCTATATCTACTCTTTTACGAATCATAAAACCTCGCCAAACAGCTTGAATGCGAACTGCAGCCGCATCTGGTGAGATTCTATGCACAATAATTTTCTTCGTTCCTGTGTGCTTGTGAATTTCTTTAAGGTCTTGTTCATCTTTTATCTTTAGTCGCTCTAATTCAATGAAATGAAGTATGTCTTGTCGAGCTCTTTCGTGCGTTTGTATCAGTCGCACAGCTGCTTCTATGGAAGATATTTCTCGTACTTCTACTTCGGCAGCTTTTGGCTTGGAATCTTCTACATTTTTCAAAGCTTGTTGAATCCAAACTTCATTTTCTTTTTGGTCACCACTTTTCTCTTCAAGGAAGCAACGCGGTGTTGCCAACATCATGTCTTGTGGTTTCATGTCAAAGTTTGGCAGCAAGTGATCAATAAACTGAATCTCTCTTGATTCCATTTGGACTAACTCTTCTTTTAGTTCTAATATTCTTCCTATACTCCCTGTAAGAAGTGCTGGTAATATTTCTCTTTTCTGAGGATGTATCATTTGATCGTAGCACAAGTTTAGCTTATTCGCAATTTTGATGTATTGTATATATAATTTAGCAGCATGGTTTATAGCTTTATGACGATCCATAATGGGCAAATCTGGAACATCGGGCATTTCGACTTTGACAAGTTTACTCACTAGTTCAATTGCATTATTAAAAGTTTCGTCGTATAATCTGCTAGACATATTTTAATTTACTTAATTGATATTTATAAATTTTAAATAATTCACTACTGAAAAGGTATGTAATTTTCTATACTATTTAAAGGGGGAAAACAAAAAAAAATATTTAAAATTTGAAAATGCTATAAACAAAATAAAAACAACGTGTTCTCGGTGAGAAATATTTTAAATTTAGCATCACGTGGTTTCTCCTTAAAATGCCAGAAATTAATACAAAAAGTAAACTTTTCGGATCAATCAATTAAGCAAGCAAACAAGAAAATGAAACTAATAAGAATATGGAACTGAAAATAGTATCATAGATGTCAGGTATTTTTTGTAATAAGTTAATTTATTGTGGAAAGAGTTTTACATAGAACACTCATGACAATTTATTGGAATAGTTAGCAAAGGGTTTGTTAGTAAGAATTTAGAAATGGGAACAAATGGTAATAATTAAAATCTAATCTTGGGAATGAGGGCGACACCTTGCAGATGGCCCATGAATTTTGAAAGCGAATTTTGTAAGGCGAAATATTAGCTCCCTTTTACTTGAACACAATATAGATATTAATTCCACATGCTTTCTGACGAGGAAGAACATTTAAAATTGGAATATTAACATATTTGGCCATATACGTTCCCCTTTGCTACTTTTCTTTTCGAACAGCTCCAAACATAACTTCTATTGATTTTTGCACTTCCTGCATCATATTGTATTATCTGTGACGCCATGTCAACCATCTTTCCTCCGCAAACTACTGACGCCACAACATAGCTGAGGGTTTTTTTAATTTTTTTAAATTTTTGATTAAAGCAGAATAACCACTGAGCTGCTGCAGCCCTTCCCGAGCCCTGGCGAGGGCTCCCTTCATCAATGGACAGCGATGCGCGTTTCATGCCGCGACAGCTGCATTCTGCACCCTTCGTTACTTAATTATACGAAATACTGCGAAAAATAAACACATAGCTGCCGTCAGCACCCGAGCGGGCTCCTGTTTTCAGTGGACCGCGAAGCACGTCCCACGTCGCGATAGCGGTGCCCTGCACCCTTCGGGAATGTAACGTATCTAAAAATATCTGAAAAGCTACATTCTCTCATGGTGGACGGTCGCTACGGTCGTTGGCGTCCGTTTTGATGACGTTGGAAAAAAAGTCGCCAAGGGGCACGTAATATGTATTGTTACCACATATTGTTTCATACTTTGCGTGAGCGTTCATTTCAGTTATTTTTTGGTTTGTATTATTATGATGCAAGGACAGCAAGCGTTAGGACACACCGGAACCTTAAATTTTCCGAGGAAGCTGCACCTCTACTGTCAAGAACGCAAACCCTGGACTACGGTGGGCAGTAAAACTGCACGTGCTCTCTGCTGCTATTGGGAGTCTAACCCGGGTTAACTGCACAATAGACAAGTTTTGTATCACTACGCCACTGTTGAATAGTGTGTTTGTTCCGAATAATCCAATCTTCTAAGACTTTGGGGGAGGAATCCCGGAATTTCAAGTAATAGTTAGTTGGTAACATTCTTTTCGTTTTTTGTACCGTTGGGGGTCAAACTTGATTTAGCAACAAGGTAAGTGAATGCATCACCACTGGGCCACCGCATGGTTGGTCTAATCTTTCGTCATTTAAGCATATTATTAATATCCATATATAAAACCGTTTTGACTTTTCCGAAGTTCATGAATATTGCAAGAATATTTGTAGGTGATGAAAATGACAATCTTTGCTTCTCGTTTTGGTTGATACTATGCGAATTTAGTGTATTACATTCCGTAATTACGCACTTCACTATTTTAAATTCTGTCGAACATTTGTTGAACACTATTTCAAATTCGGCCTCTGACAGGTAATAAATACCATAAATATAACAGGCGATAAATGTGATAAATATAATAGGCGATGGATTTGATAAATTTAATGGGTAATAAATGTAATAAATTTAATGGGTAATAAATGTAAAATAAATTTAATGGGTAATAAATATAAGAGCTGATAAATGTAATAAATATAAGAGCTGATAAATGTGATGATGCTGGACTTACCATATATTCTCATTTGATGCTCCTCCTTAACCGTCTGAAACGAGGGTGCTTCTGCTGACACCTCGCAGCGGTACATGCCTTCGGACTCCACATCTGTATAATAGAGGTACACATGGCCTTCTCGACAACGGTTTAACTAAAATAAACAAGAAAAAGGAAAGAGAAATAGTTATAGTAAGCGTAATAAAATAAATAGTCATAAGCACTAATTCATTACATTCGATAAGTAATAGTAAGAGAAATTTTGATCCATCTTCTCTTCTTCCTGCCCTTAAATGTGCGAAAGAAACAGATTTGAAATGTGAGGGTTTTTGACACTTAACTGGAAAGTGACAAATATGTCGTACTCCAAATAAGACATGCGGTACAGGTAGGTATAAATACAGTAGAACCTGCATAAAGTAACCACCTTTGGGATTGGACTGAAAATGGTCAATATAGGCAGGTGGTAACTGCATACGATAGACTTTTGTATAGGCATCACCAAGTCCCTACCATGTCTCACATATAAAGTGGGAACTTTATTCAGGCGGTCGATTTATTAAGGTCACACTGTATATTATAATTTCTTAAAGACCAAGATTCTAAAGAAGCTTTTCTTTGATTCTTCAGAAATGTTCCTTCGGTGAACGTACAGTGTGTCAAAAAAATCCGATCACCGCCCATTATTCCCGTTCCTGAGGACATACAAAAAAAAAAAGTAGATATGTCGTTAGACTCCAAATATTGTCTTCTACAAATAAATGTGCATCTTATTTGCATAAGGGGTCGTATTCATATTAAATTTTGGACCAACTCGATTTTTTTAAAGGGTACCACCCACTTTTGACAACGAATTCTGATTCTCCAGGTCAAAACACCTAGATTTCACATAAAATTTATATATTTTACTTAAGCTTTTGGGGAGCTATGATTGTTTGAAATTTCGAGCTTCTAATGTTAAATTGCTGCTGTAATTTTTCTTTCATAGTTTCCGAAATAATTATCTTATCCCACTAATTCATATTTCCCGTTGCAGCATTGAATAGCTCGAACAAAACACATACAACTATTTATCTCTAAACAAATATTTAATATTAATTATGAAATCATATTTGAAAAAAATAATATAAACGTGGGTGAATTTTAACGACAATCTGTTTAGCAGTCTCAGAAACCTTAGTATGTGAATTTTTACTTCATTCCCTTTAGTATTTGTTTAAATACAGACCAATATTGAAAATTGCATCATTTTGAGGCTTTTTAGGGACCCTTCATCAATTGCCGATGGAAACTGATAAGGAGAGAGAGAGATATCAGAATTGCAGTGCAATGCAAAGTTTGGACTCTTGGCTATTGTGCAACGTGTAATTAGACATTTTTATTGGATTAATTGGACACAAAATTTACCCATATGATGCCCATATGAAAATGGGATCTTTAATTGGATATCTGCAAAGAAAGAGCAGATGAAATGGCATGGTTTTCGTTTTTAAAACTTTTTCAAAATTTGGATTGGTTTATGAGACAGATAGCACGCCTTTTTTTGTGATTCGCCAATAAAACAGTTAGAAAATACGCCTTTCTTTGTGATTGGCATTTACGTTTCGCGTAGCGCGAATGAGTTCTTGGCGATGTTACATCGCAAAATTGTTTCGGTCAGTATAGAGTTAATGTTAACTAATATTATTAACGTTTAATTGTCATTTATGCTGCACAGTGGCGTAGATAAGCTGTCTTTCTGGAAGGGAGGGGAAAACCCCTGATGTATATAATGTTTGTATCCCAAGAAAAAAATTTAAAGCGATTTCTAATGTGATGTTACCGGGTTCTTGAGATGGGGATGAGGTCCAGACACGTGAACCCTTTTATTTACGCCACTGACGCTACCCCCAAAAATTTACGGGCTTTAGAACCTACAAGCTTTTAATAAGTTTTTGCATTCAATATGCCATATCAAGTAAATAGAAAATTCTGCAGTATGCGTAACCTTCATTTTACATTCTGCCATATGGAGACGGACCCCAAATGCTTTCTTTTTAATATCTCCCATATTTATGATCAGAATTGCAAATAAATTTAAATATATCATAATATTGACACGGGGAAGCTCATGATGACATAAAACATGGGTATTGCTTTTTCATTTTTCGGAAATAATAAACAATTAAATATAAAGACGGCCCCTTAAGCAAATGAGATGTATATTTATTTGTAGAAGACACTACACCGAGTCTAAAAACATATTTGGTTTTTTTATACGTCCTCAGAAACGGGCGGTGATCGGAATTTTTTTTGGCCCATTATATACAAAAAAGTATATAACATATACAAAAAAAGTAGCCAAAAGTACTGTAGTATAGGTGTATGCAGAAAATTCATAAGGGTGCCGTATATAGTTACAGAGCTACAACTCCATATATTATACGTATATATGCAACATTTCATCGCAATGGGGGCTCACAACCAACGTCAATCTCCCTACGTTCTTCAGTAGTCCAGCGGACAAAGCATGCGGATGGTTACTCAAAGATCACTGATTCAAATACAGCTTGAATGACAGCAGGTTTTTTCTCTCTACCTGAAGTACATTGACGGACTTATGCAATTTGTGAACATTTTTGTGTTTCCGTACAAATTTGTGAAATTGAGGACCTATAATTAAAATAGAAAGTACTCATATTGTTTAAAAAAAAAAATTCTGGTAGGCAGGGGCGGACTGGGCCCTCTCTAAGGGCTCATACGTTGGATTTTCGGAGGACGCGAGTACATTGGCCCATAGGCTACTGCAAAAATTCCTGCCTATCACGCATGAGGGTGAACCGGTCCGGTGGCTAAGTCCGCCCCTGGTAAAAAGACCGGAACACTGACCACGGTGGGAAGGAATAAATTTTACTGTATAAAGGAATACATAGAGTGCTAAAAAATAAAATGTATGTGTGTATGTGTATATATGTGTGTATGTGTATGTATGTGTGTATATATATGTATGTGTGTATATATGTGTGTGTGTGTGTGTATGTATGTGTGTGTGTATGTGTATGTATGTGTGTGTATGTGTATGTATGTGTGTGTGTATGTGTATGTGTGTATATGTGTGAGTGAGTGAGTGATTGATTGCTTGCTTCCTTCCATCCATCCATCCATCCATTCATTCATTCATTCATTCATTCTGTTGCAAGATAGGGAGGTGCCGAAATAAGCGACTTTAGTTGTCTGTGTCTGTGGCAAAAAAAGGGTCTTAATTCGAAATTAAAAAAAATTATATATATATATTACTCTTCTACAAGGTACGGGTTCCCCTCTAGGTACGAAACACGACTCAGTCTTCACGATTTAATCTGTGCCGTTGTGTCGTTTCACGAAAGACTTTTGGACTAATTAGGTTTCCAACGCTTTGGTTGTCTAACATGAGAACTCCTCAAAGAACGCAGACCATTTTCAATAGAGGATGCTTGAAGAGAAGCATTAATCTTGACGTTCCCTTTTGAAAGCAGGCGCAGCATGACCCTTGTTGTCCTTGCACCGTAAAACTGAAACAAACAAACAATTTTGAAAGCAGGCGAAGCATGACCCTTGTTGTCCTTGCACCGTAAAACTGAAACAAACAATTTTGAAAGCAGGCCACATTCTACGAGAAGGCTCTGTGCTAGATTTGGAATGCAAACGCATAAACATAATCAGCAAATCGGGAAAAGATAATTATAATAGTTATCACAAATTATCGCCCTTTCGATGTAATTAAGAATATATTTTAGTTTTTCGCGAAAACTGTTAAAAAATAATTTGTTTTCGCAAAATCAAAAATTGCTAAAGTAACAAATTCGTGAGATATTTTCTTATTTTGTTAGTTTTTCGTTTTGTTTTATTATTTCTTTGGGGAGACTGAGACTTGTCAAATCCAATTAATTTGGGCTCTTTTCCCCCCAAGTTTCCTTCCAGGCCATTTATTTTATTTTGGCCTTTGATTAAAATAAAAGAAATGTAAACACAAACATCTTGTCTGAAATGCCTTTTACATATGTTCTGCCAAAAGACATGTCTCGACAACAGCTGTTGTATTTAAGATAATTTGACGTAGCGTTACGCAGATTAGATTTATAAGCAAAGAACAACGTTATAAGCGTAAGTAATGTTGTTAAAACATTTTATTTCAACGCACGTTTTTGACGGACTTGGCGAAAGTGTGGTGCTATACACCACACTTTCTTACACATCCAATTCTGAATTCTCCGGCACCATTGTTCTTCCCTTTTTCCCAAAAATTAGCTTCCTTCTCTCCAAAATTCTTAAAAGGCAAAATTTAGAGTAATTCTTTCCCCACTCAACAAAATCCATGTCTCTAAACTTAAAGACAACATCCCAATTTTAAAACGTTGGGGTGTTTATAAAATTTGCTGCTGATGTAACTTGTTCTACATAGGCCAGACTAAAAGAGCCTTGTAGCACAGACTAAAGGAACAATCTAAATACGTAGAGAAGGCAGAATTCTATAAGTCTGCCATTGCGGTTCATTGCTGGTCACATAACCACAAATTCAAATTCAACCAACCCATAATTATCTGCCAACCAAGATCAATACATGAATTAGATTTTTTAGAAGCATTCCATATCAATAAGAATTCTTCTATCATAGTCAATGAACCAAAATCTACTCCTACTTTTAATCAAGCTTGGAAATGTTTAATAAAATTTTCACATTAATTATTCATCCACAACTGGCAACACAATAGTCACGCAATAACACCATCTCCAGTTTTCTAATATTTATTTTCTCATTTTGCATTCCTGACAAGAGACGGCCAAGTCCGTCAGAAACGTACGTTGAAATAAAACGTCTTAACAACATTACTTACGCTTATAACTGTTCTTTGCTTATAAAGCTGTTGTATTGTTGGTCACACGCAACTTACATTTGATTCAGTGTTACTTTTTGCTAAAGAAAAATCAAGGAACAATTAAAACATAAAAAATTCCTTTATTTTCTATCAGTTTTTTCGCCTTCTGTGGCAAGAGAAAGGGACGAAAGCTTTTAAAAATGCATTCATTTAAATCAAAAATTATTAGGACTAATGAAAATCATTCCACAACATTTAACCTTCAGAAAATTGTAAAACACTCATTTTAAAATATGTTTTTTAGGGATTTTTATCACTAATTTCTTTCTTTTACCTTAAGGTATGGTAATTGTTTTCACCTTATAAATATATACGGTGTAATCTACGGTTTTGATCGGAAGCTTCATGAGTTTTTAGATAGTCTCATTTAGGTTCTATACTGTCGAAAAGTTCTAAGTTTGACTAGGCAAGAACAAAATGAGATATGGGCCATTGACTGGACTGTAAGCCCCAGACCTGTAGCAAAGATGAAGGTACAAGTGGGACAAGGCAAAGGGCATATAGAGTACATGGTACCTGGGGATTGTTCAGTACATATAAATAACCGGATAGGGCAACTGGGGACACGCCCTTGCTTACCCCAGCTTAGCTACAGGCCTGGTAAACACTCATATATACATACATACACAGTCAAGTCTTTATCTATACCCTTGTTGAATATAGGCTTAAATTTGAATCCTCCGCACCTGGGTCTGATCACCGTAAAGGCGTCCAAAGCACCGACTTAGGGACTAGATTCTATTCTGCGCATGTGCGTGGTCCACGCACATGCGCAGAAGGATTGTTCACCGTGCAGTTCCCACTCCCACTAAAGTCTAGTTCCAACTCCCGCTAGAGTCTAGTTCCCACTCCTGCTAGAGTCTAGTCCCAAAGCCCGGGCTTTGGACTCCTTTGCGGTGATAAGGCCCTGCTCCGGACATTTCACAAAGCTAGTCAAAATACGATTCAGAAATAATACTTATATATTATTGGGAGGACAATACAACATCGTCCTTAGCTGAACTCGAAACATGAATCATGGTCGTTAGTTCGATGCTATTGTAACTCTATTAATGGAACATAGCTAACTCATTTTGCTTTTAAAATTCGGATATTGAGGAACGTTTTCACCATCCTTAACATTTGGTTAATGTGTCCTTGCAACTCTTTTTATCAGAAAAATCGTTGTAACTTTATTTAGGTTGCAAAAAAAGAAAATGTACTGAAAATTAAAATAATCTTTTCTAAGTTGTTCAGAATTTCGAAAGTATGATGATGATGACAACTAACCACCGGTTTGGTGTGTCACTTTTGGAGGCCAGGATTTTGTGATAAGCACCACAAAAGTTTGGAGTCACTGAAGCACTGTCTGTGCCCGGAGTGGGATGCAATCACGCCGGAGGTGTTACGGCCCATCGCCAAAAATTTCAAGAAGCGCGTCGTACTGTACATCGACGCTGAGGGCGGCCACTTCGAAACATACTGAGAATGTTGTTACTAAGGTAACAAATATATGTATTTCACTGATAATTTTTTTAAATTTCTTTATATAAATAAAGATATGGTAAAAAATATTTGTCTGTGGTTTTTCTGGTCATCCTGTATATATATATATCATCATCATCATATTCAACCATTATCTATCCACTGCTGGATGAAGGTCTCTCCAAATGCTTTCCACACAAGTCTATCCTGAGCAATTCGCTTCCACGTCACCCCAACCTGTTTTCTTATTTCATCCACCCATCTAGTTTGAGGACGTTTTCTAGGTCTTCGGTGGTCTCTTGGAATCCAGTTCAGAATTTCTGTTGTCCATCGTTGATCAGTTCTTCTTGCAATATGCCCAGCCCATCGCCATTTCAGCCCTTTTACTTTAACAATGATGTCCTCTACTCTAGTTTGCTCTCTCACCCAAGTGTTTCTTTTTCGATCTCTCCTAGTTATTCCAAGCATGCACCTCTCCATGCTCCTTTGCGTTGTCTGTAACTTTCGTATTGCTCCAACTGTTAGACTCCATGTCTCTGATCCATAAGAGAGGACTGGCAATACACACTGGTTGAAGACCTTTCTTTTTAGACACAAAGGCAATTTCCCCTTCAGGATAAAACTGTTTCTTCCAAATGCACTCCAGCCAAGTTTAATACGTCTGTTGAGTTCTTTCATAATGTTGCCATCCATTGAAATCAGCTGGCCAAGGTAAATATATGAATCAGCAATTTCTAGCTCAATGTTGTCAACTTGTATTTTTGTTTCCTCTACGAAATTATTGAACATGATCTTAGTTTTTTGTAGGTTCATCTTGAGTCCAACTTCTTTACTTCTAGTTGAGAGCTCCTGTACCATGTCTTGGAGTTCTGATGGGTTCGTTGAAAAAATAACAATGTCATCAGCAAACCGCAAATGATTTAAATATTCACCATTTATTTTTATTCCCTTGTTATTCCAATTTATCTGCTGAAAAATCATC
>QLNU02003225.1:52399847-52443879 GCA_006491805.2 Dysdera silvatica | reverse complement strand
GTTTTATCTTATTTAAAATCTTGATAACTCGCATTTTATTGTCAATGGTCTTTGATATCTTTACGTAGATCATGTATCGACAGAGTTAATATGCTATCCTTAACCGGAGGCTCTAGATTACATGATCTAGTATATTCATGTAGCTACTAGTATTCATGTAGCGAAAATGTGGCTTACTAGAAACTAGGTTAGTAATAGAAATTTGACGTAACAGAGCATCTGCCAAAATTATGAAAATTCGTCTTAATGTGCAATTTCGTTCAGTAACAATTTCGTTCAGTTAGTCTTAACAAGACATTCTTTTAAATACTGAAAATTCGTCTCTTTTAACCTGGTTCTGTAATAAAAAATTGTTGGAATATTAACTAATGCATAGAATAGTATTCCACGTTTTTAAACATTCATATTTTATAGCAAATATTGGTCTTTCGTGTTAAATATTGTTATCATTTTGCGTTATGGCACGTCATTACTTTGTACATAATATTGCCTAAATTTCTCATATCAAATCGTAACTGCTTTTCTATTGTCTATTCATAAACCAAAGTAGGTTTTGGACTGGTTTTGTCTGTGCTAGAAATCGGGAAGTTTTCAGTTATCGGAAATAGGCTAAGGTGTCAAGTATTCGGAATAGTCGTAAATACTGGGGTGGCGTTTTTGTAAAACCAATTCGATAAAAGTATAATACAAACTCTATGGCATCACGCTACTTCATGCTTGTGAAGGGAAGCAGCCGTTATGGAATACATACTTAAAGTATTCTGAAACAAAGGAAAATTCATACGCTTGAAAAAGAAGTATTAGTGTTTGTCGTTATTCTTTTTTCAATATTGAAAATCCACGAAATTCAATTTTCAAGTGAGGCAAGAAGATAATAGAAATTCCTCTCTTCTGTTCATTGGTGCGATGGAAATAGGTTAGGAACGGAACATGTTTGAAGGTGAAAAAGTATTTCAGAGAGCGTATGATGGAAAAGCTTCTGTATTTGCATCAGCATCTAGAACTCATATGATCGATTTAAAGTTTGAAATTTATTGTTGCTTTCACTATTGACGAGCTATCGTAGCATGTATATATATATGATATGATGATATATATATATAACTTATAGATAGAAAGGGAAAATTTTATAAACGTTACAAAAATTCGAAAAATATTCGCAGATTGATTCGTTAATTTATTACAGCAAAACCCTGATCTATTGGCGTACATGGGGGGTGTTGATGAGGTTACCACCCCCCATTAAAATGAAATGTTGAATATTTGACATAGGAATGTGTAAGTTTTGACCTTTTAAAGAGAAACAGATTATGATTCATGCTGACATCGATACAGCGACCGCCAGATATCCATTCTCATTCATTCTGAGATGGGGTATTTTCTTTGTTCTGATTCTTGTGAATCCAATGAAGCTCTACCATAAGCCGTAGTTTGGATTTTGGAAAAAGAAATCCTCTTCTCCAGTAATATCAGACAAATTTACTGCTAACGACAGTGACGTATTTCCCCAATAGGCTGGGCAGGCTAAAACCTAAAGCCTCAAAATTTAGAGAACCTCTAGTTGTACAGATGCTCATTTTTCCTATTCCAATCATAGGCCTCTCTGATACAGACTGTCATAACACACTGTAGTCTTTAAACAACCTTGCGGAGATATTCCTGTAATCAATTTCGAGAATTATACTGTCTTAAGCTTCAACTTTTCTGCTAGAATAATGCTACTTGGTCACTCGACATTAGCTTTGGTATCTGTGCTGATTTTGGCAAGGCCATAACAATAAATTTTTGCATCTGAAGAAAAGAATGCATGTAAAGTGGTACTACTCCCCCAATAAAAATATTCGTTTAAGACACCTGGTGTTTTGAAATATATCAAATATAGTTTTAAATTCTAAACCATACACATCTTCTTAGAACTACAATACACGCTCGTTTCTCCATTTAGTGGCCCTTCAACTTTTACTTGGGGTAAACTATCTCCTTTGCCACACACTCACAACAGCCCTGGTTTTCAATAATCTCTTTAATGGCATATTGCTTCATTTGTCAAGGAAATATAAATTTTTTAAAGAAAAAAAGCAATCACGACTCAGTGCAGGGATCTGACGTAAGACTATATACTAAAATATAATTGTATGTTATTGGTCAGTGTTATTTTGGTTCAGATGAAGGAAGCATTCACACTTCCTAAATGGACATAAACCATCAAATAAAGTTTTAACTGCGATTTTATGTATTTTTTGCACTATATTTCAAAACCATATTTGTGACGAAATTTGACTTTCATAAATAATCATTAAATTCTCAGCTCTTTTTCGCAGGACTGTTCTAAAAAACTTTTGAATCCGAAGCAAAGATGTAATTTGAGGGCTCCAAATAATGATATTAGTTTATATCTTTTGCTATTTAAAAGAAATGTTCACCTTATTTTCTAATTCTTACACAGTACACACTCCTATGTTACCCCATTTGGTGCCCACTTTACCATTTAAGCGAGCTAATTGTTTGATTTACCATTCCCTTGTCACAATCTCGATATTTTGTGTATTTTATTGCAGAAACTGAGAATCAAGGAATTTCAAACACCCGTCATCACCACCACTGGCTTTATTATGTATTATCTGTTTAAAGCAATCTTCTTCGCCTCACTCCTGTGAAAGTGAAGGATAAGGAATGGGGGAGGGCAGTGACGTAACTGAGGTCTGGCCAGCCCAAATACATTTTGGGCTCGCCCATTTCTATAAAATCTACACCGCCGCCGCAGATTAACACAGAAATCAACCTTAAATAGTATATTTATTGGCCCTGCTAGAATTTTTGTTCGCCCTACCAATTATATCAAGATAGCTGGGGCGGGTTTTCACAAATGGAATAGCCTAGGGCTTCTCTTCATCTAAATCTGGCATTTATCAACGATTATGTGCTGTTTGCCTACATTTTATATGATAGTCGTATCCAATTATTTTCTTGTGACCTTTACGGAGCAAGGACAGCAAGGGTCAGGATGAGCCAGGACCTACAGTTTTCCGAGGAATCTGAACATCATAGGGTTTAGGATTTGTCAACGTTTTGTATGATAATCACATTCAATTATTTCCTTGTGACCTTCATGGCGCAAGAACGGCAAAGGTCAGGCTGCGCCAGGACCTACAGTTTTCTGAGGAGTATGTACCTCGTAAGGTCAAGGAAGTAAAATAACCCCCGCCCGGTTACACCTTATTGTGAAGAGTTTGCTTGTAATTTTTGAATTTTTGTTAAAATCTGTTGAAATATTACGTCATTTCCGCATAATCGTAACATATAATAATTCCGTGTGATTATAAAACCGCTATAAAACAGTTTATCTGCTATATTAAACTGCTACATAGCACAATTTTTGACAATGGCACAGTACGGCGTCGATTAACGTAAGAGGCGTTAGACAAAGTTCCAATTAACCGAATACATTAATTAGTACCGTATTAAGAGTAATTTTCAAATTAAATAATTTAATTACGTTTCTTTAAAATATTGATATGGCGCAGTATAGCCCAGATGCTCTTGCGCCATAAAAAAGCCAAACAAACAATCAAATATTGATATTCAGTTACCGTTGCACTACCGTAGCCATCCTTGTGGCGATATGTACGTGTGGTCATAACCATTCCCTTCGGCACCATTGCGCTGGGTTCGATTTCAATATGATTGGTTGTGGGTCAATGGATAGTAGATCAGGGGACCCGTTCCTCCCATATCCGATGATCTATAGCTCAGTCTTGGAACGCAACACAAACAAGAAAGGTGATGATAATTAAATGATCCTAAAAATGATGATTATTATGTAATCATAAATCATTGTAAAAAGTGACATAACGTTTTGCCACCTTTTCACAGATACTCTCATTGCCGAGAACGCTTTTCATAATTCGCTTGCGGAATACCGTATAAAGCATTGACAAGGCCTGTCACAGGCGGAATGGCAACATCTTCATCTCGTAAGTATCGTGGCGCAGTATAGCCCAGATGCTCTTGCGCCATAAAAAAGCCAAACAAACAAACCATGGTCAACAATGTACGGCCCGCTGACAACACATGGTGCGCGAACGAATTTCTAGTGGCATGCAAAGTGATTTAAAAACCTCTGAGTATAATTTTAGAATTCGAAAAAGTGGTTCATCTTTTTAAAAAACCTTTGAGTATAATTATTAAAATTCAAAAAAGTGTTTTATCCGTTTTCAGATGAAATCGATTTCTATTCTCACATCTTTTAAAGAGAAATGTTGTTAGATATTTGTGAAAAATATGTACAAAGTTGTAAATTTGCTGTCGGACTGACTGACTTCTTGAACTTTTGAGCGATACTTGATCCCATTTCCTCATCCAAAAATTCATTTTTTCTCGTTTCAAACACTCCACTATCACTCACGTTTTCTCATGAGAAGAATAGTATTATGAATAGTTATTAATGCCTAAACATCTACTATATACAAAATTAAAAAAAATCAATATACGTTGTCTTCAAATCCTTGAACTAGAAAATACTATTTCATACAGCAAGAGGATCACGCTGTTTCGACTTGTGTTGGTAAACTACTGTAAATCTCTTACGTCAAATGTTTAAGTTCATTTTCAAGAAAACACCTTGCTGAACGCAAAGTAATTCTTGCTGTCCTTGCATCATATACTTCAACCAACCAACCAACCATTTTCAAGAAACGCAATTCTTTTAAAAAACCAAGAACATAACGAAAGATTTGCTTAAATTGTATTAATAAGTGGATGAAAACTAAAGCAGCCACAATCTAACGAGTGGCACGTAGCACAATTTTATGAGTGGCACACGACACAGTTTGATAAGTGGCATGTGTGTCAATTTCATTTTCAAAGAATCAGGGATATATCCAAGGACTTACTTAAATTGTATTAATAAGTTGATGGAAACCAAAACGGCCATAATTTGATGAATGGTACGCGGCACAATTTAATGAGTGACAAGTGGCACAATTTGGTGAGTAGGTCCACTGACACACGGAATGACTCCGCGGTGTTACTTTGGAACAGTACCTTAAATAAGTTGCCAATCCCTGATCTAATCCGGATTCGGCGGTGAGCGGAGGGAGAACTCTTAACGACTAGCTCTTCACCGTGACCCGTGGATTAATTTCTTACGCCTTAAGAGATTCGGATTCCTCGGAAAAATGTTAAGTTCCGACGAACCATGATCTTTGCTGTCCTTGCTCCATAAAAACATAAAGAAACTCGCTTAACTGACAAAGAATTTGACTTGGAAGGAAATGAAGTTACATGATGCAATAGGTATCCGCTAAACTGCATACGCGCGTTGCTTATTCAGTAAGAAAAGAAAGCACATTTAAAAAAGTGAAATGTAATGCTTCTTTTATGTTATCATCATCATAATGATTTCTCCTTTCATCATAAAGTCGAAACAAATAAATTATAGTCCATGGTAATGAGGCATAAGGTGTTATCAGCCAGCGATTTTCCTGACGGTTAATTTTGGTCGTTAAAAGATACTCTGACGACAATACAAAAGCTTTTAAATGTTTTTATCTCGTTTGAAAGTATCTTAAGAAAACTATTTCCAACTCGGTAAGCTATGATTAATTCTTTTATCGAACACCAAATATAGATGATTAGAAACTGATTAACTAACTGATTCCTACTTACAAAAGTTGAATGAAAAAAAAGTAAGTTTCAAGATAAAATTCAACTAAATATATGTCGCACTTTAATTATAATTTAATTATAACAAGGCCAAGGAAACATCACGAGTTGTTTTAAAGATCTCATGTGCATGAAAAAAATTAAAATTAAACGAATTATTTTTAAATATAGTACTTTATAAATAAAGACAAGTCATTAATTATTTCTCAAACGCCATTAACCTAAATACCATGGATATATACTTATAGTTAATTAATAATGATTAATATACGATGGTAGTTAATTGATAGAAGATAATTAATTATAAATAATATGAATAGTACATTTAATAAAAACTGATGTTAACGCTGAGTTATTTAAATATGGAATGACGTAGCTGATATCAGCTAATAAAATTATCCATTTACCAATTATTAATAATTACTTAATTTAATTATTAATAATAATTAACCAAGACTTACTTATAATATTACATAACATATACTCTTACATTCAGGGCCTACTGAGCAAATGCTTCCAGGGCATTATTATGTTAAGGACATCAACCTGGTAGCTCAATATGCGTTAGATGTGTATATGTGTCAGTTTTGAAGGGCCTCTAAAGTATTAGTTGCCCCAGGCCTCGCATTTTCTCTAAAAGTCCATGCCTATATTATCAATTGTATTGTATAAAATTTCATATAATAGTGTTGTATAAAGTTTGTTTGGCTATAAATTTTAAGGCTCAAGGGCCGCAAGTGTAATACTGCGTCGGATTCTACAGTATTCCCAGGAATTCGAACCTCTTATGATCAAAGGAATCAAACCCCGGAGTGCGGCGAGTAGTTCGTTGGCAAGCGTCCTTTTTTGTTGTTACACCATTGTGAGTCAAATCGGGGACATCGGCGCGTTAGGCGAACGCATTACCACCGCAGAACCGTTATTCGAGTTTGACAACGAACAATGCAAAAAAAAACTTTTACCGACTAGCCGCTTACTGTAGCCCTGTGTTCATAGGCCTTAGCAAGATCGGATTCCTCTAAAAAATGTAGGCCCATACCCCTATGGTGACGTAGCGGTAACGCATTCGGTTATCGAAGTGGTTCCCAACCTTTGACAAGCCGCGACCCCTTTTTATAGTAATCAAAAGATCTACGACCTCCCCACCTGTCCGCCGCCACATCTGCATAATAAAAGCATTTTTAACGAAGTAAAGAAAACACATTAAATATAAAATTGTATTGATTATGTTTATTGTGTTAATTATATTTATTATATTAATTATATGTATTAAGATAATAACTAGTAGTAGAATATTGCAATGTGTGTAGCCATGTTGAAATATAAAAGCGTTGGAAACATTTGGTATGAAATTCCTTATAAAAATAATTGCAACTAAAAATAGTTGCGGCAATACCCTAGAAACCTGTTCGCGGCCCCTCATTCAAGATCTCCACCCCTAGGTTAAGAACCACAGGGCTATCGGACCATTAAACTCAATTTGACTACCAATGGTATCGCAGAACGCTTACCGTGCATTTTTACGCTCCGTAATCTGCAATTTGGTTACCTTAGCAACAAAAGTTTGGCTCCCTTGAGTAACTGTAGCTCCCTTGGGTAACTGCAGCTCCCTTCGCAGCATGGTCTTTGATGTCTCTACGTCGCAGAAACCCTAACATATAAAATACCGTAACTATATAAAAAAAACCTAACATATAAAACACTGGTATAGTACGAATTTGTCTTGTATCTGATATTTTGATATACAGTGAAGAAAGCTCAGGCAACGCTAATGTCTATGACACCTCTGTACAATGACCACCTCAAGATCGTGGGAACTGTATAAAGATCTATATGGTATGATTGATTGGTTTAGGATTCTATAACTTCCGATATATAATACTGATGCCAAACTTTTATTACGTAATATTCGTTGAATAATTCGATAATAACAGCTTTAGATGATGGAAGTCACAGAGTTTTGGATGATATTTTAAAATTGGAATTCGATTCATTTCAAACAGATAAAATTATGTTTCCTCAGCGATCAGATAAAAGAAATAAAAATGTATTTTACCCTTTTTTTTTATTTATTTTAAGAATCAATTACGATATGACAGCATTCTGAACATATGAAGGCTGAGGGCTTACGAATATGTGAACATATAATTCGTAGATATCATGCTAAGCAAAAAATCTGCGTAAACCTCTTGTTCTGAGGAAACGGCATTTAAACATTTATTGCTATACTCGCGGCAAAACTAACTTGGTACACTGACAAGGCTCTAAGCAGTATGATTTCGCCAGTGCAATATAGTTCGCCCTTTCTTACGTTAAGAGAGTTAATAGAAGATACATTTCGTACATAAAACATTAAAATTATGCTAAAATACATAAAACATAGGCATGTGTGTGCAATTAAAATCTGGTATTTATTAAATTTAGAAAAAAGACTCATTATAGCAAGCGCTGACGTCATTCAAGTAACTGACCACTCAGAGGACTTCGTTCGCTTGGCGGGAAATTTGGCGCCTGGAATTTTGGCAACCGCGTTTTTCTGCATTCCAAATTAGGCGATAAATAGCCTAATAATATTGAGGGCTATCTCATTTTTCGCCAACTTACCAACGAACACGTGTTGCACGGGCGTGACAAGCCTGCCGTAGCCTTAACAGTGTACCAGGTTAGCTTTGCCGCGAGTATAATACACTTTAAGACACGTAGATGGACATACGGGTAAGCTCAATTACCGACATTTGAATAAACACTAAACCTTCGCGATGTAGTCGGAGCATTAGTAGACCTGTAAACAACCTCAAAAACGACCTTCAGTAAAAATTGTCAAATCTGCACATTCATTAACTTAGCACGGTGCCGAGCATATATTAAATATTTCCACATCAATTTAAAAACATGGATTTAAAAAGTAGTATGAAATATTCGTGCAAAATTATTAAAATTTTGATCCCTTAAAATACTTAACCTAAAAAAAATTATCGCTTTAGTTTGTGGCTTCTCGATTTGCCGCTAAAAGGCTGAAGCCAATTTAGATCGACTATTCAAGATGGAGGTGTTTAGTATTGCTTTGAACAATGCATATTTTAAAAATTGTTTTAGTGATTTTTCGAATAGATAAAGCGAATTAGAAATCGAAGAAAATCATTTTATGCAAGTAGTATAAAAGTGATCTACCTGTTGTCGTTACCCACCAATACCTTTTATAAATCAGTAGATGATGTAAAAAAAAATCACTTTATTTTTGCTACAAATTTTACAGTTGCTCACAGTCAGTGCCGTATTTCCCAATAGGCTATAGACTAGCTCGGCAAAATTTTGTGTATTGAGTCTGATATAACAGAATCAATACCATACGATGATATAATCAGATGTTTTGCCGAGAAGAAAGCTAGACGTCATGCTTTCCATTTAAATACCAGTGTTCGATAGGCTTTTATTTTTTGTTAAAATTAAAATTTATTTCAATAAAATTGAATTTGATTTATTATATACCAAGAAGAGATAATACTTCAATATAAGTTAATATTGTTTAATGTTTATGTTTCAATTTATGAGTTTGTTTTTCAACATATTTATTGTCAATACAAAATTTTTTGGCGTATATTGAATATAATAATTTTCATGTTTCTAGCACTTATTGGGGTGTCACGAAGGGAAAAAAGGGGGCAAAAAACTACCATTGGAGTGGCAGAAATAGCCAAAGGGCTGCAAAATGATAAATCCGCCCATACTTTCAGCCGTTCTGGAAAGTTCACGACTATTCCCATCGGCTTCTTCTTGAATAATGTCATGAAACCACAAGTGACAGAGGATTTTCTTTTTCTTTTTTTATTCGACCACTGGTCAGCTCAAATTGACCCCAATTTGTATTCCACTAGTTTTGGAATGGACAATATTCCCAAGTGCATGACCTTGCTTATCCCTGAAAAATGCACAGGAATATACCAGCCGTTGGACACGTATTTATATAAGGAATTGAAATTTTTGACCAAAAATACATACAATTATTCATTGATTCATGAAAGGAATGGAGATGCTTGTGTATTAACAACAAGAAATGTAAATCTCATACTTCAGTTTCTAATACATTATATCCTAACGGCATCTGCCTTTGCTCAAATGATCTGTTACTGCTTGTATACGACTGGACTTTTGAAAGATTTTGAACATTTTCAAAATGTGCAAAAAGTTTGCTTCTCTTTTGCAGCAACTGAATTGTCCATTTCAGTCTTTCATCGAATGTTCGCATTGTGAATCTGTCATTTGCTTTTATGATTTTGACCATGCTTTTCACCTGATGTCCTGTGTCAAATGTCCATACCTATAAAAATAATTTCCCGTGTGAATATTTTACGCTTCTTGAAAACAAAAATTAAATAAAAAATGAATTTCGAGTTTTTTTCTTGGATTCCTTAGCACTTTGTTGAAAGCTAGGGTCATGCATAAGTTTGCATGACCCTAGTTCCCTTAAATCACCGAACAAGGGATTCGCACTACCACGACCTCCCATTTGACACCTCCAACTATTACTATGCCAATTTTTGTTACGATGTCGAATTTACTGCGCTGGTAGGTACGTTGTTAGTATTTGAAGCGACATACAAATATATACTTATCGTGAGCTGTTACCCTTCCCTACTCAAGAAGAGGCAGCTAAGCGATAGTTAAAATGAGCTCGTGAATTGTATATGGCCTGTAGTACCTCCTCTCTCTCTCTCTTTCTCAATGCGCTTCTAATAGGGGGCTGCCCTTCTTGATCCGCAATAACCCATAAAATACTTACTTACCCCTTAGGGAAAAGCTGAATGAATTTGACTCCCAAGCAGACAACATGAAATCTTAATAAACTATTAATATTTAATATCTAGTCAGATACATTATACACTGAATAATGACATACAACTCTGATATGCAATATTGATATTGACATTTACGTTAACATGCTCTTGCCAATGGGCAAACCAGAACTATGATCTTAACTTACATTTACCAACTAACTATTACATGCAATGATGTGCCTTACTTGCTCAAGGCTAAAGCCATAGGAATAAGCACCTATTATTAATTAGCGTAAATAATTAACTCTACAATGAACAGAACTACCATTCCAATATAGATATATATACATTGGGTAAACAGTAAGGATATGGCCGTAACCTTCAGTTTTTCTCCTATACTCTGAAAACACCCTACTTGCCTAACAGGACCAACTTTCGTTCCGATTGACTTTACCCTTATTATGCCCAACTATTTCAACCCGTCGACACACTTAGCCTGTCCCTTTTGTTCCTACTCCCAATCGGTTCTATCTCAGTAAGGAAATACGGAGATAGAAACTCACCACGCTTCAGAATCCTTCTTCCTTCTAGGTATGCTACGTGTCGGATCTCCGTGTCTTCTACGTACGACTGAGGATGGTGGGCAGGACAGCCGTACTGCCCTGATATCACTGCCCTTACGTAACGCTGTCCGCATAACTCGGTGGTACTAGGCACTCTCCGTTTGACACTCGTTAGCTGTGGTGCACTTTCGATGCCCAATCGGCTCTTCCGTCACTCAGCTCAATTGCTCAATCCGCTGGCGACAATCTTCGCTCTGGCTTCCTTAGTGGCCCCGGCTGCTGTAACATGCTTGTAACTCTTCCTGCTGTAACTTGTCGGGCTGTAATTCGCTTGTAACTGGTCCTGCTGTAACTCATCCTCCTCAAAGCTCCGGCTATCTGTACTCCTCCTGCACCCCCTTTTAGTCGGCTCTGTCGCTGCTGTAACTACCAGAACTCTCTGGTTTGTGGGATCGGGTCCTCTGGTCTCTGTTATTCACTTCTCGGTCTCAAAATCAACTCATTACACCTCGGGTCAACGGATTCTACTCGCCAATCCGACTTCTCTCACCGACCAACTCAGACCGACTTCCCTCTCAGAGCCGAGACCGAACTCTCCTCCTCCAGAGCTAGGACCGAACTCCCACTCTCACCAACCAACTCCGACCGACTACTCTTACTCTCATTCCAATCCCTCTCTAGATTTTTCTCCAAGTCCCAACTGTCACTCAAACCTTCTCTGACCGATACCAGGTTTCCACTCTCTACACCGACCAATCCTATGTCGCTTCCATATCAACTCCCACTCCTAACCACCGCTCATACGCTACTTGCACTTGACCACAACCTGTCTCCGCCTCCTTCTGCACACGGTCCTGCTCCTCTACTTTTCCACTCGGAACATTTATATCTTCAAATATATGGCGGCCATAAACGCTTGACAACTTAAGGTTTTTCTCTATTGTCTATTATTTCCAAACTGGCGCCACCCTTCTCGGCTGACACTGGGGTGTGTTTCCGGACAAGCAGTTGGGACCGTCCTCCGTGACGGTTTTCCTGGCTGCTGGAATCGGTTTACTTAAAATGACGACACATAGGCAAACGTGCATCTTCGCACATGCTTGTTTGTTTGTTTGTTTGGATTTTTTATGGCGCAAGAGCATCTGGGCTATACTGCGCCAAATTTTGCACATGCATGTGCAGTGTGTGATCGGCAATCGAATACCCCCTTCCCCCAAAAGCTTAGCGGTTGGTTAGGCTGTATGTGATTACAGTGCCGCCTTCGGCGTCTACCCTTCCCAACTCCCCCCTATTGCCTACTCTACTACTACTACTAGCATTTTTAGCGGAGTGGATAGCTGCAGGATATAGGATATATACCCGATAATAATAAAAATCTGTTGCAGTAAAATAGATGATGCAAAAATTCTACAAAATATAGTTTAGCAGAGATTGGGAACATTGGACGCTAACGGTTATGCATAAAACGATGAAAAAAAAAAGCAAATTGAGGTTAAATGTGGTGACAGGCTTAATAAATTATCGACTGGCTATAATTAAGTCCTAAGTACTAGTTTTTATGTTGAATGTTACCATAATCAATATTTTTAACACCGTCGAAAATTCTACAAGCCTATTTATAGAAAATTTTAATTACTATTTTTAATTTATAAGAAAAGTCATTAATTAAGGTTGGAAATTTTTAGTTTTCCTTTCTCTTGTAAAGCATCTGTCGAACGGCTTCTTAAGAGGCTGCTTTTGTTAGTTACGGGAGCGGAATTTGTCGCATCTAATTAACTCATCGCGAGAAAATTTTTGTTCCTGCGAAAAATTAAACGATAAAAAAATGGGAAAATTTAACACATCGTTACTTTAAAAGTGCATGGTTTTATGGGATTTTTTGCTTTATTATTCAGGGAGGAGATCCCAGTTTTATTCTGAGTCTGTCAAAATAACTACAGGTAATAAAATTTTTATTCGTTGCCACTTGGAAATAAATAAACACTTATTTTCTTCTTTATAGCGTCGTATTAATTTTATAATTGCCTGGAGCTCCTTCATTGATAAGAACTGCGAAGTTACTTTGCTCGTGTGTTATACATATATATATGCACGTATATGCACCACTTGACAATCGCTGAGGAACAGAAATACCCATGAAATACCATGAATTTGCCCATGAATCGTGGTGGATACTCTTACAAGAAATTAAATTTTCTAAATATTTTGTAGACGTATTGTGGTATTTTTTTTTTTGAGTAAAAACTGGTGCAGATTTTACACAAGGAAAACATTTTCAGAAACAAATAACTCTTCCTCAGATTATCTCGGAGAGAGCTCAGATTATCTCCAGTTATGGAAAATACTCCCTCCCACGCAAACGAAGGCAGATTTAGGTACCACAATAGGTGTATGCTCCCCACGAACAACAGTGCACGTTTTGCATCGTCTCCCTTAGGTACCGCACGGGTAGTAAGGGAGACGATTCAAACCAGTTGGCTGAACATGTCTTCAGGGAGGGTCACGAACCAGATTGGCATTCGATGAAAATATTACATCAGAATGTGACGAATCTGGGGAGTAGACTTTTTCTGGAATCATGGGAAACCTACGGTTTGAGGAGTCGTGCAATAAACATCGCAAAACCTCTACCAGAACCTTACAGGATTTTTGCAAAGCCTCGAGTTGGGGATAACCATTGGGTGCAGGGATTTCACCAGCGAGGGTTTCTCGGTTGGGGTTTCCCTAGCCAGAGCTGTCCCGCACTAGATGACGTCAGATGGGGATTCCCAACATGCGGGTATATAAGCTTAGGACTTTCACGAACTCTTCATTCTGCCTTCACTTGACAAAGGGAGCAGTTGGCTCCCGAAACGTCGTGTTTTTAAACCTTACGCCAGTGTCGAAATAACTGTCTGTTATGGAATCTCCTGGTGAAACTCCGTATTGTTTCGTATAAAGAATTAAATTTAAATTTAGTGAATATACGTGCATAATTTTAAAGCTTTTGGCATGGGATTGTTGCGATTATACTGGTACTTTCACAAAATTGCAATAATTCCAATTTAAGAACTGGGATCAAAATCACAAAAGTGTTTGCAAAAATCAGAGAGGACCAGATACTGCTACAGTTTAGTTCTTGAACGTATTAGCACAATTGTAGCAATACAAGAAACCAATCCAAATAAGTTCAACAGTTCACACTTGTTTATAAATCCATTAACACTGAAGCTTTCAAAAAGAGAATTTTTAAATCGAATGAACTAAACAACTTGCCAACAGAAACTATATTTCTGTTGGAAAATTTTTCGGCTAAAATGGAGTAATAGGGATCCGACAGGAAAAAAAAATAAATTCATATTAAACAGATTGATTTTAGGGTATCTACGTGTTTCTGGGTATACATAAACCAATTTATACCTTCTCCTCTGTATTGTGATGTAGTGAAGGCGTTATTGGTAGGCTGGCATTGGTAGTCGAGCAAAGCGATTTATTTCTAATTTACTTTTTATTTACATAGCTAGATTGTATACATGGTTTATTGAAAAATTTACGATGTATGTGATGCGTAAAATACAAACAAATCAAAAGGAGGAAGTCGTTCGCTCATTGACTAAACAGAGATGAACACAGCTCTGTTTAAGTGAAAAATTATTAATTGTTTTGAACAGCCAAAGAACAAACTAACTACATAATGGGTGGTGTGCAGTGTATGGCGCAGGGTGAGGATAAGCAAGCTGCGGATGAGTTTGCTGGTACACACGTTTTCTCGTGCTCTGTGGTTTTGTTCCGAAGTTAGTGGGAGGGGTTACTAGCGAATATAGGAATGCTATTGGATGTGTGTGTGTGTGTGTGAAGCATTTGGACAAGGGCACAGAGGTGGTTTTGCACGTGTTAATGAACTGCTCAACATTACTCCATCGTGAGTAATAGCGGGTCTTAGTGTGATGATATGCGACGGGGGACCATGCCATTTATGTTGTCAAGCTTTGGAGATTCATGACTCTTATAGTCTCGTAATAGTAAGATATGGTGGTTGTTTATGTACTCAGGCCGCGTCCACACATGCAACAGAACACCTTATTGTCCGTAGAAAAAAAAGTGTCGCGTACCAAGTATGGACCACACTCCGTAACAGAACATCGCAACATTTCCGCGTCCCATCAGTTGTCGGTTTTTCTCCGTCGCATAGAAGTAATGTTACGGAGCTACGTTGCACCCCATGTTCATATATTTAGACCGGTTTACGAAACATAGCTTTTTGTCAATGTAGGTTGGATATCGGCATGAACTGGTCTGGCACGGTGATGTTATGCAATAATGGTACGCGGCGATGTTTACCTTGAAACATCATCGCGTAACATGGGATGTTACGCGACGATGTTCTGTTGCGTGTCTGTACGCACCATTAGGAACTAAGCTTATGAGGCATTTGGTTTCCGGTCCACCTTTGAACAATTGTTGAGGTATCCTGAAATTTTTTGGAAATGGCGAAGGATGTAGACAAAGAGTCATACAAACAGATGTGTTTTGTTTATATGAAAAATAAGACTTGTTTACATGAAAAAGATGACTTGTTTATATGAAAAGGAAGACATGTTTATATGAAAAAGAAGATTTATTGGTACTAATTTTTGAGAGAGGCGTGTAAAAATTGAATTTGTTAAAATACGTCATATCTCAGAATGTTAAAGTATGATGCAGTTCCTTGTTGACAGTTGATTTCTTCTCCACACTGAGCAGATTTGTGTTTACTGTATCTTTCAGTTCACGCTTTTGATAAAGAGAAGGTCTTAAACTATCCCTTTTTTATTTAGTTTTTTATTTCGATTTTAACTATATAAAATGGATCCACTATAAGGAAAGTGGTGATAAAGAAATAATGGCTCTGGTATGTTAGAAGGCATTTCAAATATAAAGCTTCAGCGAGAAAATACTGTTAAGACGTCAATTTCGATTCCTGAAAAACCGGGAAAGAAATTTTTCCTCATCCGGAGATGGTAGACGATGTGGCGGCAATAGTTTTTACTTCCTGGAAATGAAATTATTAGATTAGACAGAGTGGATCCTTCCATCCGGAAAAATGTTCCGAGTCCGTTTGTAAGTTCGGAGGTTCGTGAAGCTGAAATCATTTTCCAAATTACAACATCGCGGGGAATAAAATGTTTGCAGCCGGAACTCCGTTGAAAAAATATTAAAAAGACAACGCGATGTATTTCGGCGAACTGCTTTCGAACGCGCAACATTTTTTATGTTATTCTTTTATTTATTTACGCAGGTTTGATCGAATTTGAACGTGAGTTTCGTAGCGTTTCATGAAAAACACACACCTGCTACATTCAAGGGGTCTCAGTTTCAAACCATGGCTGTTATACAGACCCTGATACAACTGTCATTGAACACACTATGCATGATACTATCTGTACACATTGTACAAAAATAAACATAATAATCATTTACGTATTATATACATGATTACTATATACAATACACTACCCTATTAACGACTTTCAAGGGACAGAGAAATGACGTTAAATAGAAAAAGACGATAATCAGAATGTGTGAAACTAGTTATAGTTAATTGGTATGATGTCATTGAGAAACTACAATGTGTATATAATTATTACAATTATATACGCGTTAAATGCAATTATATAGAGTATATTACATTTTTGGCCGCGCCTGAGTAAGGTAGTCCAGGACCCAACCAGAAATTTTTCTTTCAAGTTATCATTATTAAGACTTAAATTACAGTTTCTTAAAAACTATTATGTGCAGGGGCGGACTGGGCCACCGGCCAACCGGCCCCAGACCGGTGCGCTCCCATGAGGTATAGGACTTGAGCCCTCAAAGACTATACGACTCGCGCCCTCTGATAATCTAATGTATGCACCCTTTGAGAGGACCCAGTCCGCCCCTGATTATGTATATGATTGATATATCATTTCCCATCTCACACTCTTCCTCTCCGTTGATTAAATTTTTTTTATATATTAATAAAAATTTAAAACAGGATTGCCTTTATTACAACGACTCCATTAGATGAGATATGTGAATGTTGTTTATATAAATTATTAATTTTTGCTGTCAGTTAAATAATAACCTACTTATAAATTTATTTTTGGACTTACTTGAACTGCCCATGCGTTTACTTTACATCAATTTATCATTTTATCAGGCTATTTGCTTTTACCTAAGCATATTGACACTTTTTAAATTGGGATATTACCGAAATTATTGCCATACTCATTTTATTATTGCATCCTCCTGGCATTAGGTCCTGTAATTAAAAAAACTATGATTCATATTCTGCTGATTTTTCTAATTAATTTTAAATTGAACTTTAAAGACAATAAATTTTTCTTACCATAGCCGTTGATGTGGTAATATTAGGTGATAAATTGTTTTTTTTTCTAATGTATGAGATATAACCCTTACCGGGTAATAATATCTCATACATAATAAAAAACAATTTATCATCTAACTTTAAATTGTTGGGAATCAGCTCTCGAGACTGGTTACTAAATTGGCTTTATAATTAGTCATTGATGCTGTAATTATTGCTTATAGTTGGCGCCTTATAAGCTTACTTTTGGACGACTTTGCAACATGAAGATAATGGTTATGATAATTATAACGGTTAATTTTATAAAATTGTGTGTTTAATGTAAAAATTAATTTTATCTTCTAATCATGAAAATGGTTTTCACTTCATCTTTTAGGGCAATTGTCGCCAACCGCAAGTCCGCGAGAACATTTTATTGGTCGACAGAAAAATCTGGACATTATTTGCATTTTTAATGTTTTATTAATAATAAAACAAAAATAATATTCTAAGAAATTCTCATATTCTGAATGACAATTTTCGCCTTTGTTAGGGTGAAAATTGAAAATTCTCTTTTTAAAATAACTAATTAAATCTAAACACCCAGGAGCAGATAAATAGATAATTAAATAAAAAACACATACACTCTCTCTCTCTCACTATATATAAATATATGCTTAGATGTTGTTAAGTGTTTTTGTTTTTTCGATATTCTGCCGCCTGTTATTTAATTTTTTCAGATGGAGTTGTACCTCCAATTATTTGTACACTGCGTCTACAACATTATGCCAGATTAATTAACGTTCAAGAGAAGACACGTTCGTCCAAAGAAACCGTCATCATGGGCATAATAGGAAGTAAACAAGTTTCCTGGGCCATCCATTCATCCAGACAAAATCAAATTCTTTGTAACTTCTTTTCAAGAACTTTAAATTTAGTTGTTTTTTATGTGACAAACGAAAAGACTTGTTAAAAATGCCTGTTGAATTAACAAAGGTGTAAAATTTAAATTAATTTGATTTTTACTAGTAAAAAACACTCTTAAAAAAATTCTGAATATAAATAAGGCACTTATAATTAAATTCCTTTTCTTTTTAAAAGTAGGACCCCTTAACATACAAATCCACCTTTTTGTTTTTTTCCTACCTATCATATTTAATTTTTTAAACCCATTTTTAACTTGCAAACAAAATAATTTTGGCCAATCAGTGTACCTAAAAACTGCTATTTCGCTCCCTACAATATGGCTAATATCCATCAGCAACCGAAACCCAACACAACGGAAATTGATAAGTCTTTATAACTATAATCATGAAACATAAATTACGTAAAAGGTTCTGTTTGATCCAATGTAAAGCAAAGTATTTATGATCAAAAAGGTAAACAAAAATGTCTACATATTCAATTTCGCTTTATACCTTTAAACACTTGGTGTTTTTACTACGTTTAGAGTACCAGAAATGGCGACTTGGCTCCTCTTTAATTATTTATATATACTAAATAATAAAACAGTTTTGAACATTTGTGAATTAAAAGCCCACGACTCGAAGTCTGATTTACGAGCGCGAAGTAGAAAAACAAGCGAAAGTTTGTGTTCCCAAATTTTATGATTTTTCGCGGAGAGAGCTACCGCATTCAGTCTATAAAACCTAAAATTTATTATTTCCTGGACTTAGGAAACTCACGGATATGATGAACTACGTGATGTTCAAGAGATAACTGCATTTTTCCCGTAAACTCGTGCGGTTGATAACTGTTGAAAAATGAAGTTTTTCAGAAAGCACGTCAAATTGAAGCACAAAGAAAAACTTTCTTCTACCTGTAATAAAACTTTCGCCCACTTTCTACTTGGTCATACAAAAAGTACTCGCATACTTTCGAAAGAATCACACATAGAAAATGTTATGGTTTTATTGATGACCTATGAGAACAAGTACGAAGAGATTTTAGAATTTCGTGCTCAGTGGGGGGCTTCCATAATTTTTGCCTAATCGTGTTCTGACGTATTGGATGGCATTCTTACCTGGAAAATGTTTTTACATTGATTGTTGAATATTTCTTTGTTATTTACTTATTACCTGCACTGGTAAAATAATCTATTTGGATTGCATGGTTTTTGTCGTCCTTTTTGTCATAAGACGTAACCAACCATCTATGTCTATCAGGTGTGTGGTCGTATATTAAGCAGTGCCAGTACGTTCTATCCTTGGTGGTACTTATAGGAGGGGCTAAGAGACATAATGGAAGGGCAGAAACTTTAAAAAAAAAGCAGTGCTACATAAGCGTTCCGACACCACTACACCCCTGATATCCATAAGTATATGCATATGTGTATATATTACTCGCATAAAGCTTATTCGCCATTATATTCAATAACTACCTATTCACAACCAAATAAGCAGTCTCTCTTAGTTTCGCAATACGTGTTTAATTCAGGGAAATTTACTTCCACCTGCGTGCCAACGTATTTCCTAATAATTGACATATATTTCATTTGAGAGTGTTTCTTTTATTTTTAAATGTGTACACTGTAAAAGAAATATCATTTACCGTTTATGCTCCAGTTTAAATGATATGCTTTTAAATATACCGGAGTGTTGTTTTCTGGAGACCTCCTGAAGAAAATAAAAAAAAATTTCAGGAGAAGGAGGATAATTATTTTCGCTTTAGAAAAGAAAAACAAGTTTTAAAAGGCGTGAAAACGAAAGTTGGTAAGAATAGGAGCTATTGCTCCCCATTGCAAAGTGATAAGATTCTAAAATTCAAAACTCACGCTGGCACGTTGGAAAGGAATACAATAATCTCTCTTTAACCACATTGGTCAGAAGGTAACACGGAAATCAAGCATGCATCTGTAAGACTATATTTGAGTTTCATTCTAAAGCTTTTTCACTTACGATACGTCAATATTAAATTATATTTTAAATGCCTTCGCAAATAACCAATAGTATATTTAATGTAGGAGTATACTTACATTGTACTCCTATATTAAATAGTATATTTAATATAGGAGTATAATGTAAGTATACAAAAGTAGATCAAAGCGTGTGTGTTATGAATGTATTGCCTGAAAAATATTAAATCACTCACATACAATACATATTTCTGATTTTTTGCCCTATAAAGCAATTCAGTTCTAGTATTAAATTATATCAATAGCTCAAAAACTGGAATAGTTTTTTTTCGTTAATACGAAAATATGGGATATAAAATCATAGAGTAGTATAGACCGAAATACGAATGGATCATATATAGATAGATATAGATAGATAGAGAGAGAGAGAAAATAAGGGAAAGTGGGAGGTTGTAAATTTTGAAACAAAATGGACCAATATTTAATGCCATTTAAAAAGCTTTCCTGAAAATTATACGCCAAGCGTAAAGAGAACGAAACCTTGAAAAAAGGTCCTTTCTTCCCTACGTCACTTCTTAACTATTTCAAGAACAAGCAAGTGAAAGAAAATCGCCTGAGGTCGATATTTAAATTTAGCGGGTTTCAATTAACACTAATTCGCAATTCTCTAATTCGCGGCTTTCTAATTCACGATCCTCTAATTCGCGGTCCTCTAAATCGCGACTTATAATTTCACGGCCCTCTAATTCGCGGCCCTCCACCCTTTAATTTTCAAGTGACTCGGTAAATTTTCAGTGTTAGCAATAATCATCTTGATTGCACTTAGCGAAGACCTTTACCTTATCTTTTTATGGCAGACGGACGGACGGACAGACAGAAAAAGCAATAGCGGGTTCAATATCTATTGAAACCCATTAAAATTTAATATTCTAACTGAAAACTTATAGTCATGGGTTAAAAATTTTCTGCACTGTTGGAATATGGAACTGAGGATAGAATGAGCAACTGAAATTCTGGTCTGCTTAGATTAAAGAACTGTTTTTGCCACAAATTCAGAAGTTTAAATTTCAAAAAGGACTTTTTCATTATATTAAATGATTTTTAACTTCTTCAGCTACAGCAAAGTTGATAGAGTATAACTTCAAGCTCAGTATGATTAAACCATTTTAATAGAGGCGGTTGATTCTTATTGATGCATGCATTAATTTTCGCGTGCTAGAGTTGGCGTGTGCGGCTAAAAGAAACCCTCTTGTTACGGTGTCACACCGTGGTTCCATGATCTTTCACGCAACGGCTATTTCGTTGCTAAGCGGCGCATTTTTCACCACAACAAAGTTTTCTGCCTTAAGACCCTATGCATATTGCTCTTTTGAAAACAAATTATATTGGAAGTTTTATCGTGCGGCTAATATCTTCTTCCACGAAATATATTACGTTGCAGATAAACCTGCTACAAGGCCTGAGCCATGGTAGAAAGCGGTAAACTGTGCCTGATGTATTTTTTGTTATTGGGTATAAAGTACCGACAAGTCGTGTTTACACATAATGTAAATAGCACAATAAATGAAGAATCGAAGTACCTGGTGTTTTGTTGAGTATTGAACCTAGATATTGAGGTATTTTAGGTGAAAACAAACCTATGTACAATTATAAAACTTAGCCACTTAAGCCTCCAGTGATTTGTTTGTGTATATTATGTTGTAAGACCGTTTTATAAGAGATGCAAGACGTGACTAACGGATTATTGTTATTTCTGAATCTCTGTTTATTGATTTTAATTAAAATAATTGATTTTATTTATTTATAATTGATTATTTATTTATAATTGATTTTAATTAAATTAAGTTTAAGTGAAGGGGACTCTTAAGTCCGCGGTCGGATTAGAGGAACCCATTTTCAGAGAAAGAACCAGCATCAGATTTAAAAGATCTCTCCCCTTAATTAAGAATAATAATATAGAAGACAAATCTATATTGTCAAAGTATGGTATGTATTATTAATAAGCATTTTTACAATTAATCTTACGACTTGTAAGAGGACATGACTATCTATCTCCAATTGAACCATTTTAGAATCGAGCAAGCAGACTCACCAACATGTCCACACTACAATATCAATGATTTCATTAACTCAGATCATCTTTGGCTGAATCCTGGACTTTCTGACACAAGAGCTATAATGTACTCCAATGACAGCATTTCTGACAATTACACCTTATATTCGGCGCCAAATGGCCGTAAGGTCAACCGAAGGTTTTGGATTAAAAAAAAAGTTTTTACAATTAAAGGAACGGAGAATTATTATAAATTGATAAATGAAAATTTATTAAACGATTAAGAAATACACTCTTATAATAAAAATTGGCAAATAAATTAAAAAATTTATTTTAAGAAATATGGATCAAAGAAACTAATAAACATTTTAATAGTGACTCTTTATAAAATAATATTTATTATATGAAAATATCAGCAATAAAAATATCTTTTATAATCGCACAACAGCGTTGTAATACTTCTATTCATCGTCTGGAAACATAAACTTGCGCAGAAAATTCATAAGGCGACTTATAGGCCCAGTGAGGATGTTACAGAGCTACAACTCATATATTCCTATGTTAAATATACAAAATTTCATTGCGATGGGGGGTTACAACCCCCACCCCTTGGCTATGCTTATATCTGGAACTTGCTCGATATTCTGCGAAATATTTAAACAATATGTGCATTAGGTTCAGACGATGCAATAAAAACCCCGCTAGTCCAAACGTACGAAGTTTCTGAAAATCCGAATTGGTTGAAAAGTATATTTTTATGGAATGTACCCATTTGTTTTAAACTTCAATCAGAGTAATGTTTTAGAATAAAATTTTAAAATGGTACACATAAAAATAAAATTTTATATGGTTCTTTCTTTAATTCATTCTATTTTTAATATCTAATTCCAATAATATCCTTGGATTTATTGAAATTATTTCATTGAAATCGATTTTTTGAAGATTAATTTTTTACTACATGTGGAAAACCTGTATATACAGCTGTATTACAAAAGTTACCTATAGCATACACATACATGTATGCAGAAATAATTTTATAATGCTTCGCTCAACCTCGTCGTTAGCGGACTTCGACCGTCTCACGGGGGGGATAGTCGTCCTGATATCAGAGGTTTACCTTAATAACATTCCGCAAAACAGGGAGACGGGCATACTATTATATGTTCAGTAACAACCGACTTTTCGACTCCTCCATTTACGACGCTTTGCGATGATGCTCACTTCGCCTGTAAACGACACAATAATCTTTTTACGGCAATTTTAGCAATAAGGCTTTTTCTTGAATCTACCAATACACATTTCAAAGCAGGTTAAGTTTACTGTAATTAAAATACTAATTATAGTAATATACTATTCCAATTATATATTGTTCATAGCATTGAAAGAGTTTTTATGATATTGTAAGTATTATTTATATTATTTTGAGCATTACTACGTTGAACATTTTTATAGTAAATAAAAATTTTTTTTATTGAATATAGAAAAGAATAGGTTGAGGCAAGGTACAGTATAAATTTTAGTTGTAAATAGTTTACTTAAACCAAATTTATACCTACATGACCTAACTAACATAACATTATTGCAGGGCAGTTGCTAGATGGTTTTTACAGGAGGAGGGCTCTTAAAGTTACGGGAAATCTAGAATTTACTAATGTTTTGATATATTTCATTAATATATTTAATAATAGTAAATATCTAAGCAGACTAATATATTTAACATTAATGAATAAATTTCTTAACATAAACTTTTCATTTAAAATTAAAATTTATAATCCCCCCCCCCCATTTTGCTATAGAGTAGATGGAGACCCAAATTTCCTCGAAAACGTAATATACGCAAGATAGTATATTTTTCAATACATTTTTAACATCAATTTTAAATTTCCGTTTTCGTGAACAATTTATACAAAACAAAAAATTTAAAATAAAATTCTGCAACAATTTATTTTGAGTAAGAATATTTTCTAGAGGGAGATGATTACATTTTCAGGGGAGGTCTGGGTAGGGTGTTTCGTTATTCTATAACGTGACGCGAAATTATTAAGTCATTACATAAGCAAGAATAAAGAAAGTGGTTTGCAATACAACGAAATTCGTCACACACGATGGTAGTCTGGGGTCTGACGTGTCGTACGAAAGAAATACGTTTATGTACAGAAAATATTATTTCCAATGACGAAGGTGGGCTTTGTAATTGCATTGTAGATATGGCCTGTGTTCCTAATCAGGTGCAGGAGCGTGCCAGCTGGCAGAGAAAAATAATAGCTTGTTTGGGTGTGTTTAATACAAATATTAGCGAAAATTTCTCCGCCCATTTCCCCTCCCTGTTGGTTGTTCTCATGCGATGAGACGTACAGGAAAATCGACTAAACCAGCGTGAAACTGCACGCATGGGGACGTTGATATATTATCAATGGGTAAGAAGTCGAAAGGTAAAAGAAAGAATTATTTTAAAATATAGTGCACAATGTATGAGACCATAGCCCTGCAACTGACATAAATGTTCTATTGTAATTGAACATTTCATAAATGCTTAAATGGAAAGAAATTAATTAATTCTTTAATTAAAATCACTTATTAATGCCGACGTTATGAAGCGTGTATTTCAAACGACGGGATTTGCGTTATTTTTCGTTGGGAGAAACTATTATAATTTCGCACTAATAAAATATTAGATTTAGTGGAATTCTCTCCAGAAATAGCGCTAGAACTTGGAAATTAGGGAAATGAAAAATTTCCTTCTCTCGTATTAATATTTCACCGAGAAAAATCATGTTTTAATTAAGATAAGTGAGTTTTGCCGCGTTAAATTGAGACGGCGGGAGAAGGGCTGTTGCCATATTTTTCTTTAACCGCTAGATTTAACGTCTTTGCTCGGTAACTTAGCGTCATTTCGGTACAGGTCGCATTAGGGAACAATAATTTCAGATACGTTATGGAAATTGGGCAAGGCAATTTTGATTAAATTTGAATTCGTTAATAATGCGTAACAATGAATTTTAAGTAATACTTTTGAAATCATATTCATATTGCCCATATTTTAATAGAATGTCCGATTGTATTATTGCCCTACATGTCAAAGGTATTTAAAGTGCTATATTACCATAAAAATATACTTAAAAATACTAGATTACTAAGCTTTAATTTTAACCTTACTTCACGCTTATAATCTCCAAGGGACCGCGAAAATTCGGTCGTTATAACCGATAGTCGTTATAAACGATATCTTTTTAAAATCATTGTAGCCTATATAATGCACTCCAGAGTTTTATAAATTATTTTGACAGTAAAATTTATTAAACTTTTTGGTTTCAAAATTAAATAAAAACATACTTAATTATAATGAATTTAATTTCAGTTTATATTATGTTATAGCCAAACTAAGTACATAGTACTTTCTTAGTTTTTTAAATTGAAAAAATTGTAGAAAATACTACTAAAGTATATAATGTAGAAAACAAATGTAATAAATAGTATTTATTATATTATACTAATGACTTCAGAACAGTGCCGGTTTAAGAGTTTTGTGGGCTCTACGCTGAAAAAATAGAATGGACTCCTTAAGAATATGACCCTCGTGATATTCAATTAATAAATCACTTTTTAAGTTCATTATCTTTAATATTCAGGTTTAGCAGTAATAAAAATTTCTCGGACATTTGTAAATAAACAAGATTAGAATAACGCTTAAATTTTGCTTGTTTTTGTGGTTTTACGGCTCAAAGACTACAGTGGTCATGCTGCGCCGGGACCTACTGTTTTCCGAGGAATCCGAACCTCTGGACCTACGAGGAATCCGAACCTCTTAAGGCCTAGGGAACCAAACCCCGGACTACAGTGAGCAGTGCGATCTTTATGAGATCTCTGAGTAAGCGTTCTTTGCACTTAAATTTTGGTAACTAACTTTAAATTTTAATAACTAACCCACGTGGTTCTGCTTTATGACTGTCAAGTCGCGTCGTTATATCCGATACGAATTTCCCTACTTAGAATCTACGTAGACTACAAAATCGCCGTCGTTATAGCAGGTTTCGTCGTTATATACGATGTCGTTATAACCGATATATTTAGTATGGAGTAGAATAGCAAACCAAACTTCTTGTAAAAATTCCGTCGTTATATGCGGTTGGTCGTTATAAACGATTTTCACTGTATATATATATATATATATAATGTATGTGTGTATTCTCACAAAATGTGAACTTCATCGGTATAACTCTTCAATCCAACTTAAAATGGAATATTTATATTAATAACATCTGTGACGAAATTTGTAAAAATATTGGAGTGATTCGAAACATCAGATATTATTTACCAGTCTCAATTCTTCTTGAACTTTACTACTCTGTGATTTTTTCTTTTTTCTTTACTATTGCCTTTAAATGTGGAGAAACACTTCCATGTCTAATCTCATTAGACTTACCAGACTGCAAAAAAGATACCCCCTGCCTCCTAAATTATTAAAACCATTCTTCCTGAACTAATAAAATAGCTTACGATCATTAGATATTATTAATCGAAATATTATTTACATACAAAACTTCCATCTCTATGTTTAACACTGTATGGAATGGCACTCATTCTTATCTCATTTCATGGCGCTTTCCTGTTCAAACACATTTTACAAGAAATCTTAACGATCTGATACCAGAGTATTCACGTACAAAACTTGGACTCATCCGCATCCGTTGCTTTGGCCCTAGGGTGTGGGATCTTCTTCCTAACTCACTTAAATCTGTTCATTCCTTTGCTCAATATAAAAAACTCATCCGCAGACATCTATTGGATAGAGAATTATGATATGACTATATTTTTTTCGATTTATACTTTCCATACCTTTACTAATTAATGAACCAGCTCATTTATCTTATTTTATTTACTTATTACTTACACTTACACTAATTATATCCAATTCTAGGCAGCATAAGCTTTGTCAGATCACAAAGTCTTTACACTTCACTGCTTAGACGGATTGACCTAACTAATAAATTGCAAATCATTATCACATCATCTATAAAATTTGAATCCGTCTGAATAAAATTTGATTTTATTTGATTTTATTTCAAGTGGGGTTATTTTACGAGAGATTTATAGAAATGCACAGTAGATTTCCTTTTTACGGGCCATGGCCGGTTCAGAATTCTACTTTTAGTGATTTGAACAGCTTATTTAAAAATGTAGCTCGCCGTAGAATAACAAATAGTAAAATTTAGGTTTTAAAATACAATCTTTTGAATTTATAGATTCTAAAATAATATAAGTATTAAAACAAGGAAAGATACGCAGCAGCAAAGCCCTTCAATATAGTTTTAAAAACTGACAAAAATCGAAGCAAAATAAACTTAAGCAAGGAGAAAATTTTGATCATAATTTGTAATACGTCATCGGGCATTTTATGAGTACGTAATAAAGGACTCATGATTTAAAAATAAACCAAAGATTTTCATTTATTTCTTAACAATCGTCGTTTCTTTAAATTGCAGCTGTGTGGATGAAGGAACCTAGTTGAAGCGGCGGCCGATTACAGCAGAATCGATCAAGAGGTAATCTACTGTATAAAGAACCTATAAAATATATTATATAATACTAATTATTAGTAATTAACCACTCAGTTAATTATTCAATGCATAATTCCTAAAATTAAACATATCTGTGGATTTAGAAAAGGCTCCTGATGACGGTTTTAAAATTACATGCATGCATATTTTTGTTATAATATATTTATTGAAATAAAAGATCAGTTTTTTGTGATGACATTGGGTTATATCAATTTGGCCTTCATTTTATTATTATTTTTTTACGAATGTTATATACGGGGTGATTCAAAAGTCAGTCCCCCCACTGTTAATTTTTTAGTGGGTTCAGGCAGATAAACGTCGTTTCGGGAAAGTTCCTTGTTGAAAAGGAACTAACTTTTGTCCTGTGTTGCGACTCACCAGCAGCACCAGGGGGCGCCCAACTGGAAAATTTCAAATGGCAACCCCATCGAGTAATACCTTGTTTTGAAGCTCTCGTCGAGAACAAAATAATGATGTTTACAGTATGGCACTATGATGCCCATGGCATATACTACGTGTCCGCAAAGTTCAAAATTGACCTTTATTCTCGTGGCTTTTGCTCACGCTAGTAAGGTCGTAGGCAAATAACGAAAATTGTAGAATGTAAAGCAATGTGTGTTCTATCAGTAACAATTTTAAATTTCGTATTAATCCAATATGTAAAGTTTCAAGGATCGTTTAAAAATATCAATATTTTAATCCTCAAAAACTCAAATAAAAATATTAAAAAAGAAAGCAGTAAAATATTAAAAAATAAAAGAAATATAAAAAAAGTAAGAAAAGAAGTTACCTTTTAATGAAGTAGCTGCTCAAATTGAAGGCCTTACACTTCTTGGTAGATATAAAGCCGGGTCTCAAAGCTTTCTCTGACTTTTTGAAAAGTATGTGGTGTAATTTTATGGCACTCATCCCATATTCTTTGGCGCAGCATATTTATAATTTCAGGTGACGGTTTGTAAATTATTGATTTCAAGTGACCCCAAAGGAAATAATTCAAGGGTGTCATATCTGGGCTACGAGGTGGCCATTCCACGAACCCACGACGGCCAATCCACCTTCTTGGAAACTTGTTATGTTGAAAAAGAATGACATCCGTTCGGTGACTGAGTGGACGAGCCATTTCTTCAAAGTGTGTTCGTATAAAAAGGAATATCTTATGAGGACACGTGTGTGATTTCAAACAACTATTGTTGCTATGGAAATATTTTTATTTCAGACAACTGTTGTTACTGTTTCCTCATTCGTCTAGCGGTCCAAGACACTCCGGGCTAAACGGAGGGACCCTGGTTCGAATCCAGGATGGGGAAAGCGTCTCTTTTTCTCCAAAATTACATAAGCTCTAGTTTGAGCTGTAATTAATACGTGGGTGGCAAAAATTATAGTATAATAAATTCCCCCACGAAAACTCACAAAATTCTCGCCCCGGAGGCTTTCTTGTGTTGACCATATTTGGCAATTGTGTTATCCCTGCGGAGGGTAATAATACCTTAACAACTGTTGTTGCTATGGAAATATTTTTATTTGAGTTTTTGAGTGTTAGAGTATTGATATTTTTAAGCGCTCCTTGAAACTTTGCACATTAGGCTAAGACAAAATCTAAAAGTTTTGCCGATAGAACACACATTGCTTTACATTCTACAGTTTTCGACATTTGCCTACGACCTTGCTAGCGTGAGCAAAACCCAGGAGAATAAAGGTCGATTTTGAAATTTGCGGACATGTAGTAGATGCCATGGGCATCATAGCGCCATACTGTAAATGTCATTATTTTTTTCAAGACGAGACATTAAAAACAAGATATAACTTGATGTGGGTTGCCATTTGAAATTTTCGAGTTGCCCCCCGTAGGGCGCCTCCTGGTGCTGGAGGTGAGTAGCGACACAGGGCAAAAGTTATTTCCTTTTCAACAAGCAAGCAACTTTCCCAAAAGGACATTTATCTGCCTGAACTCACCGGCACTTAACGGGGGCGATTGACTTTGACCACCCTTGTATATGCAACTTCTAGTTACATCAAACTCGGAAGTGCCTTGAAAACTTAAAAAGCTTTATATGCAAAAATTTATAAGTAAATATGTAGACTGGATAATACTATATATAGGTATTTGATTTACTTAGAACATCATACATCGTAAGTAAGTTCATTTTATAAACCGATTTAATTTTTTTCGCAAAATTTGTTTGTATAATTGTATGCATTTTTGTTACAGAAAGGAGACTTTTCTTCAGACAATTTGCAGAACAAATAATGAAATAATCGTTTTTACGCTCATTGCGAAGAACGATCCCCCTGTAAGCATTATTAAGTATTTAAAGCAAATAACGATTTACAGAAAATGTCTTCCTATGACGTCAGGAATACGATGCGTCAATGATAAAATTAGGCGGGAAAAAATCGCGGGAAATTTTTTATTAGGAAATAACAAGCGTATGGTACCATTATGAAGTAGAACATGGCAGAGTCTCGAAATATAAACTCAATGGCGGCGTTAGTTTATAATCCTTAACAAAACTAAAATTTTGAAACAAAATTCGTCGCAATGCGATCTTATAAATATTAAATAATTTATTTTAAAATTTTATAAAATTTCACTATGTTAAATAATAAATTAAAGACTCTACGCACACAATTAAATAATAAAGTAAAGAAACAACGTTTTCCGTACGTATAAAGAAATTTAACCAAACGCCACACATAAAATCTTGCCTTCCTACCAACCAAAAGGTGGCTGCATTTTACATTTTTTGTGTTCCAATCCATTCAAATTTGCTCAAAAAACCCTTTCTCCTTTCTAAAAAACTTGCCGTTTTGAAATCTGCAGCTGAAAGTAGGGGTTACAATCACAACATTATTATTCGCGCCTTAGCTAAGTTCAACAAACTTCATCCCTTTACAACTCTTTCTAACCATTCCATAGCCAATTATTCCGGTTCCGTTACCTTGCCCTTTTACATGAACTTTAACTTCGCTCTGGCCAGAAATTTGCGGCCTTCAAATTTTCGGGTCACTTTCTCCCACTGCAAAAAATTCCCACTTGAAAGGGTTTTTTTCGTTTACTCAACGCTGGGGGATTTACCGAATTTTTTGCGAATGCCATCTTTCCTATATTGACCAGACTAAAAGAGCCTTAAAGCACAGATTAAAAGAGCATCAAAGTTTTATAAAAATGCTGAATTTCGTAAATTCTTCATACCCACACACTGCTAGGAAAATAACCATAGGTTTAATTTCCGTGAAAACACCATCCTCGTCAGCCTAGATATACTCTTGAACTGGACTTTCTAGGGCCTGCTATATTAAACGTAACTCACTAAATATTGTAAACGATCAGAAATCCACCCCGTACTTCAGCCGCGCGTGGGTCATTTTGATGCCAGAGTCGACACTTGATACCAGCACTCATATTTAAACTTCAATTCCACCGGGGAATAACGCTTCCGAAGAATGGCAGCACGTAATTCTTTGTTTACTATGTATTTCTCCTAAGGAAAGCCAGCACGTGGCGTGGCTCAAAATGCATCGAGTAATTTAGCTATTTTTGTGTATAAAATTTCTTTACACGTACTAAAAATGTTATTTTTACTTTATTATTTCACTGTATTTTTTCAAACATTCAATAAATTTTAAAAACTATTGAATTACATTCCGTTCGAAGTGGAAAATGCACGAACAAACGCATAATTCAATAATATGTCCCAGGTTATAAAGATCAAAATTTTAAATAATTAAATCTAATCAAAAAATTGTTATTTTATATGCATGGGGAAAAAAATCATTCAAGCGACGTACCAAGAAGATAATAATCCCTCCCAATATCCCCTTTCACTATTTTTTGTCCCTACATTTCCCGCTATTTTTTATCTAGACAAAAAATCCAATCCCGTGACTTTTGTATCGGTAAAAAATCACGATATACCCAAATACGTTGCTGACTCACCTTTTAAATGGTAATGACTTTTTTTGGTAGGGGTGGGGGTTGAAAAGGGTAGCGGGATACGGTAACCTGTTTCACGCCTGAAATTTTTGTACTATTACGTTGCAATTACTTGTTAATATTCTATTGCTGTTACTCTTTAATGTTCTGTTGTTGTTGCCCTTTAAAACCATGTGTTTTCAAAACAATTTTGCTGAATATTTTTTCATTTTAACAATATATTCATTGTTTGTCTCAATATAATAGAACTATAGCGAAAAATCCGCGCAAGAAATTAAAAAAAATATTTAGAAATTATATAGTGTTGAGTAATATGATCAAGAAATTTATATTGTACATATTTTTTACTAGAGATGAAATGGTAGAAATATCATATTAAAAGAATATAAATATAGCATTACAAATATGATATAAATATAATATTAAAAGGATATAAATATAGCATTACAATAATATAAATATAACATTAAAAGGGCCTAAATATAGCATTACAATAATATAAATATAACATTAAAAGGGCCTAAATATAGCATTAAAATGAAATAAATAGCGTTATATGTCATGCTTCGACAGAATTGGGTCTCAAAACGATAGAGTCACATTTATGTACGTTACTGAATAAAAAAATTAGCAGTTAGATCGTTGATGCTGGGATGCTCATATCAAATATGAATCCCACAGCCTTTTGATACATTTTTCATTTATGTAGTTTCCCGATACATAGTTTATATAGCGCTTTGATGTATAATTTATATTGTGTTCTGATATATAGTTTATATAGAGTTTTGACATATATTTTATATAATATTTTGATAAATATAGTTTATATAGTGTTTTGATGTACATTTTATTTAATTTTGTAATATGTAATCTATATAGTGTCTTGATAAAAAACTATAGTTTATATAGCGTGTATAATTTCTCGCATCAACGCATAATAATTTGGTGACATTTTTATTTAAAAACAACTTCCGATCCCATATTTTTCTTCATATTCTACACCATGTTTAAATTTTAATATATTTTTATTGGTTTTGAGCCTTTTCTTTCCAGTGCTTAGCAATTTTGTTTGTTCACTTCGATATCTGACACTCTAAGCTGCCAGAAAAAAGGCGTATATTTTCTGGCAGCTTAGAGTGTCAGATGCCAGAAAAAAGGCGTATATTTGTCAGCCATTTGGCCGAGAAGCACCATGATAGACGACTGATATCACCTCATGTTACATTTACGTCTAGCTTATCTTAATTTGAACTCGAACCCAAACCAAGTCGGCCGGGAGATGTGGGAATACTCATTAGACTACCAATTGACTTCAGGTAACTGAACTCTCAGATTTCATACTCTAATGCAAACCTATTATAAACTCGATACGCTAAACTAATATTTACTATTTCACCCTCCATACTCTCTGGATTTAGTAGCGCTAAATCATTGCTTGCTTCAATCTCTAAAACACAATTTGAATGGAAAGAAATTATAACCGTTTGAGGCCTAACATTTATTCTTCATTTATCAACAATAAACCCGTCGCTTTCAATAAGAGAGGCGTACAAATTTTACAACAACAATCGAGGAAATTTATCGTAAATTACATAAACGATTGATTCAACGAATATAATCAATTTAATATAATCAACTCAACCTTCAATTAATACAGCGAATTATTGGCTTTCAAAAAGTCGTGCGTTTAATCCTGACACCAGTTTTTAAATAACAGTTGTTGTGGAATCTTACGGTAGTGCTTTTTATATAAATGCAAAAAATGATACAATTTAATAAATAGGTTAAAATTAGTACAAATGAAATAATTGATTTTGTAGTGTAAGACACCTGAATCTTTTTGTTACATCAAACAAATAACAGCGTTCAGATATTCGTGCTACATATAGGAGTATGCCAAAATAAATTTGATCATCATAAAGATAAAATCAATAGGTCTATTCAATTTCTGTTAATACAAGTTCAAAGAAAAACAAGTTTACTTTGTCAGTATCACGTTTTCATAACGTGTTTAAGTGTTAGGCGTGGAGTTATATAAGCCTGTGTAGCCATAGCCCCCAAATAATTTAAATTAAAATGCAATTTTACATATATTGTAATGTATAATGTGCTGGGGCCCCAATAATTTTGAAACCTCCACGTTCCTGTGTGTTAGAGTTTGGGATCCCACAATATAAATACTAAGTTCACTTAGCAAGCTTTCCTAACTGTTGCCACAAAGAATAGCAAGAAAAGCAATTTTAATAATTTCAATTTCTAAAATTAGTAAAATGCCAAAATGCTTCCTTTGACACGGTATTTTCCAAATGTACATAATTTCATTTTCCACATCTGACAACATAAGTTTTGTAAAATATATATTCTTATAACAATATATAATTTTACCTTTTATATTTGCAACAGCATATATAACTGCTTTTCGAATTCTAAAATAATAATCAGCCTTCCGTTTTCCATCGACATGTTCACATGTACCACGAAGGCTCCGCCAAAAATGCGTACTAAATTCTTTTAACGATGTATTCAAATTAATTATTCATTGTCGTGTATTATGTAATTAACTTAAACAGTTGAAGTATTAATAAATATTATTTCAACTTAATGAAATTATTACATTTATTCAATACTTATGTCTGCAAGAGAACTAATTCTTTGAAAATAAAATATCAGAGCGTGCTTGAGCCGTCTTCGTATGCCTGCAATAAAACGTTACTTTTCACACAAATTTCTAGTCTACAGGAAACGCAAAAAAAAAAAGAAAAAACAGAGAAACTGGCTGCACTTTAATTACATGGGAGTCATAAATAACTAATGTTTCAGTTAGTAAGTGTTTAGAATAAGCCATAATATTTAATATTTAATTTACCGTTATGTCTTTCATTTCAATGTTCTTTCCATGCCTTGTTTACACTGTTTTAAAAATTTATGTAAGAATTAAATGCGTTATGGCAAGACGAGTAAACATCCAGGAATAGCTATTACCCGAAACCTTTTGAATTATATATTCATAGTAATCTCTTAAAAGACATTAAATTTTAACTCAAAATCGGGAATTTAAATAATGAATGCTCTAATGTCTGGCTACCTAATTTAATTATCTTTGGCAAATGCTACAAAAATTGATAAAAGAGAGTTTCTGGAGTTGTAATTCTTGCAGGAATCGAAACATAAAATAAAAAATTACATCATATATACACATATAAATATATTTAATATAAAAGTACTTTGATTGAGGCGTTTATTCATTTAACGTCCTTAATCTCTTAAGAGACGAGCGTTGGTTGACATGATGCAACAACTTCCGCAAAAGCAAATTCTCGTCCAGCGATATTTCAAGCTTTCTAACGACACATGGTGGCAATAAAAGGAAGCTTAAAAGCGCACAAATGATGCCCTTCTGTCTAACTTCGCAGTTTCTATTACTTTAGTAGAAAAAGCATTGCAACTCAAGGTACACATATGTTTACCTCTGGAATGAGGAGGTTAAAACAAGGGACCTCTAATGCGTTAGCGATGCATAATTGATAGGAGATCCACGTGGTAAAAATGAATAAAGGCTAAGTAGATTGGGCGAAGGAAGACCACAGTCACTAACTCCTAACAACGTGGTGCAGACAGGTAGCTTCCTATTTAAGAAAAATTTTCAAATTTGAATTAAGGATAGAGAGAAGCGAGGGAAGGTTTTCACAGCATAGTGAGCATACACCAATTTCTGCAAGATGTTTCTATAGTAGACCCTAATCTCCTGGTGATGGATTGCTCTTAGTCAAGACAAAGGTTCGCTTAGTATGGAGGAGGGGTGGTATGAATCACTGGAGAAATCTATATTACAATTCTTTGTTGACTTTAGTTATTTGAAATTAACGCTCATTTGCTTCTAAAATAAAATTTCAGGAGTTGAAAGATCAAATATAGGACTCAGCGAAGCCGAAACAGAAAGCAGAGTTCATAGAATTCAAAATAAGATTATATTTTATCTGCAAATTGTTAAAAACTTAGAAGAGAATAGAAGGATGTGTGCTGACATTTTAATCATTATAACTAATTAATCATTCATGTACGTTGGAAGCTCGGATGAATCAGATTTGATGATTTTTCATGATGAAGACAAATGATGATGATCACAAATTATGAGATCATGATTTGTGATTAAGCTGCTACTCTGATCTTCTTCCGTCGCGTATACCACTTTATATGTGATCGATGTTTTTGATAAACTTTTTCTTAGATTTTACGATTTTTAAACCATTCCCCTCTTGCGTTCTTTTCCTGCACTTTTCACTGATATCTATATTCATGGCTATTTTTCCTGCATGTGTTTTTTCTTATTCATGACATGGCCATATCGTCGCAGTCTCGACTTTTATATCTTTCTCGATATATTTGTTTCCTTTGTAAATTTTTTTATTTAATTTTCTGATTAAATTCTTCTTTAATTCTTTTCTTTTTTTCTTTCTTTTCTGAATTAAAAGGAAAAGATTCTTTAATTTTCTGATTTAATTCTTTTTTTAAACTATTAAGATAAGGTCGTGTCCAGGATATTATTTCGGAGAATGTTCAAAAATTCTTACAAAATAACGTTGAATAAAGACGTATCATCTTTATCGCAAAGAGGAAATATAAATACATCATACAAAAATAAATGAGAAAAAGCATCAATTTTGACTTCAAGCATCATTGTAAATTTTTGCTTGCAGTCTTGCCATCAAAATTTAATTTTATATAATGTCCTCCTTTTAAAGTAAATGGTTTCTATATTTTTTCTTTAATCTATTCTCAAAGCAGTGATGTATAAAACGAGATTTGCTGGTCAGAATTTTAATAACTATTAAAGGTTGGAGAGTTTTTCCTCCCCCTTTTTTTACAAGTTTGACAAGTAACTATATACGCGTACATTTGTGGTTCTATTAAAAATTTAATTTCGAGGGGGGGACCGGTCTCTAAGATCGCCGCTGGATACGAGCATGCAACTACAAGTAAATTTTGTGGCTATAATTTTATAAATAGAAGTCAAAGTTATTAGAAATTAATGTTGATTTCTACTTATAAATGTAAATTGCGTAGCGCTACATCAAATTATTTTGCATGGTATAAGTCTACGTTTTTACAATCTTTTAGTGCAGTTAAAATTCTCTTTCAGGTTTGTAATGTTTGGAGAACAATACTTGTTACGTGCTGGAATATAAACGTTATTGGTTTGCATATTTAAATGATTATAATTTTGACAGTTTCGAATGCTGTTGTAAATTTCATTTGACACCCTAACGAAGGAATAAACTTTGAAGGCCGAATAAAATGTTATAAAAAATAAATTCTGGATATGTCTTGAGAACTTATATTATTTCTGATGTCGTAAAAATGATAATGGGTCAAAACTGTATCCTAAAAAATATTGCATAAAAGATAATTCAATTGACAATAATACGAAGATAAATTAACGCCTGTTAAAAAGAACTGATTACTCTGAATTTCCATGCTAATTTGGAAATTATATTAAGAATTTGCAAACGTTCCCTGCGACTTTCTTTCTTCTATTTCCTTATGTGCCTCCTCACTCTCATCCATAGCTAATTAGCTTTAAGTTTATGCAATATTATTAATGAAAGAGATGATGGAAATCAACTATGAGTCATGTTGTGCTAATTATGAGAAGATAAGGAGCAATTTTTCTCTTTATACCTTTTCACAAGCGTTTGCAAAATTTTTTCGTTTCTTGCGATACGTATAGCTTTTGTAGATATAAATAAATTATGCTTATTTCTGCTGTTTACTTTTACCCATTTAATCATTTATTCAAATAATTCTCATAAAAGAAAAGAAATGAAATGGTCCCAAGAAGTTACATCTCTCTGTGAAGTCCTAATTTCGAAAATGATATTCAGCGGAAGAGACTGATTAAGTATTTAAGCAAATTATAAAAACGTTCCTGTTTGTCAAAATAATGAAGTTACGTACATATTGAAAAGGGGGAATGAACATCGCCTTTATAATTATGAAATGTTTCTTTCATTTCATTTAGGAATCAGAATTGATATAAAAAGTGCGAAGCTTTGCTTTAGTACGTTTCAGAATACTATTCCGTTATCTTAGAAGACTGCAGCATGAAATTAACTGGTCTTATTTACTTCGCAAACTTAGTGATGAATACCTCAATAAGTCTGATTAACTCCTTCAATGTAAACAGAAACATTTAATCATATATGCACTTGAATCTCGTTAACGCGAACACAAGGAGGTATAAAGCAATCTGTTCGTGTTAAACGTAGTTCGAGTTATCCAAAAAAGATAGGATCGTATTACTAAGTTTTCTATTACATTTACGATTACCATATACATATTTTGCAAATATATATTTTATTATTATATCGTGTCCTATACTTATTTTGTAAAATATAATAATGGTGTATACGTACCTTCAAAATACATATTGTATACAGTGTATAATTCGAAATCATAGTGCAAATTTGGGAGTTTTATCGAAATGAAACAATGAAATCGTCCTACACTGGTCAAAGTGGCGTATCTAGTCAAACTAACCCATTAGGATTATCGGAACACGCGCTATCCAATTTGAACGATTATTTTACCCTTTTTCAGCATACTCTATTTCGAAAGAGAAGGAAGAGAATTCGAAAGAAAATTGCAGTTGTCAATTTTTAAACCAAAAAATTTAGGGGGCACAAATTCTTGCCCATGAAAATGGACACAGAAACGACACCAGTGCACATGGACAGAATAATAAAATCCGGTTATATTTGGGGGGCCATGGTCCCCTGGACTTAGCCTAGAATCATCACCGGTACTTGTGCTCGCATTGCATGGAAGGGATTTTCCAAGAGGCAGTGATTGTCAATTCGTATTAAATGTCATTTCGTGCTAACCGTATTCATGTTAAAAAACTAATAGCACAGCAATTGCTATTTGACGCGTATTCTGGAATCAGTTCTTACCAACAGAGTTGTTTCGTATGCAAGAAATAATAAATAATCTGGAAATGTTGGCCGAGCAAGCGGCACTGTGTTTCGAAGAGAGGTAGGGGACAAAGTCTAAAAGATGATGAAAGAAAGAAGATGTAGAGTCCCCATTTGAGAACAAGGTATGGTAGAAGGATCCAAGTTGGGTCCTGGTTAACAAGGTGCAGGGTAGAGCATTACCTCTAATCGTCACCGACGGCGAAACACGGTTGAAATTTTTGGAAGGCCAAAAATTGTGGAAAGGGTTTAGCTAAGGATGAAGCCATGTCCCCACCAAAGGCCAAACCTCCAACTTCCTCAGTCTTGTGTTTATTGAGAGAAAAGGCTATAGTATGATATAGACAATAAATTATAAGCACAGTGATAGTTCATCCAAGAGAATGAAGGTGATAATAGAAGAGGAGGGATCCGGGGCTAAATGCGGAGCCCACCACCGGAAAGAAAACGGAAGACAGCTTGAAGAACAGGGCACAGAATTGGTGGGGAGGTGTGAGTTCTTGTTAACAGCAAATGTCATTTAAACGAATGATTTATTTCAGATTGGCCAATTTTTGCCTGTGAGGGCGACGAATTGGTTGTCAAATTGCTTAATTTTTTAATTATGATTTATTTTTGACTTCATGCGCTTAAAATGCGTGTGATAATATCAGATATGCGTATAGAGCATTAAAACAATTGAAAGTGAAGGGAAGCACTTAGGGTACAAGTGCTTGAAAGTAAACTTATGGTGATGGAAAAACAAGTGCTTGAAGACGAAAGGACTCATAGAAACTGGAAGAAATTTTCTGTAAAGAGGCAGAATGATAAGCTAGCGAATTGATAAATTATAGAGAGGATCTAGTTAAGCGAAGCGAAATTGGAGAAAACTGCTCGTGGGTAGATCGCGAGAAACTATTTCCCGTTGGTAAGTTGATCAATTCTTTTAAAGAAATCTCTTCTTATTTTTGCAGATGTAATATATTAAAGGGATAATTTTAAGAGTTATAGTAAATCATATGATTTAATATGAACAAAGAGGCTTCAGCATATTTATAAAATGAAGCTGTTTTAGAGCATGTTTCAATGAGAGTTCTTGCGTTAAACATTCACGGTGTTTTGTTTCATGGAACTGTATCATAGAATCCGCATATAATAAGGTATTCCTTATCGAAATATTCTTATACTGATATGCTCCTAGATGTGTCATGTTTTGTTTGACAGTTTACAGAATGGTGAAATATTAATCATAAAATATTTGTTCCTTTAAATAATTTGCTACGGAGGAAATTGACTAATGTGATAAGCAATATATTTGTTTCAGGTTCATTAGTCTGTCTGTCTACAACTTGTCAACCTTAGTTATTTTTACTATAAGTCTCGTAAATGTTTTTATTTTTTTTTTCATATCAAAAGAACATTTAAAATTGAGCTGCGTTAGGATTATGTTAAAATGAGACACTTAGAATTCTGTTCATTCGTGGGTTTTTTTCTACCCGAGATCATTATTTTGTCCTACTGTTAGAAATTTTATCATAGAATTTAATATTAATATCATAGAATCACAACTTATGTCTCAAAACAGGTAAGCATAAAGATAAATTGATTTACGAAAACAAAATATTAAACATAACTAATATACATATTTTAAAAGTAGCATTATATATTTACGAAAGATTATACGAAAATAAGCACCTAATTTTGATTAAAATAAGTGAAAATGAACATAATTATATAAGAAACAAAAAAGAATTAAATAAAACAAAAATAAGAATCAACATATGTAAAAATAATATTAATTATTATGGAATAGACATATGGAACAATATCCCGCCAACAATTAAAGAAATTAAACCAAAAAGTAAATTTAAAACCAAATTAAAAGAATATATTTTGGAGCGTCAATTAAACAAAGTGCCATGGTTGCAAGTGTTTTAAATAGTCTTATTTTTAACTTGTATCCAATGTATTTCATTTTTATAGATGTTATGCATAAATAAATTCTGATTGATTGATTGATTGATAGAATAAAATAATCTTATCAAATACAGTTATTAAATGAACTAAAACATTAATGTATTAGTCCCAGTTATGAAATTAATTAAAACATTAATTTATTAGTCCCAATGAAATTAATTAATAATAATTGTAAAATTGATTAATTATAATTGTGAAATTGGTTAATTATAACTGTGAAACTGGCTACCCCTTATTGTGAAAGTACACGGTCAGAATTATGAAATCGATTAATCAAGAACTATGGAACGTAGTATTCAGAATTATGAAATTAATTAGTTAGACGTACGTAATTGACCAATCAGAAATTTGTAATTGATTACTCAAAATTATTAAACTAAGAAGAGTAAGTAAATTAATTAAAAACATAATTTTTTATTCAAATGGTACTTAGCAACAAGCGATTGACTGAATTAAAAGGTTATTAAATGAATTCATTATGAGTTGAGTCGCTTAAATTATTGAATTGATTAATTAAAGTTATAAAACTAATTTCTCGAATTATGAATATATATATATGAATTCTTTCCGAAATGTAATTTTGAATGAAACTATCTACAATATTCAGCCAAGAAATTAAGCTATGGAAGAAAGTATCTTCCATGGAAATGGCGGAGAGATAAAAATACAAAATATTTGGAAACAGTAAATATAACTCCCTGCACGAGTTTGAGCAAAGAGTTGCTTACTATAATACTCCCACCTTCATGCCTCAACAACAATTAATTAATTAAAGAGGATGAAGAATAAATAATTTTTCATTAATGCAGGGCAGAAACTACAAATAATGTAGATAAGCTTATTTTAACCACAAAACCACAATTAGAGCATTTAAAATCACACAATTGGAACACCAGGTTTATTATTCGAATTACCTTAGAAGGAACCTAGGAGAATATGGTTCCTGCAAAGCATCTATTATGTCCTTTCACAATTCTATCAAAGATGTTTGCCTTAACTTAGTCTTAATATGAAAATTGTGTAAGTTTTATGTATGATCTCTTAATACCTACAGGGATTGGGCAAAAATATGCAAACTGCTTGCAAAATTCGTGCCATAATGTACGTTTCTACTGCAGCGGCGTTTTTAGGTTACGCCATCTGTTCACCATAATAGGACTACCAATATAATATGTCTATATGTTGCAGGCATTATTTGTCATCACGAGAAAATTATGTACAATTGCGAGTGAATTATGTCAGAGCTGACGGAATTCCAACGCGGCCAAATTTTTGGGGCTTGTATGATAGGTTCTTTTGTAACCAAAATATGAAAATTTTCGGTGTAGGATGAGGGACAGTATCGAAGCAGATGACTGCATACAGCATGACTGGAAAAACTGCAGCTGACAAGTACCTACATGGACGGAAATGTATACGAAAAATACAGACGAACGTTCCTTAAGGTGGTGATGAAAAATCAGAAGTCTTCAGTTGCAATAGAGACTACGGAACTGAAACTCGTGCTTAAAAGCCTTATCAGCATCAAAGCAGTAGGAAAAGAACTGCACAATCAAAATTTTTATGGAACTGCCATTACAAAACCGCACTCAGTGATCAAAATGCTACTAAAAGGAGACACTGGTGCTACATTCATAAAGCCTGGAATATAAAGTAATGGACTGAGGTCATTTGGTCATATGAGTGGAACTTTATACTGTTTCCGACTTCTGTCCGAATTTACATCCGCAGAACGTCATCCCAAGCTTACAATCCAAATTATTTCCTACCATGAGTGAAACATGGCGGGGGTTCCGTCATGATATGGGCAGTTTTATCGTGCTATTCTGCCGGACCTATCATTATTCTTCATGGTAACATCACTACCAACGACAACGTGACAATTTTGAGTGACCAAGTCCACCCCATATTGCGAAATTTGTTCTCTGATGATTATGCTGTTAATCAAGATAACAAAGCCTCTGTTTCAATAGTCCACATCATCTAGGACTTGTTTTCTGAGCCTCGAGATGAAGTTACCCATATTCCATGGCCTCCAAAGTCGCCCGATATCAATATAATTGAGTCCTTGTGGTCAGTATTGGAGACAAATATTGGTAAGCGCTATCCACCTCTATCATCACTAAGAGACCTTGCCAATATTTTGCAAGATGTGAGGCAGGGAGATACCATTTCTCCAAAACTTTTTACTTCAGCTTTACAGATGATTTTTCAGCTGATAAATTGGAATAACAAGGGAATAAAAATAAATGGTGAATATTTAAATCATCTGCGGTTTGCTGATGACATTGTTATTTTTTCAACGGACCCATTAGAACTCCAAGACATGGTACAAGAGCTCTCAACTAGAAGTGAAGAAGTTGGACTCAAGATGAACCTACAAAAAACTAAGATCATGTTCAATAATTTTGTAGAGGAAACAAAAATACAAGTTGACAACACTGAGCTAGAAATTGCTGATTCATATATTTACCTTGGCCAGCTGATTTCAATGGATGGCAACATTATGAAAGAACTCAACAGACGTATTAAACTTGGCTGGAGTGCATTTGGAAGAAACAGTTTTATCCTGAAGGGGAAATTGCCTTTGTGTCTAAAAAGAAAGGTCTTCAACCAGTGTGTATTGCCAGTCCTCTCTTATGGATCAGAGACATGGAGTCTAACAGTTGGAGCAATACGAAAGTTACAGACAACGCAAAGGAGCATGGAGAGGTGCATGCTTGGAATAACTAGGAGAGATCGGAAAAGGAACACTTGGGTGAGAGAGCAAACTAGAGTAGAGGACATCATTGTTAAAGTAAAAGGGCTGAAATGGCGATGGGCTGGGCATATTGCAAGAAGAACTGATCAACGATGGACAACAGAAATTCTGAACTGGATTCCAAGAGACCACCGAAGACCTAGAAAACGTCCTCAAACTAGATGGGTGGATGAAATAAGAAAACAGGTTGGGGTGACGTGGAAGCGAATTGCTCAGGATAGACTTGTGTGGAAAGCATTTGGAGAGACCTTCATCCAGCAGTGGATAGATAATGGTTGAATATGATGATGATATATATATAATTCACAAATTCATATTCATCTATTTCACTGCAAACCATCCACAAATGCCATGAAATTAACATAACCATTGTATCGAACACATATGCCATGCCTCTGCAACAAGATTCTCTCAAATATTACACCAAACCTATATGACATGCTACTTGAATCCCTAGAGTAAACAGCAAATGCAGACTGCTTAGATTAGTTGAACAAATAAACTTGTCAATAATATATTACTGGACAGTGCAAGGAGGGACCGCCTCTTAAATACATTGTTTAGGAAGCAGGTTGTTTTTTTCTGTCTTATCGAAGATGTGGAAAATTTCCCTTGTTTTATCATTCCTCCCGACAATAC
>QLNU02003225.1:52364567-52394046 GCA_006491805.2 Dysdera silvatica | reverse complement strand
GGGAAGAAGGAGGACGCGGACAAGCGGACCTCAAAGACTTACATGACAAGCAGATCCAGAGCATGAGGCAATACTTCCAGTTGAAGAGTCCCCGATCGCCACTCATCCAAGCCATAATACAAGCAGATGCAAATTACACGCCACTAAACCTGTGTAGTAGAACTTGGGCCGGAAAACCATTACATGGCAGGCACTACAATGACCTGCAACAACCACACGTTGACAAAAAGGCATCAAATTCTTGGCTGGCCAAAGGCACTCTCCAGCCAGAGACAGAAGGATTCATGCTAGCCATCCAAGACCAAGTGATCGCAACAAGGAACAATCAGAAATTCATCCAGAGAAAAGACATAGAAAGCGACAAATGCAGACACTGTCATGCGGCATCGGAGACAATCCAACACGTGATGGCAGGATGCAAGATCCTTGCGCAGTCAGACTACAAACATAGACACGATCAAGTAGCGAAAATAGTCCACCAGAAATTGGCAGCGAATGCTGGCTTTCTGACAGAAAAATGCCCGTACTACAAATATGAGCCAGAGACCGTGCATGAGAACGAAACACACAAGCTTTACTGGGATAGAGCAATCATAACAGACAAGACAGTCCCACATAACCGTCCTGACATAACCCTCGTCGATAAATCGAATAAGACCACGTACTTAATCGACATAGCAGTACCCAACACCAATAACATACAGACAACCTACACAACGAAAATCACCAAGTACCAAGATCTCAGACATGAAGTACGAGATATATGGGGTATGGAAAAGATCTTCATCATCCCGTTAGTCATCTCAGCAACAGGGATAGTACCAAAAACGCTTGCGACGAATTTGGAGATACTCAACATTGACCCAAACACCTACATTGAAATACAAAAAGCCACAATCCTAAACACGTGTCACATTGTCAGGAAGTTTCTAGACATGGCACATTAAGAAGTGATGTAAAAAGAGGCTTGGGAACATGGCGCTCTGCCCGTCCCAAAGCCTGTTTCCGCCAAGAATGGGCGAGGAAAACTTTTATATATATATATATATATATATATATATATATATCATCATCATCATATTCAACCATTATCTATCCACTGCTGGATGAAGGTCTCTCCAAATGCTTTCCACACAAGTCTATCCTGGGCCATTCGTTTCCACGTCACCCCAACCTCTTTTCTTATTTCATCCACCCATCTAGTTTGAGGACGTTTTCTAGGTCTTCGGTGGTCTCTTGGAATCCAGTTCAGAATTTCTGTTGTCCATCGTTGATCAGTTCTTCTTGCAATATGCCCAGCCCATCGCCATTTCAGTCCTTTTACTTTAACAATGATGTCCTCACTCTAGTTTGTTCCCTCACCCAAGTGTTTCTTTTTCGATCTCTCCTAATATATATATATATATATATTAGTCCTCGTAATTTCCAACAAATCGTTCCAAAAACATGTCCCAGCGGATTTATGTGTTGATTAGTTTGGAAAATTCATCAACCATGAGAAGGGCAATAATATCTTATATACTATAACAGTACCTGTTAGTTAGTCCGATATTGTTAGCTCTTTTCTTCCAGTTTTGTCTCTTAATAGTTTCTACAATTCCTTCAGGGGATGGTGGACTTTTTTTTTAACTTTTGAAGTTTTCACCATATTTCCTCATTATTTATAACATGTAAAGCTATTTAACTTTGAAACCCTTTTTTCGAAAGTTCGCTTGGGATATTGATAAAGTTTTTTAGATATTGTATATTTCATACATTAAAAATCACAATAACTGGGAAATTTGAAAATACAACTAGCGCCTAAATTTTTGTTATTCATGGCTGATTTTAATTGTGCATAATCTTCATAGTGATCTAAATAGAATTGGATATGGCTATTGGAATAACATGATTACAAACTAAAAAAATATTTAACCATGTGATATGTCGTTTTCCAAAATTTTTATTTAAAATAATACGAGTTTTAAGTAATTATTCAAAGAGTAAATATTAATTAATACCCTATTCGATAACCAGTTTTTGTCATTGTTAATCAGGGAATACACCTAGTTTTTGATGGCAATACTATCAAAAGCTACGTGTAGGGACACTATTTGAACATTTTAAAAAAGCGAAAAACATCATTTTGAGAAAATCACTTTTAAATCCAAGAACAATTAAAAAATGTACAATTTAGCATCATGATGACTATTCAAAAATATAATTTTGATGAGGCGCAAAGGATATTATTTAATTTTTGTATAGTATACAAAATAATAAAATACACAATAATTAAGAAAAACAAATTACCGGTACTGAAAAAAAAATAATTGAAAGCACTCGGCATTTAAAGGTCCCTCTAGCACTGCTAATCATTATTGTTTAGAGTGCTATAATGGGTTCAAAAGTAATCAGACTTTAAAACGGTCGAATGCTTTGTGAAGTGAAAAGAATGAGATACTAGAATATCCAAAATTTCGGACTTTTTCAAATTTTATCCATTCTTAGTGTTCACCATCCCCTTTAAAATGGTTAATAATTTATAAAAATCGTTTGAAAATTGTTAATAATTTATAAAAAACGTTGAAAATTATTAATAATTTATAAATGTCGGTGTTAAAAATTATTAATAATTTATAAAAGTCGCGCTGTTGAAAATATTTAATAATTTATAAAGTCGTCGAAAATATTTAACAATTTATAAAAATGTTTTGAAGGTGTTAAAGATAGAAAAGGTAATTAATTCAGAAAATTAGTGTTTGATTTATGAATTCTCTTCTTTTTCTATAACACTTGTAACAACAGAGACAACTTATACCCTATAAGTTATAAACTTCTGTTCCCCAGGACGATTAAACATAAACGCATATGTTTATTACACTCAAAAAAATGCTCATTTTGTTTGAAATAAGATGTGTTTGAAATTTATTGAAAAAGTCATTATTCAGTCATTCACTTATTTATAAAAATGCTTTGTATATACATTCAGTGACTTACCAAAAGCATTTCTTTGTTTAATCACTTTCTAATTTTAAGTCGTTTATTACACTTTTAGTTTTTCATTACTTATCATTTACTTATTCATTACTTTTTTCATTTACTTTTTTCATTTACTTAGTCATTACTTTTTCATTTACTTATTCATTTCTTTTTCATTTACTTTTTTCATTTACTTAGTCATTACTTTTTCATTTACTTTTTCATTTACTTAGTCATTACTTTTTCATTTACTTATTCATTACTTTTTCATTTACTTTTTCATTTACTTTTTCATTTACTTATTCATTACTTTTTCATTTACTTTTTCATTTACTTTTTCATTTACTTATTCATTACTTTTTCATTTACTTGTTCACTTACTTAGTCATTACTTTTTCATTTACTTTTTCATTTACTTATTCATTACTTTTTTTATTTACTTATGCATTACTTTTCATTTACTTATTCATTACTTTCTCATTAATTTCTCATTGGCCAAGTATTTATCACGTTTGGATTATTTATTATTCATTACTTTGCATTTACTTATTCATTACCTTTTCATTAATTTCTCATTGGCCAAATATTTATCACGTTTGGATTATTTACTATTCTATTAATTTTACTAATAGTGATTTATTCAGCTTTTCCTTTTAGTCCCTTATTTCAAAGCTTTCATTTATTTTCCACCTCGTTATTTAGTTAAGCAAGTCCTTCAATGACTTCAGTTTGCATAATTTTCCACATCTAGACAATAATCAGAAATAAGTGTAGACAAGGATCGTCAGTTAATATTAAGAGGAAAGAACGACTGCATATCAGACACGGCGAACCAAGAAAGCTACTTGGTAAACGTCGCTTTTTTCCCATGGACGTCCGGGAAAAAGCAAAGTGGTCCTTTTCCTAAGTGAAGATAAATTATCTCAAACACCGAAAACGGGATCATCCCGGTTTTCCCCACACGGGATTCCTTTGTCCTGGAAAACTCCTGTCTTTTATGCTTTCTTTGAGACTCTCCTTCACCTTTCCTGTTTTTAAATGTTGTTTTCCTTTCGTTTGTTCGCACAAAAAAGGGAAGAAGAAACCCTGTCGCGGAACATTTTTATTTATTTTAAAGACAAGTAGCTCCACAGAAAAAAGAAATCTCCAGGATATTAAAAAGGAATAGAATTCGCAACACTTTTACAAGAGAAAAGTCCTTAAACATACTTAAGAAGGAAAGCAGATGGAAAGTTGGTTTATTTGTTATTCCTAGTTTTTCTATAATTTCATTTTCATTCAGCATTCGTTTTAAATATCAATGCAAAACATTGATGCGCAGATAGGGTTCCGAAATTTTAGGGTTTTCTTTTAAAAAGCCCATGTCGTGAATATAATAAACAAGCAAGTGAAAGAAAATTGCCTAAGGTCGATATTTAAATTTAGCGGGTTTCAATTAACATTAATCCGCAATTCTCTAATCCGCAACTCTCTAATCCGCAACTCTATTACGCAACTCTCAAATCCTCAACTCCCTAATACGCAGCTCTTTAATTCTCAACTCTCCAATCGGCAATTCTCTAATTCGCAAGTCCCAATCCGCAACTCTCTAATTCACAACTCTCTAATCCGCAACTCTCTAATTCACAACTCTCTAATTCTCAAGTAACTCTGTAGGTTTTCAACGTTAACAATAGCCATCATTATTGCATTTACGGAAGACCTTTACATTATCCTTTTTATTGAGTACAGACAGACAGACAGACAAAAGCAACAGCGGGTTCAATCTATTCAAACGAGGTAAAAGATATACTTTAATTTGCGAAATAATTAAATTAAAACAAAATCGACAAAATTAGTTAAAGTGCTATAAATCAGAATTTAACTAATGAAAAATTAAAAGTTTTATATTATTAATAAGCACGAGACCTTTGTTATGTGCTGCAGTATTTGTTACTTCGCTATGCTATTTTTGTTATCAACACTCATCTACGGATTGCTTCACTGCATAGCACAAAGTAGTTAAACAAAAAGAAGCAATGTTTGTTTGTTTGTTTTTTGGTTTTACGGCTCAAAGACTACAGTGGTCATGCTGCGCCGGGACCTACTGTTTTCCGAGGAATCCGAACCTCTTAAGGCCTAGGGAACCAAACCCCGGACTACAGTGAGCAGTGCGATCTTTATGAGATCTCTGAGTAAGCGTTCTTTGTACACTGTTAAAGAAGCAATGAAGAGTTGTGTCACACAGCAAGTATATATATATGCATAAAATATCTGGAGCATATAAAATTGAAGAAAATGTTAATGGGACTTGCATTGTAGAACCCGCATATGACGTCAAGTAAGCAAATAAGAAAAAAGAAAAATATAAAAAATAAAATTTAATATATTTTGCATTTTATATATCTCCCTCCTAACTGCATCCTAGATTTCTTTGTTTACTCGTTATGAATTGCACCCCAAATATATTTAGGGCGGCCGAAGGAACCAGGGCACCTCAGCTTTGGCGCCCCTATTTTGCAACACAAAAAGAACTTAAGAATGCACATAGCAATAAGCTACTTTTTCCTTTTTTGATTTTTCAAATTCCCTTCCTGATTTTACTTCTTTTCAATGTCGCATCAGACAATGCTTTCATTTTGCAAAATCCAATTTATCCAGCTTGACTAGACTTTAACTCCATTGATTAATGATTTTTGACACCCATGTAGAAGCTCACATTAAGTAGATGGCCTACCGGTTAAGGCATTTCTGGCCCGACCGAGAAACCTTAGATCGAATCTAGGTCGGGAACGATACCTCTTTTTCTTCTATAATAAAAAGCTCTAGTTTGAGATAAAGAGCGTGTATGTGTCAGAATTATCATGTATAATTATTGCCCACGAAAAAACACAAAATACTCGCCCTGGAGGCATTATTGGTCACTATGTGACAATTGTATTATCCCTGAGAAGGGTAATAATATCTTATAACTTATATGTACGGAGAAAAGGAGCTCGTTCCTAATACTCGATGGTCTACCGGTTAAGACACTCTGGGCTCAACGGAGGGACCCTAGTTCGAATCTAGGTCTGGAACGATGTCCCTTTTTCTCCTATAACCAAAAGCTCTAGTTTGAGCTATAAAATGTGGGTGTCAGAATTATGACGTATAATTGCCCCCCCACGAAGAACTGCAGAAAAAAAAAAGTCTCAGGGGCTTTTCTGTATTGATCACTGTGTGGTAATTGTGTTATCCATGATAAGGATATAATATCTTACAAACTCATACTAGATCTCATTTGTAAGCTAGAAAAAAGCGACCTCGTCCTGGTAGGGAGTCGAACAAGAGACCCTCCATATAAACCGGAATGCCTTAACATCCTAGATCACCCAGACAAAGGAAGGATGCTCCTTTACTGTGTATATGATGTTTAGTAAGAGGTATTTTTAAAGAAGCGTTTTGGGAAAGGAATATTCCATGCTCTGATTGGTTGCTTTCAACCCAATCTATGAGGGGATGGCCTAAAGCAATGACGTTATCACATTTAAACTATTCAGGCGTAACTCGAAGTCGAGACAAACAGGAAGCAAGGGGTGTACCCCGAAGCAGGAGGATTGTGAGGTCGCCATCACTAACCGTTCTCTGATTCAGGTAAGAGTAATTTGTTTTCAGGTGTGTATTTTGTAAAAAGTAAATACTAACCTTGTAAAAAAATTTTACATGTAGGCCACATCCTCAGGTTAAATGCATAGTATTAATAGCCACACCCTCAGGTTGAAATCAACCAATCAGAGCATGAAATACTCCTCTCCCCAAATGTACTTATTTCTACCATTCTCAGAGTAAACACAATTGCCAAATGGTCAACACAAGAAGCCTCCCTGTCATCTCTGATGAAATTTTTCGTGGAGAATTAATGACTAACAAATATACTAAAGTATACTCTAAAATGTAATAAAATACTAAAATATACTATAAAATACTAAAATATACTATAAAATGCTAAAATATACTATAAAATACTAAAATATACTATAAAATACTAAAATATACTATAAAATGCTAAAATATACTATAAAATACTAAAATATACTATAAAATACTAAAATATACAATAATAAAATACTAAAATATGCTATAAAATACTAAAATATACTATAAAGATATTAAATATACTTTCATAAAATGCTAAAACTATACTTTCCATAAAATACTAAAATAATATAATAAAATCTCTTACAGAACTTTTGATCCTTTTTGCTTTTTAAGAAAGCTATTTTTGGACTCGTATATCCTCATAAATTTTGTAGGTGATTTACATTCTTCGATACAAGTGAAAGTTTATTTAACGGTGAAAATAGTTTTCGCTAATCAGTGTTTCCACATCGCTTTCGTTCTCAATTAACTCCACAGCCCATATTCACGATATTTATTATGATTATTGTGTCATCCAGTGAATCATCTAAAGACTTGGACGAGGAGCTGAACAACTAAACTCCATGTTGTTGCCACCAACTTCCAAGTGGAGAAATCTCTTTCAAAAATATGAAAATAATCATTTAGTACTCTGGGAGTGTTACCAGGGGCCATTCGGCGATCCTTTTCAATACCCTCCTCGACAAAAATCCTCTATATCCATCCAGTGACAGAAAATTTAGATTTTTTATTCTTGATACCGGTTCTGTTTTTGTATGACATACCAATAGATTGGACGTCATTTTATTTCTAATATTGTTTTCTCACACTAACGAATTCACTGAAATTTAGTTCCAATAAGTAATATCAGAACATTCTTCTCTTAAATAAATCGACCTCCTTTAATAGTCTGTTGAAATAATATCTCTTAACGGTTTTAAATTCTAATTGCTTTATAAAATAGTTAACACGTATAGTACTTTATTACGTCGGTGAAGTGTGACGTTTCAATATGGCGCTGGGCACAAACAAACTGCCATTTGCTATGTTATGCTTATGAGATAGATTTAAAATGTTCTCATTTTATGAAATTTCCGTGTTTTTTTCGGATCAGCCGAAACTGATCGAACGTGCAGAAAACGCTATACGTTCTTCACATGTTCGATCTTTTTTTTATGACCCTGATAATGAAGAAATGCGAGAACAAATTCATGCTTCCATGAAGAGTAAAGTATATAGTATTCAGATACTGTACCCAGTCTGCGTTTATGTATGCATATATATACACATGTACTGAAAGAGCAATTTATTATATGCACGTATATTATTTTTCTGGAAGCGATACATATTTTGCTGTGTAACTCTCAGTGCGCTTATAAAAAAATTTTTGCAGGAAATTAAAGGGCCATAAAAACACTTGACAGATTCGTAACAAATTAAATTTTTTTCAATAATTTCATGAACGAAGAAGATAAATTGTTCTTTCAGTGTGTATATATACAAGATCCGTTTTTTTTCAGGGGGGCTTGGTCGTACCCCACTTCAAGGAAATAAAAAATAAATAAATTATAAAAATTTATTTTAAGGGGCCAGCCTTAACAAAAACCTGACTACGTCGTTGATGGGGGTTATAATTATGGTTCAAGTTATTAGATATTCTGCCATATCCCCTACAGACAAAAAATAAATGGAAAATTAAATATCTATAAAATCAAAACTGTAAATTTAAGGAGAAAAGAATTGATTTTCATAAAAGATCAAAACATTTTTTAAAGAAAATGATTGCGGCATCAAGACTTATTAATATAACAAGAATTCTGAACAAAACTACCCAAAGTATATGGACATGTTTTGAATATATATACATATATTAGCCCTCCACCAAAAAAAAAAATTTTTTTTTCAAATAAAATACAACGAATTAAATGGTTGGTTGCTTTTTGGTTTTACGGCTCAAAGACTACAGTGGTCATGCTGCGCCGGGACCTACTGTTTTCCGAGGAATCCGAACCTCTTAAGGCCTAGGGAACCAAACCCCGGACTACAGTGAGCAGTGCGGAATTAAATGCTTTTGTAACATACATGAACACAAAAGTTTGAATAAAAACCAAATATAAAAATTTATTAAACAAACCACTAAATTTAAAATTCATCTTTCTAATTCTCTTATGTTAATATCAGAAATTTGGTCCAACGTACAGGCGAATACAGAAAAAAATTCTTGGGGCGAAGAGAGAGGCACGGTACTATATAACTAACTTCACATTCCTACATTTTGTGACTTACTCTAAAATATAATTGGAAGAGTTAATGGCTAATGACTATTTTGTGAACTATTTGAAAATACAGGCAGAATTTTTTATTTTTTTTAAAAATTCTAATGCAGTTGGGAAGATTTTTTTTAAAACATTGATCTCATTATTGTCCCATCCCCTGAATTCGTGCAAAAGTACTCAAATGAAGTTTTCCTTTAATATATATATATATATATATATAATTTTTTTTTTTTATTTCAAAAATTCTGTTTTGAGTTTTTATATATATATATATTTTAAAAACGATAAAAAAATCTTCTCAGTACATATGTATATCACAGAGAAAGCGCATATAGAGGGCTTTAAAATGAGCTCAAGATGAACTTTCTAGCTAAAACAGGTGCTTAGATATTTACATGAATGTGACTCAAGATCACTGAAAAAGTTATTTTATTTTTTAATTTCCAAAAATTAATTCCAGGAAAACGGAACCTCCGAAAACTATGAAAATTTGCAATTTGCTCCATAGGTAAATATAAATCAAAAATCATTGGAATCTGAAAATTAAAGGTCAATGCCCCGGTTGATGTGATTTGAATGACCTTTGATAGAAATTATAGATACCTGGACATTTTTGCCCAAAGAGCATGTTTGCGTTTGTCTTTTGGGAATCTATAAAAAGAACATTTATTCCCGACAGTCCGGTGGTTGCAACAAGCTACAAAATATAAACCCATTTTTATTTGCAAGCTTAAGAAATGCTAATTACTACGATCGTCAATGTTAAGTCAATGGGCCCAATCTGTTGTTTGTGCCCAGCAGCCATGTTGTGACGTCACGACTTCACCGACGTATACCAATCTCCTCGCAATTTGGTTTAAAAAGCAGTCTATGTACTGCCCCACTCCGCGAAATAACCGGTTTAAAAAAAACGCGTTAAATACGTTCATAGGTAGTTGTTTGGTCGTCTGTAGCTCAGTTAGTGATAGCACCTGCCCGGATTGTAGAAGGTCGTGGGATCGCCCCACCAGATGCAAAACACATTTCTTTTCTTTACGAACGTTTCACCATCTAACCACGCCATAACATCGGTGTTACTATTACTACGCCTAAAAAACGTTGATAAAAAATTGTTTCTAACGTACTCGTACGTTATAAATGTAGACTTAAAACATCCTATTCCAAAAGCTCCAACTATGCTTAAGCGTAATGGACTTAAATTTCATGATGAGGTTATTATCGCAATAGTTTTTAATAAATTTCTGATTGAAACTCCAGCTAATCTAGGAATTCAACCTAATAATATGGTAATTCAAGACACCTTGTATTACAATTCTTGTTGACTCGTTCTTTCTTACACCAGTTACTAATGATGAATCACTTTATTTATTCCTTAACGTTGAAATAGACAAGGGTCCAGGAAGTGACATAAATTCATCCTCGTATCGTCCGTGCATCTGCAAATGCTCTTGCTCTTCCACTAACACATATTTATAATAATATTTTTAATACTGGTATTGTTCCTGATCCATTTAAGATTGGGAAAATTTCTGTGATTTACAAAAAGGACGATAGGAGTGGTCCCGCAAATTATCGTCCAATTACAGTACTTAATATTTTTGCTAAAATGTTTGAAAAAGAAATTATTCACGTCTCTACTCTTTTGTATTGCAACATGAACTTATTAATGACAATCAATTCGGTTTTCAGAAAGGTAAATCTACAGAAAGTGCTTCATTAACAAAGCGTCTTGCATAATAATTTAGACAAACGTGCATCTGTACTACGAATATTTTGTGATCTTTCTAAGGCATTTGATACTCTTAATCACAAAATTTTATTTAATAAATTATTTAATCTTGGCTTTAGAGGGATCCCGCAGATTCTTCTTAAGAATCTGATTACAAACCGTAAGCAATATGTTCGATTAAATGGTTTATGTTCAGAAATTCTGATCACTAATTTTGGTGTACCTCAGAGCTCAATTTTGGGTCCCCTTTTATTACTTTGTATATTAATGGTGTTTTTTCAATTAATAGTAATGCATTAGTAGTTGCTTACGCGGACGATACGAGTTTTTTTATTAATTCTAAAATTGATAAATTAGTTGAAACAGCAAACATTGAACTCAGGAAATTGAATAATTGGTTTAATGATTCCGGTCTTACCTTAAATTTAAATAATACAAAGGCTATACTTTTTATATTTTCGCATAAATTTCCTCTAGTTTTGACGGCGATTCTTATTAATGGTACTATTATTCCATTTGTTAATGAATTTAAATTACTTGGAGTCAGTCGTCTTTCAGGTTTCCCTTATGGGACTTCCATGTGAATACGGTTGCCACAAAAATTAGTGCTTTAATTGGGCTACTTCGTCGGTTTAGATACGTTCGTACTCAGAAAATCTTACTGCTTCTATATTATTCTAATATTTATTCTCAACTTAATTACTGCCATATTGTTTGGGGACATACAACACCGAGTAATCTAAAACGTTTACTTTTATTACAAAGGCGGTTTTGGAGGCTGCTATCTCCTAATTATTATACTCCTTCAATGCAGTTACTTAATGAAAACTCTATTTTATCGGTTCCTAAGATTTATGATTTTATTTTGGGCCAATTAATGTTTCGCAGAATAAATAATTATTACTTAAAACTCATTACTCGCACAAATTTTTCACATAATTACAATACACGAAGTATAATTTTTTTTCTATCTTGTCAAGCTCGAACGCATTTGATGTATTATAGTAACATTAATTCTACTGGACCAAAATTTCGGAATGTTCTTTCTTTGGAAATTAGGTCTTCGTTGCGTTTTACAAGTTTAAGAGAAAGCTTAGATTGTTTCTCTTGGGTACTCAGTGTATTACATAGTGTGTTCTTTTCCCATGAAATGTTGTTGAGAATCCATGTTACGCAATTAAACTTCTTCTGGTGGTGTCGTTACAAATGACCACATTATTTGCATTGTTTTTATGTTTATATTTTATGTGTATATTGGACGTTCTGTTTGAATTTTTGTTGTCATTTTCTGTTTATGCTCACCTGCGAAATCTGTCGGTTTCGTGGGGCAGTGTTGTTGTCAGGCTTTTCATTCTAGGCCTTTTCTCGCTATCTCCCTCCGCAGTCCACACTTATGTATGTTTTGCAGAAAAAAATAGGATAAATAAAATAAAATAAATGAATAAAAAAGTAGATAACCATTTTACTACTTCTCTGTCGACTAGTAAGTGTATTCTTTAATGGATTTGGTTTAAATTAACTTATCAAAATGTATTGCAATTGTTGCTTTGTTATATACAACACAGACTACATTCCCTGGATTTCTGGCTTCATTTACAGTACCAGGACCCTTAACTTAAAGGATATTTAAAAACTATAGTTCAATCTTTTTAAAAAATTTTAAACCATGAACAATGCAAAATATTCTTTGACAAAGAGCTACTGAAAAGGAACCCACTTCAACGACCTCACTTTTCAAATATAAAGATCAATTTCCCAGTATGAGATCCTAATAAAAAGTAATCGTTGTTATGTTGAAATCACAAGAAAATTGTTCAATTTCTTAGATAATTCAAAATTTAACGTAAGAATAACATTAGCGACTTAAATGTAACAGTTTGGATAAACCTCACGACAGAATCATTCGTTTGTAAATCGTTTCAAATCCCGAAGGTAGGTGCATGGAAACATCGGAAAGGATTCCTTAATATCACTACAAATGAATTTGAAAACGAAACGAAGGCTTAAAAGATTTCTTCCCTTTTAAAATGGTTTGTCTTTGGAATAAATTTCAGTATAATAAGATTATTGTTGACAACCCGTTTGTTTTTGGAATACACCAAGGAATCGTCGCCAAATTATAAAACCGTTTCAGACTTTTAGTATTTGAAAATAAAAATTAATGAATCTCACACAATTTCGAGATATTTTCCATATTACTCCATTTGTATGCATCTCCCGTCCATAAAACGTATCGTTTTCGATAAGTATGCATAAAGAAATTGAACAATGGGAAGAAGAAACTAAAAGCGTTGAAAATTTTCGCCTCAATTTCATTTTAGAAATTTGATTAAGTTGATAAAAGCGAGTATACAGAAGGAATAAATTATTCGCTGTTGTGTCAAAGAAAGCTGATTTTCATATACAGTAAAATCTGTCTAAAGTGGCTAAATTTGTGACTGGACTGCAATGGTCTCCTTAGAGAGGTGGTCATTATACACGACCGACATTGACACGGGTAAGACAAAAGCCCTACCGGTTCTCCTTTATAAAAAATGGGCACTTTATTCAGGTAATCAACTTACCAATGTGGTTAATTTACCAGGTTTCACGGTATAACAAAAAGAAATTTGAATACTGTTTGTATATGTTTTTGTGGAGCAAGGTCAGTTAAGGTCACCGAGTCAAAGACCACGGTTTCCCTTTAAATCCGAGCCTCGATAGCAAGGAAACCATACTCAACTACCGTCGACAGATACACGGCATGGCTTTCCAGCATAGCATTATGAGTCGAACCAGGATTAATGGCACGATAAACGAATGTACCACCGTAGGAAATTGGAGATCCCGTTTGTCGAGGAATCCCAACCTCTGCTGATAAGGAAACCAAATTCAACTACTGTGAAGATAATCGTCACGTGACGCTCCAACATAGCATTGGAATTCGAACCAGGATTAATAGCATGATAGATGAATGTACCACCGTAGGGAATTGGATATACCTTTTTGCTGAGAAATCCCAACATCTACTGCTAAGGAAACCAATTTCAACTACCGTGAACAGATAGACGCTCCAATATAGCATTGGAATTCGAACCCGGATTAATAGCATGATGGACGAATGTACCACAGTAGGGAATTGGATATATTTTTTGTCGAGGAATCCCAACCTCCACTGCTAAGGAAACCAAACTCAACTACCGTGACATCTCCAGACACATCTGCAGTTGTTGTCAGGACACAGTTGTAAATGGGACTCATCACTAAAGACTATACGTCCCCAGTCAGCGCAGTTCCAAGTTGATCGAGCCCGGCACCACTGTAATCGGACTTGACGGTGTAAAGGCGTGAGAAGTAAGCGGCGTAACGGTCGGCGCGAGCGTAAATTCCGCTCTCTCAGTCGTCTGCAGAGGGTCATGTTGGACACATGTGTGCGGGCCACACGTTGAATAGTTGATAACGACGAATCCGGTGCTGTGACAGCTGCTCTGACAATTGCTCTGTCTTCCCGTTCTGTTGTGGCCCTAGGTCGACCGCTGCCATCCCGACGCTGACATCTGCCGTTGTTGACCCACTCTTGCCAGCACCGTCCAATCGCCGCATCGCTTCGACCCACATGTCCAGCGATTCTTCGATTCATCCAACCAGCCTCTTTCAAACTCTGACATATGCTCGTAATGAGCACGAATCTTTCGGTGAGGCATTGTTACAGTAGCGTAAGATACCCGCAGTCAAAGTGCAACAGAAATGTTGACAACATATTGGGAATCGGTTCTTATATTGAGGCGCACGCACTGTACTTCGGCTGTGATGGCGTTTGACACTTTAGAACTGAAGTGAAGTGAATGTGTGTTCGCGCATGAGCGTTTGTGCTGGGATTCTATCAGTCAGATAGATTTGTTCCATATCATCGGACCGAGCGGTCGCGTATAACGTTCATCGTTGTTTTAATGTAATATCTATTTCTTTTTAGTTTTAAATCGCAATGTTTTGAGTTTATTATAAACAAATTTTCTTTCGTTTTCTTTCGTGGATTCGGTGTCGTCTCAATACACACATGCTAAATGAGCAGTTCCGATGCGCTGGAGTTTCCACTATTCATTCATCGGACACTAAAGTTTAATTACTTGCATGTTCGGTTAAAATGTCTTTGAATACGAAATTTTATTACAACTAGACAACTCCTTCTTGGTGCGTCGATTTTTTTGTTATAGAGTGTACTTTTAATTAAATAGTTATTAATATGATAGGTGAAACATTTAACGAAAGACTTTGTACACTGCGCGTAACATAAAATGCAAAATAATTTATATAAAATTATTTCTCCCGAGTCTATTGAAAATAATCTGTTTTGAACATCCCCCCCCCACTCTAAATAAACAAACATAAAAGCACAAATTAACGCAGTTTGATCCTGAAAAAATTGACAGCTGTTTCAATAGCATTTGGCTATTTTCGTCAAAATGTTATAACTAATAGGTTGGTTAACGTTGCTAGTCAAACGATGCCATACTGTAGAACATAAACCATAGAAAGGAAAAATTGAAATTAACACTCAAGTCAATGGAGACGTCTCCGATTGCGGAATCGGTAAATGCGAGAAGAAGTCCATGGAATAGTTTCTTATTGTAGCACGGGAATGGGAAAAAGGCAGTTAAAGTAAAACAGGTTGAAAAATAAAAACTGAAATGAAACAGAACATGCAAAAGAATTGGTTGATTGGTGGGAAAATTTCTTGTAGTAATTCGGGAGAAACGGGCTTTCATCCGGATCATTCACCGAGTATTTATTTACTCATTGGTTAGATGTGCACCTCTTCTACAAAATTGAAGTCGGACAGACTGCGAACTTGTTCTAATAGCTTGGCATCGAAGAAGGCAAGGATGTACATCGTAAAGCTAAAACAATGCATTAGTTGTATCATTCTGACGAAAATAGCCACGTGCTATTGAAACAGCTGTCAATATTTTCAAAATTAAACTGCATTAATTTGTATTTTTATATTTATTCATTTGCTTCGCGCAGTCTATGAATATTTGAGTTATTCCCCCCCCCTAAATTTTAAGACAATAATAATTATTTTTTAACAACTTTATTTTGGGTGGCTAATAGACAATAATGAAATTTACAAAAATAATGATTACGGTAGAACAAATAGTCATTGATATGAGGAAATATGACAAATAGTCATCGATCAAGTTTTGGTGTCCTTGGCGTCGTTACAACAGCCAATAAAAGTCTTTGACTTGGACACAACGAATAGAGGCTAACCGAACAGAATTTGGGAATTTGGAGTGAATTAAGGAAATAATATAGAAATTTGGGGTAACTGGAACTCGTCAAGCTGGTATTGACCAGTTTTTTTTCCGGGTGTATTCTACGAATTTATTCTAATTTGTAATTTTTATTACCTGAATAAAAAATTGATATCTGATACCGGATAATGTATGGATATTTTAAATCGTTTTACTGAAATATTTCCAATTGGAAGAAATTTTTTATTTCATCCTTAAACTAACTATTTTATTTAATTTAATTTTATTTAACTATTACGTATTGTCCTTAATCCTATGTATATCCTTAACCCTACACGGACATGACCACTTCACAAAATATTTAAATAATTTAATATATGAATTATTCAGAACAAATCTTGGATTGGTACGCATGGGTTGTGTGGGCCCTAGGGTGTGGAACCCTCTTCCTGACAGAATTAAAATTTTGAGTTCACTCCCACTTTTTAAAAAATACCTACATAAATATCTTTTGGAAAACTGATTTTTTGTATAATTTTATTGATTTATTCCTGTTGTTATAATTATTTTAATTTATATAGTTATTTTGCCTCGGGCAGCTGGGACTCTGTTCTCTTTTCTCCATTGCTACCCGGGAAGATCCATTATTTGTAAGCATTTTTATATTGTAATCATTTGTAAGCATTTTTATATTGTAATCTGTAATTGTATCTACACAAAAATAAATTTGAATTGAAAATTTGATTTGAATTGAATTGTCTTCATGCAAAGTTATTATATCATATCTCGCCGATTCGTTAAATAAAAAAATAAATAAACCATGGATTATGGAGTATAACAACTTACAGAAAAAGTTAAAATGCTTTAAATACACTCGCAGGGAGATCATACCAGGTCATCTTTAACATAATGTTTGGAGCACTTGGCTTGCAACTAAGGGTTGTGGGATCGCGCCCCACCAGGTTCCATAAAATTCCCTTCCTCCGTAAGTTTCTGTGCCACGTTTCCAATTTTTACATTTACTTTAAGAATATCGTTGATTTTACCTATAACAGGGTTAATTGAAAAGAAAAGTTCTTCAAAACTTAAGAAAAAATCATTTACAATCAAGAAGGTCGCAAAGAAGATTGTCAAATTTAACTATAACTAACATCGAAAACAAAATTGCAAAAGAGTCACAATTTTCTGATCTAGTTAGCGAATAAGCAAAAAAAAGGCAATAAAATTTAAGCTAATATAAAATAATTCTAATAACTTGATGATTTTAAAATTTTTGCTTAAACTATTATTTTATTTTAATTCTTTAATCAAAGTTTTATGTAATTTATATGTTTTTGTAATGCAGTAAGACAGTGGATTTCAAGCATTTTGCTTCAACAAAACCCCTTTTCTTACCAAATGCCCAGCCACGAAACCCCTGTAGAAATAATATTTAAGTAGAATTTAAAGGGTACCTACTCACGGAACCCTTCTTTAGTTAAGCAAATTATTTATCACTGTTTGGATATAAGCAAAATAATTATTCAATAAGTATATAAATATAGGTGACACCTTTTTATTGTTTTTATTTATTGTATTGCTTACAATTACTACCTGAGCTAACTTGAGCTCTAAAGTGCTATCATATGAAAAATTGCGGAATTTACCCATTGTCTTAAAAATTTCGGCCATATTTTATAAATCGTTTACGGAACCCCTGGAAGATTGTCCCACACCCTACCTAGGGTTCCGGGGAACACACTTTAAAAAACACTGCAGTTGAGAACCTATTATTCGGAATCCTCGGAACCAGTGCCATTCCGGCGTTCTGATCTATTACTCAAAGTCCATAAAACAGGGCGAATTACGTTAATGTTTACTTTCTCGTTCGCTGATGCTGGAAGTTTGCTCTCACATGGATTGCTTCATGCATCCCTTTACGCTTTCGAACCACCAAACATGAAGGGATGGATGAGCGAAGCTTGAGAACCTTTCCCGGAAGGAAATTGGAAAACATGTTGTCCCAAACTAAGATTGTCAACTCTAGTTAATATTAAGCTCTATTGACCATTATCAACCTTATCTAATTTGGTTCTATACATCATTGTTAAAGCATTGGGAACATTGATTAATAGGTCTGCACATCTCAATTTTTGTTGTTGTTGTTGTTGTTGTCCAGTCAGTCGTGTCAGACCCTTAGACATTTCATGTGCCAACTTCCTCCATGCGTTTCTATCCAGAACTTTCTCCTTCAATTGTACAATATTCAATTTTGTGTCTGCTTGGATGGTGTCAAGCCAACGTGTTTTTTACCCGTCTCTCTTTCTGAATCCAAAGACAATTTCTAGCAGTCTCCACGAGTTTTCATTACCCATATCTGAAATTCTTTGGCGTTCCATGAAATGTATCTCAATAAAGGTTCCTAAATTATTCAAACATTCGCCGTAGTGTCATGAAAGGTTTCAAAATCTTATTTTCCGCATCAGAATTTTACTAAGTTTGGAATAGTATATGATTTAAGATATGGTGTAAATAATGTTATTTTATTATCGTTTCTTCTGAAATTTCCTGCAAATCGTGCAAACCATTTGAAGTACGTCATAAAGCAATAGTGGCCCCAGGACGGTACTTTAAAGACCAATAAATAAGAGCATAACAGATGAAGAGTACTCAGAACGACTACGCGGACTGAATATGTAAGATGTTTCTATAGCGTAATTAATAAAAAAATAATACATATCCATCTTTTAATACTGAAATGTTATTTTGTTTGGAATAGTTAAAACAATATCGTAATTATTTTATTAACAATATCAATTTTGTATAAAGAAAAAAGTCTCAATGATTACTTGCTTTTTAGCATTGCGAATGCTGTATCGATTTTTCATTTCATTTATGCTTCAACTTTACTACTCTATGACTTTTTTCTTTTCTTTACTACTGACTTTTTAGCTGGGGTAACACCGCTACGTCTAATCTCACTAGATTTACCAGACTTTAAAAAAGGTACCTCCGCCTCCTAAATTTTCAACCTCATTCTTCCAGACTGCTGAAATTGCTTACGACCAGATTTTGCTAATAGAAAATTTATTTACCTACAAAAATTCCATCTTTATGTTTAACACCATACGAAAGAGCGCTCATTCCGACCACATCCCATTGCACTTTCCTGATTATATACACTTTACAAGAAATCTTGACGCTCTAATACCAGAGTACTTATGGACGGAACTTGGACTTTCACGTATCTGTGACTTTGGTCCCAGGATGTGGAATCTTCTTTACTCACTTAAATCTTATTCATTCTTTTGACAAATATAAACAAATTTATCCGCAGATATCTATTGGAGAAACAATTATGATATCATAACTGCTTTCTTAATTTATACCTTCTATACTTATACTAATTATCCAGCTCATTTATTTTACTTTACTTTATTTACTTATTTATTACTTCCACTTCAACTAATCATATCCAATTCTGGGCGGCGGGAATCTTTTGTCAGACGCCGAAGTCTTTACCCTTTGCTGCCTAGATAGATCAACGTAACTAATCAATAGTAAATAGTATCACCTTATGTAAAACAATCGTATCCATCTGAATAAAGTTTGATTTGGTTTGATTTAATAATTTTATAAATTTTTATTGTTATTTTAATAAATATTTCATATGTGAAAAGTCGAATATTTATTTGGACGACTTACACCTTTTATATCTATAATATTGTGAACAAAATTCCTTAGATACACTAGCCGTAAATTGTATACTTTTTTTTACACATCCATCATCATGGCAAACTTTGTAAAAAAGGGTTAATCCAGTTAAGACAGCGAAACTCTAGATCGGAATGGAATCTATGGTAAAAGTAAATCCAGCAATGATTTCTAACTTGTGGCTCGAAATAACCTTTACGAAGGCCGCGTGAGAAGCAAACTAAAGCCATATTCAAATTTCGTAAATTATGTTTTGCATAAGAATGGACCAACTTCAAAGAAAAACGCTTATTTTCGTGACTATGAATATGACTATAAATGGCCAAGTCATGTATAGCAGTCACGAACTTTGCTTCTGGTATGCGGAATATTAAATATCAATAAATCATTTTAGGTTAAAAATTTTGAAAAATAAACATTTAAAATCATAGATCTTGTTCTCTTTTCAAATAAAACAAGATATTTTTTATAGCTTTAATAAAATTTTAAAAATATAACCAGCTTTCTGTATTTTTATATTTTGATAAAATTTAAAAATAAACTAGTAACGAATGACCGAAGAACACGACGACTAAGCCGGGCTTACCGTAACTAGAAAAAATTGTTCACTAATCCATCGTATAGGGACAGGTAGCTCAACCTACTAGTTAAGCTACACTATGTAAATAAATTATAAACTCACCTGTAAAACATAAATAACTTAGGATTGCAATAATTGTTTGATATAAATTTATGCAAATAATATACCAATGGTGATTACATACATACAGGGTGAATTTGACCTAATCTGCCAAACGAAAGGGGGTGATAGAAGAGCCCATGTGGAGCATAAAAATAATTGAAATCCTCTCCTATCTCTAACCGTTTCTGAGTTACGGTGGAAAGAAGGCAAATGCATTAAGTATGAAAAAACAAATTTTTTGAGGTTGCTGGAAGATCTATCTATACGCAAAATAAGCACATATTTGGAAAGAGCAGAAAAAATTCTATAAAATAACACCACTTTTATCAGGATATCTGAATTTAACGGCGAGCTACAAGCGCTGAAACACGAGTTGTCACCTATATTCTGTAACCGGCAATTCCGCAAACACCCTTCTAGATACACTCGGTCAAATTTATCAAAAACTTATCCATCCTACCATCTTTCGAATGAGCTGACAATAAACCATATCGGTATTCCAGTTCAGAAGAAAGTTAGCCTTTTGTCTACTGAAATCGGCGTTAGTCGGAAAAGGCATTCAACGAATATTTGCAGATGTCTTCCAAACCTCCTGCGCCCTCATCCCGCTTGGCTACCTACATCGCCAGATCTGACTCCAATGGACTTCTTTGTTTGGAGTTTCCTGAAGCAAAAGGTTTACTGCACAGAATTTGTCAGTTTGTTAGACTTCGGCTGCCGGCTCTACGAGGCAATAATAAAACTGATCGATAAGTTTTCGTAGGCCTTTCTCGACAAAAGCCGATTTCAGTGATGGATTACAGACATAAGGCTAAATTTCTCTTGAACTAGAATACCGATATGGTTTATTGTAGGCTCATTCGGAAGCTAGTAGAATGGGCAAGTTTTTGGTAAATTTGGCCGATTGTAGCTAGAAGGGTGTTCGCGGAATTGCGGGTTACAGATTTGACGACAACTCGGTTTTGCACTTCGCCAATATTTTAGCGCTTGTAGCTCGCCATTAAATTCAGATATCCTGATAGAATTGATGTCATTTTATAGGGCTTTTTCTGCTCTTTTCAAATATGTGCTTAGTTTGCGTGTAGGTCTTTTAGCAACCTCACGGATTTTTTTTTTATTCAGACGTGACGCATTTTTTTTCTTTCCACCATAACTTGGAAACGAATAGAGGTAGGACAAGGTTGCAATGGTTTTTCATCCGTCCTAAAATAGTTGAATTAGAGTCCTCTGCTGAGCCTGAAGTGTTTTAGTCTCTAAGCCAACGAGGGCAGAGACAATGCTCCCTTTGCCAAATAATGATTATACACTCTATAACAAAACAAAATCGACGCACCAAGAAGTTGTCCGATTGTAATGAAATTTTGTATGAAAAGACATTTTGACCGAACATGCAAATGATTAAAATTTGGTGTCCAATGAATGAATAGCGGGAACTCCAGCGCATCGGAACTGCGCATTCAGCAGGTGTATATAAGGAGCGATTCTCAATATGTGGTCAAAATTTCTGTTGCATTTTGACTGCGGATATCTTACGTCGACTGTAACAATGCCTCGCCGAAAGATTCGTGCTCATTACGAGCATATGTCAGAGTTTGAAAGAGGTCGTGCTATCGGATTGAAAGAGGCTGGTTGGACGAATCGAAGAATCGCTGGACATGTGGGTCGAAGCGATGTGGCGATTGGTTGGTGCTGGCAAGACTGGTTCAACAACGGCAGAGGGCAGCGGCCGACCTAGGGACACAACTAAACGGGAAAACAGAGCGATTGTTCGAGCAGCTGTCACAGCACCGGATTCGTCGTTATCAACTATCCAACGTGTGGCCAGTATACGTGTCCAACATGACCCTCTACAGACGAATGAGAGAGCGGAATTTACGCTCGCGCCGACCGTTACGCCGCTTACCTCTCACGCCTTTACACCGTCAAGTCCTATTACAGTGGTGCCGGGCTCGATCAACTTGGAACTGCGCTGACTGGGGACGTATAGTCTTTAGTGACGAGTCCCGTTTCCAACTGTGTCCTGACGACAACCGCAGACGTGTCTGGAGACGTCCAGGGCAGCGTGGGGATCCTGCCCTTACTATCGCACGCCACACATGCCCACAACAGGGCGTTATGGTCAGGGGGTGCCATCTCCTTTGATAGCCGGACCCCTTTGGTGGTCATTTCTGGCACACTTACAGCACAGCGGTACGTAGACGACATTCTACGACCGGTTGTGTTACCGTTCCTTTTGCGACACCCTGGACTTACGTTTCAACAAGACAATGCCCGGCCGCACACGGCACGTGTTGCTATGAATTGTCTTCAAGCTTGCCCAACACTTCCTTGGCAAGCTAGGTCTCCTGATCTCTCTCCCATAGAGCACATTTGGGACGCTATGGGAAGGCGATTGCAACCATCCCGGAATGTTGACGATTTAGCCCGACAGTTGGAGACAATTTGGCAAGAAATTCCGCAGGACACCATCCGGGATCTTTATCAGTCTATGCCACGCCGGGTGACAGCTTGCATCCAGGCCAGAGGTGGACCAACGCCTTATTGACTTCCTCCCTTTGTAACGGTCAAACTCTGCAATAAATCATTCAATTGTTCTGAAATTTTAATCGTTTATTTTTCTATGTATGTTCTTCATATCCACCAATTTTTATATAATTTTATATAATCGGACGATTCCTTCTTTGTGAGTCAATTTTTTGTTATAGAACGTATTATGCTGTAGATCACCATTTCTAATCCATTTAATTATGTAGAATATGATTTTTCTGTATTGTAAAAATCAAATAATTTGAATCTGTATTCAAACAGATTGGGGCATTGAAATATATGAATGTTTCATAAAAAATGTGCCATTTAAAGATCCTGAGCCACCCTTAAAATAAGGGTAAAATAAAGTAAAAATAAAATTAAGGTAAAGGTATAGTTAAAATAAAGTTACAATTAAGGTTAGTTAAAGTTTTTCTTTAACAGTCATCGGTTATCATTATTAATCGGTTATTATTATTATTATTATTGTAACATTAATCGGTTATTATTATTATTATTGTAACATTAATCGGTTATTATTACTATTATTATAACATTAATCGGTTATTATTATTATTATAACATCAATCGGTTATTAAGATAATTATTTAATTATATATCGGTTATTATTGATTTCATCGGTTATTATTCATCAGTTATTATCAAACTTATTTATTAATTAAGTAAAATCAAATTACTAATCATAAAAAATGTTTAAAACATTAATTTTTGTGAACCTCAATAAATGAATTGAAAAAGCGCTTTTAGAACAACATTTATATTTTTTTGAAAATGTTTCCTAGCAAAAGTAAAAAAAAGTCCAATGACTTTTATATTCAAAACTTAACAATTTTTTGTAAACCTATTTTACTTCGAAACAAATTAAATTTTTATTAGATCTAATTAAATTTTTTGGAAAAGTATACTTGTAGCAATTTTTGGGAATGTGAAAATTTACCTTCGTGATATATTCGATGTTCGTAAACTTTTATACTAAATAATATGTGTAGCTATGATATTTATTTTCAAAAGGTAGTGTAGAACATTTAACAATTAAATGTTTTATTAACTATTTTCTTAAGTTTATTCGGTATCTAAATCCAATAAAATTATTAAAAATTATTTTTTTTCGTAATTGAAAATAAATAGCAATAAAAATCAATATTTAACAATGATCAACGAATATAAAACATATAATTTGAGTATTTCAGATCGAGAAAAGGTGCATTGATTAGTGTATGAAACTTTTAATTAATTACTTTTTTGTAATATACTAATAGTTTAATTTAATAATTATAATAAAAAATAAAATAATATCTTAATTACCATAATAATGATTATTTAGTAACTATAACAATAATAATTTAATGATTTGAATAATAATAATTTAATAATTCGAACAATAATAACTTAATAATTGTAGCAACAATAATATAATGATTATAACAATTATAATTTAATAATTGTATCGATAATAATTTAATAATGCAGTATAACTTGTCTATAACGATAATCTAGGGACCGAGAAAAAATATCGTTATAGACAATTTATAGTTATAGACAGGGGCTGAACTCTATAATGCTACATTCTATAATGGAAGTTATTTAATATGGGTGCGACGTTATTATAATAATATATGTTGAACTCGCATTACTGAATAATACTATCATGTTGAACTTGCATTACTGAATAACACTATTATGTTGAACTTGCATTACTGAATAATACTATTATGTTGAACTTACATTTTTAACTGATGTATAACAGATTATAGAAAATATGAAACATGTGTTATGAACATAAATTCTAAGAATCAAATTTCAGTTCGAAAATGTAACACGGCGTATATTTTAACTACATTACTATTATGAAATTTAAAAATTAATAATATAATGATAAAAATAATATTGGAGTTATATTTTTAATTCAAAAATTAAAAATACTTCGAAACAGAAATAAAATACGTACTGCACAGAATTCAATCCTTAAATATGACGAAGAAAATTTAACATGGGAAGTAATCCGATATTTTCGTTTGTTTGGATTTTGCAGAGAATACAGCCGCCATCGTTTCCTTAAAAACGTGGCAATTGTTGACTGAGGGATGCCATATTTTTTAGAAACTTCCACTTGTTTTAACCCACTGTCGATATCTCTGATTACTTTTAGTTTCTCCTGAAAATAAACCGTTTCCTTGGGCCATTTTCGACACTACAGTACTACGCACATACTAGAACTTTTAACATGAAAAGTCACACATGTATTGTCGCTGTGAAAGAATTTAACGAGCAAACGAAGGACGATGCCAGATGTCTATGGGATTTTGCCTACGGCGTTCCACAACAAATCAGACGCCATTCGACGCGTCTCACTGAGTAGATAAAATGTGTCAATGCAATGGGCGCAAAGCTGTCAGATCATGAAGTAACGAGTTATAGGTCATAGAAGGTCACCCTATGAGGAGGATCTCCTATATTATTAGGATTTTGTTTTTCGAAGTTCCACAACAAGTCATATGCCATTCGACGTGTCTTACTGAGTAGATAAAAAATGTCAATGGGCGCAAAGCTGTCAGATCATTGAGTCGCGAGTTAGAGATCATAGAAGGTCATCCTGTGAAGAGGATCCCAGGATATTGGTCAGTTAGGTAGAGGCCGACCATCGACAAGTTGGCCTTCTTCCTTAGTAACCTGTAACTCGTGACTGCATGATCTGACAGCTTTGCGCCCATTGACATATTTTATCTACTCAGTGAGACGCGTCGAATGGCATCTGATTTGTTGTGGAATGCGGAAAGACAAAATCGTAATAACATTGGAGATCCTTCTCACAGGATGACCTTCTATGACCTACAACTCGTGACCGCATGATCTAACAGCTTTACGACCATTGAAATTTTTTATCTACTCTATGAAACGCGTCGAACGGCATTTGATTTGTTATGAAACGCCTAAAAACCACTTTTGGCATCCTCCTTTGGATGAGTCGATTTTATGCAGGTAAGTACAGAAAAGATGGGCATAAATCACATGACAAACAGATGGCTAAGTTGGAACAATGGCCCTTCACTAAAAACGAACTGATCACAATTTCTTAGAAGGTTGTCCCTACCATATTGTGCACGCACTCCTCCTCCTCCCCCCCCATTGTCGTGTCAATCTCCAAAGAAAAGGAATGGAAACCATTTTTGCTGTTCGGAAAGTAGAACATTATTCTCCTTTTTTTTTAGGGTGAACTCCCTTTATGTACCATTTCTTCAGCATTAATGCTTTGTCAAAGCTGTTGTTCCGAAAAGTCTTGGACACAACACAGGAAAAATAATTTGAAATACGCAAAATTATCGTTATATAAAAGTTCACTCAAAAACAAATTATTATTATAATTATTGACAAGTTCGATATACACTAAAACTATGGGAAATCTGCCGGAACCGTGGAAAATATCGTTATAAGCAGGTTTATCGTTATAGACAGGTTTTACCGTATAAGAGATTTTAACAATATGATTAAAATTTTAATGGACATCCGACAGATAATTTCACCTCGTATTTTCTATTCAATAACTATTTTCCGGCAAAAAATGCTTCGTGGTAATGCCCCTCTTTTACGGCCACCCCTCTTTTATGGATAATTTTCTTTATCTAGTGGGGTTTGCGAATAAGAGTTATTACTGTTACAAGAGCTTTTAATTATTGATACTAAATTAATTTCACATTAATAATTAATTTTTAATTTAGTATTCGTGTACGAAATGTACTTGTATTAAAGTAATACTAAAAACAAAAACTCCATGAAAAAACAACGTAAATGCACGACAACAATTTTTGTTGAAATAGTTGCTTTGTGCACACGAAGTGAATATTATAAAATTACACTCAAATCCATAAATTAAGCAACGAAAGGAATGACTAAAAAAACATGCAACCAATTTAAGTGATAGTTGTTGAAAATCATCACTACACAAATTGATTTATATTATCTAAGTCTATACACCATATGTTAAAGAAAGTTGCAAGAGAATTTTTTCCACAACATTTATATTTTTTCCATAAAAAATTAAAATAAACGTGAATAACTTTTAAAAAGTCGAAACAGAAAAATAGTTGCTGGATGGAGTGTTATAACCCCAAAAGCTTTATAAGATCATCAGCGATGTTGACGATATCCATTGTTCTAACAAAACGGCTCGGGGTCCCTGCATTTTGACATAATACTACGTCATCATTTAATACATTCTACGTCATCGTTTATTACGTATGACGACATCATATTACGACAACATCTCGAACGTTTCTCCGTTACTGATTTAAAGAGTCTATTAAGCATTCTTAGAAAAAAAATGCCGGGTGACAAATTTAAAAATTAGTCATCGTAAGATTTTAATAAAAAAATTATGTCATAATCGATGTTTGAAGAACGTAAGTGAAAGATACCTGTGATATATATATATATATAGTTATTAATTATTTTCTGCGCACTATATCAGTGGTTCCCAACCTGGGGGTCGCGAACAAGTTTCTCGGGAAGTTGCCATAACTGTGTTTCGTTGCAATTATTTTTGTAAGGAATTTCGTTCCAACGATTTGATATCTCAACATGGCTAAAAGCATTGCAATATTCTAATAATGGTTGCTGACTTTATATTTATAATATACATTAATTTTTATAATTAATATGATATAATATACATAATGTGTAATGTAATTAATATAATATAATATACATAATGTGTAATATAATTAATATAATGTAAGATATTATTACCCTTCATAGGGATAACACAATTGCCAAATATTGGTCAACACACAAAGCCACCGGGGCGAGATTTTTGTGAGTTTTTCGTGGGGGATTTTTTATTACAAATAAATTTGACACCCACGTATTAGTAGCTCAAACTAGAGCTATTTTTGTTTAGGAGAAAAAGAGACGCCGTCCTCATCCCGGATTCGAACCAGGGTCCCCGCTTTGAGCTCGCGGTGTCTTGACCTACTAGACGAATGAGGACAAGAACAAACGCAGTTTTCTCCGTATATGAGGATGTAAGATATTATTACCCTTCACAGGGATAACACAATTGCCAAATAATGGTCAACACAGAAAAGCCTTCGAGGCAAGATTTTTGTGAGTTTTTCGTGGGGGATTTTTTATTACAAATAGCTACTAACACGTGGGTGTCAAATTTATTGGTAATAAAAAAAGTCCCCTACGAAAAACTCAAAAAAATCTCGCCCCGGTGGCTTTGTGTGTTGACCATTATTTGGCAATTGTGTTATCCCTGTGAAGGGTAATAATATCTTACAAATTAATATATGGAGAAAAATGCGTTTGTTCTTGTTCTCATTCGTCTAGTAGGTCAAGACACCGCGGGCTCAACGCAGGGACCCTGGTTCGAATCTGGGATGAGGACGGCGTCTCGTTTTCTCTTGAATAAAAATAGCTCTAGTTTGAGCTACTAATACGTTGGTGTCAAATTTATTTGTAATAATTAATATAATATACGTAATGTAATATAATTAATATAATATGCATACTGTAATATTATTAATATAATATAATTTTATATTTAATGTGTTTTCTTTACTCTGTTAAAAATGCTTTTATTATGCAAATGTGGCGGCGGTGAATAAAGGGTCCGTATATCTTTTGGTTTCTATAAAATGGGGTCGCGGATTACATAGCTATTGTAAAAGTGCGTGGCTGATTGAAAAAGGTTGGGAACCACTGCTCTATATGGTTTATACAAATATACTTAGACAAAAAAAAATGTGTATATAGCCCAAAGGAATGTATGTGTTTATAATCGCAGATGGACCACCGTATTGATTCCTTTAAGTCTTTTTTAATATTCATTTGTTTGCAATTAACCTTCAGAAAACGATTAAGGCGAAATAATCGATATATTTATTTTAGTCGGTCACTAAAAGCGCGCTAATGGCATCCTGGGGAAATAACGAGTTCTTTTCGTAATCGCTTTTTAGTTTCGATTGCAGCTTGTTTTTATTAAAAAGCTGAAAGAGGATTTTTGAATAAATTATAAGGCGTTTACCCTCTCTTCGACTTCTTGACTAACATGGATAGATTTCTTTTTAAATGTATAGAGAAATATGTAATTTAATTACAAAAATTTTCTTTATGGGCTATTTGATAATAAAATGAATAATAAATATTATGTAGGGGGAGTATTTTTAAATATTATAGTGAGAAAACCTTGTTATTTCCCTTTAATTTTAAAATAAAATAATTCAACTGCCACATAGGAGTTGAAAATCTATAAAAATTTGGCATAGAACATATTTGCATATATATCATATAAAACATATTTGCGTTAATTATTATTATAATATTTCGTTATTTCGTAAAGTATGTTTATTTAAAAGAATCTTAAAGTAATGAAAAAAGTTCGAATAATTCAGACTTAAATTTTATCACTGCTTTTGGCACAACATTATAGTCAACCAGAGATCATGGAAAACTAACACATAATATATAATTTTGCTTTTCAAAT
>QLNU02003225.1:52341754-52360011 GCA_006491805.2 Dysdera silvatica | reverse complement strand
CCCCGAAATTAAATCTGGCTGCAACCTTGGGTATAAAGGTGGCTTTAATATGTCATTCACAATTGAGTATTATACTATGTGTTTTATTCTCCCTGTCTGATAGAATAACCACAATATTAAAATAATTTACGATTTCAAATTAACCGTTTCATAAAGGATATTTGTTGACATTCTCACGTAGTAATTTATCACTCTCTCCCAGTATTAAACAACATGAATACTATAAAACAGTTATTTTAATTGCAGTCCATTTACCATGATCTCTGGTAAAAGGCACATTTATTGTAAACAGGGAGTTCAGTTAGTAGAGCAGCGATTTGTGATTTTTTCTTCTACTTCCACTATTAGCGTTTCATTTTTCAAACTTCAGATAAATGAAAATGAAGCTGTTTATGAAAGAAATGGTAATATATGAGGAAGAATACGGAATATTATAATAAGCGATTGAATTCGCGTAAAGTGAAAAGAGGGTGAGATTTTCTTTGAATTATGAATTGACTTTTAGATTCCTGGAATATAAAAGAACATGATGCTGCGAATGAAACTAAAATTTTAGGTGTTCATCGTTCTTTGCATTGAAAGTGTACGATACAGATGTAAGTTCAATGATATAATCATTATTTATTAGATAAGAGCAATATATACATCCAGTGCTTAAATTGGGCTGGCGCCCAAAGCCCGTGTCCGGTACTTCTTCATTTAAATATTAGCCGGGTCCCTACAAAGTCATGAATTGCCAAAGAGGTCATTAATGTCGTGAAAAGTATTGAATTTGTGATTAGTGTCATGAATTTTGTTGTCCAGAAAAATGGACATAAACAATTGATATGATTTGCCTGTTCTTTTGTAGCCATCCGATATTTTAATTGATTTATCATAATATTACGGCTCCTGAACTTTCTTTGAGCCCTGTATACATCACTGATATAAATATCATTTGTTAATTATCAGATATAAGTTCAGTGATTTTGCCGAAAACCTCGGAAAACTCAACCATTGTTATTGATCAACAAGAAATGACATGTTTTTATTGACTTCAAATTTAAAAATACACTACAAATATGAAAGTTCAGAAATGAACAATTTAATTTGTATGCAAACTATACTGGAAGCGAACAAATCGGTTGTAATTTCGTTAGAATATGCTCTCATCTTCCTCTAATAAGAGCTGCAGAGTAAACATCGTAGTGTTTCCATATCGTCAATTTATTAGAGCTTGCTCCCACTTCTGGTCACATAGTTAAACATAATATGTTAAATCATAGCTGTAAGTTAAACTGTAATTTTCTACTTATTTATTAAATGCTTCGTAATTGAATTGCTTCGTTATTCTTGGTTCAACGTGTTCAGCAATAGATGGCGCCACTATCGCCCATTTGAAGGGGAAAATTAACATATGCAATCTAAATTAAATTTTATTATGTTTATATATATACAAACTATCTTCATAACGTCCTTAACTAATATTTCCACTTAACCTCAATATTTTGTGGTGGCGGCGGATTTGCAATTTTGGCGCCTGTAGGCTCTGACATATTTTTCCGTTTAATCTTACTAAACGTAACTAGGAGCATAACAGAGATTTTGGCGTTTTTGTCAAATTCTTAATTTGACGCTGTTGCCGGTTATTTTAAATTCGTCTTTTCATAAGTATTCGCGAATTTAGCGCCTCTTGATTCTCTCTCAAGGCGGCGCCCATGGAAATTCCCTCTCGCCAATGGCAAGTAACTCCTCCGAAAATATCAATTCAAAATTAATTTAATCGGTCACTAAAGAATTCAGCCCCGCTTTTGCGAACTTCCCAGCAGCAGACTTCGTCGTAAATTTTCTGCCGCAGGCTTCAGCCAGCTAAACCAGTTTGTAAATCCGCCATTCCACCTATTCTGGTTAACGTCCATCTTTAATGAACTTTGCCGTTAGGGAATTTCAAGGGATGGAAAAAAGTGCCAGTTGCCATCCCTTGAAAGTACCCAATAGAAGAGTCCATTGCATTTCAATTATTCAACAAAAATTTATTTTTCACAATGAGGAAGCTGAGTTCACATCGTGTTCACAATGGGATTCATATTCCAATAATATATGCAATAAAATTCATATATTTATGACAAAAATTATGTTCTTACATATCATATTTCATGAAGGTAGATATTTCATTATTTTTAGAAAACATTTCATCATCAATTTCATTCCCCTCCCACTTCGTTTTCGTTATTGGCCACCAGATGGCGACACGAAACATTGTCATCAAAATAGGTGGGACATTGCGCCTGTGCGGCGGTTCTTCGGAAATTTTTAAAACATTTCCTATAAGTTTACAACATAAAAAGTTTTAACAATATGTTCCATTTATTTCTATAATTTTAAAATTATTGAACGTAACAACAATACGTTTTTTTCACTGCGAAGCACAATATTATTTATATCTGGGTAGTTCTTCATGATTATGCGATTAGTATTGCAAAATAATTGCCATACCTTTTAAGAATAATAAAAATAACATGTGAAAAAGTAACGCCTTCCCTAAATGAGTAAAAATGCAGAAATTCTTACTATGATAATCAAAATGTACTATAATACATATAGGCCTATACATATATATATTTTTTATCGTCTTTACTTTGTCGTCTTTGGCGCAGTATAGCCCAGATGCTCTTGCGCCATAAAAATCCAAAGTAAACAAACAAACGCTGTCGTCTATAGAAAGCTTTAGGTTTCACACCGAAAACCTTTTATGGAAAAATGATTTAGTTCAGATTATAGAGGATTACTTAAACTTAGAATAGCATTTCATGCCTTGTCTAATGAATACTTAATTTTTCAGAAATATAGAAAAATATTACACATTTACGTTGTTAATATTAATAACGACGGTAATGTCTATTCTCTGTCACCCAGAATCAAAATCTTACAACAGATACAATACTTATAATATATATATAATCAAACTCTGATTATCACAATATAATATATTAATCGACATACATTACTATACATTATTACATAACATTTACTTCTATAAACAGTGTTACCTTTTGAGATGAAAACGTCTACAGGTTTACTCCAATATTGGCAGGCATTTCCGAAATCCGGCACGCTCATGCAAAACCAGTAAATAACTCCGAAACTACAAGCTCGAATGGATTGACTTTGCTATTATTCTAACCGGTATATAGTTCTGTTGCTGCCGAGCATGCGCTGTAAGTGAGGAGCGAGATTCAACGCAAAACGGACAATTTGGGAGTCTGCGAAAATTTCCAATCAGTATAGCTCATGACTACGAGTTATACTGATATAGGAGCTATGAATTATGGAGCTGGTTTTAGTCTCAAAAGATAGACCTCGATTAGATCTATTCATTCCAATTTCATTCCAAAAATGAATCAGGTTTAGAGAGCGAAAAAACTTCAAACAAAAAAATAAAATTGAACATTTTCACAACGTCGCATGAAACATGAGCCAATGCCAAGGTGAATACAAAAGACGCAGATCATCGGAAAGGGTGTCTCACCAGCTATTCAGGGATATGCCATTTTTAGTGGCTGAGAGGGTCGGGAAATGCAGGGAAGGCAGAAATGTGAACATAGGCGACGAGGTCAACGATGGTAATGAGGTTAACGACAGAAACAATTAATGTATCAATCCATTTCTGAGTTCCATTAAACCCGCTGTCATAAATAAGAAATCACCGGCGCGCATGAGCAGTACGTAAGGGGCGAGGCTCTACGCACAGCGGAAAATTTGGGCGTCCGCGGAAACTTCGATATATTTGCAGGATGTGGCAATCTTCCTCCATCCTCCCGATAGTTATTTATTTTCTACTCACAAGGATAAATGTGACATGGTCTGAATCTAAAGGGCACAATCACACCAAAGAAGCAAGTCAATATGGTTTCACAAAAGAATTAAACTAAAAAATTTCTACCCAGGCTTCAGCGCACCTCTCTGTCCAAGTGGAAATGCATGCGTCAACTCAATGTTTCATCCTTCTCTTTATCACACTTTCTCAAATGAGGCCATAAATTTACATAAAACAATGCTTTTTTCTATAGTACATTTAGATATATATATGCTGATGATAAAAATTTATTTTCTCCTATTTTTTAATACTAGGAAAATAATGTGTATCAAGTTAACTTAAAACGAGGAAATTATTGATTTATGTAGTACGTATCTAACTGGTGGAGAGCCTCGAAACAAGCTTTCGCTTTCTTCTCTCATCCATTTCTGACTTAATCATATCAATAATATCTGAATCACTAGAATTTCTCTTAAAACGTTAAAATAGTTTTGAAACAGACGTATCAACACCAACTGTATACAGGTTGAATAAATTTATTTCTTATTTCTCATTATTTCTTCCAATAAGCACAGCTCATGACATCGAACAACTACGGCTTGGTCTCAAATGAAATATCACGATTAGATACACGTGTTCCATGTATTTACAAACATTGAACCAGTTTTAGATGGTGAAAAAATTATAAAAGCAAAAAAAAAAAGAATAAAATTTTGACGGTGTCCGCCAAAATTCGTACAAATATTAATGTGAAATAAAGAAATCGCATAGCATCGGAAAGAGACTTTCAGCAGCTATCCAGGGATATACTACTGTCAGCGGCTGAGAAAGTCAGAAGACTCAGCATGCAAAAATGTGAACGTCGACTGTGAGATCAACGCCGGTGTCTGTATAACAATAAATATATCGATCCATTTCAAGGGTTCTGTTGAACGCCGCAACAATAAACGCCGTTAGATTGAGAACGTATTCACGTCAATTCCTCGTCTGTGTATCCTGTCACAGTCAACTGCTTTTTTGATTTTGTATCGTCATACAAACGTTACATCTAGATTTCTGAGGTGTCACCCAGTACTTTTATGAACTTAGAAGTTTCAGAAATGAAATGCGTTTGAAGAAATGTGTAATTTTCATCATAAATTAGGGCAGAAATTAACGCTAGTTCTATGGGATATTTTTCTGGAAAAACGCAGTAGTTCGTAATAACGCAAGTTTGTTTGTTTGTTTGGCTTTTTTATGGCGCAAGAGCATCTGGGCTATACTGCGCCAATAACAAAGCAAGTATGTTTATCAGTCGTATTACAGTAATGCCTTTATATGTTGGCAAAAATGTGTTTATATTGTTTTTTGATCTCTTTGGCGCCAAGAAGGTTACTTGGCGACAATGTGTATATGATAGCCCCAGTATTGCTAAATATACTTTAATGGATGGTATTTAAGAAAACGTTATTTATCGTAAGAATCCTGAGCTATTGCGAGTATGGTAGCTTAAGATTAAAATCGATATATATATATAGTCGATATTTGTTTTATATATCGGCTAAAAATAATAGCAAACATCGATCCGTGAAAAATGTATCCCTTTAGGATTTCGTTTAAAAATACGCTTGAGAAAAAATTATTTTTCTATAACTCTGAGAAAATTTATAGCAGTATATTTCCTCAGAGTCTTTGAGAAATTTTTGTTAAATTTCAAGAATGCAATAGCTTTGGCAAATATGAAATATTTATCGAAATATTTAGTAAGTATTTTCTTTTATTTAAGGCGCATAATTTGGAAATTGCGGCTGCATTGAATTCCAAATGTTCTAAATTTTGTTGGATTTCATTTACGATGCGTTTCTTTTGTAGAGCTCTGAAATTTCCGTAGATTTTAAATTCTTAATATATGAGAGATAATTTTAGTTGTCATTTGTAAATAGTGATTAATTATCAAAAAATTTTATCTGGAAAATTTCGTAATTTCTCCTGCAAATATTATAGATCTATATAAAAATAAAAGAAAATGGGATCCTAATAATGAAATTTGGCATCGAAATGAGTATATCTTTGTGTTACTAGTATTTTTTTTTTGGTCCACCGCCATTTTCTAGCCTTTCGACTATTAGTGTTCTAGCGGCCCAATATCGGTTTGACAGATTGAAAACAACAACAAAAAATATAGATTTTCGACAGAATTATCGTCCATGATATTTTTTAGTCTTGGGCATGAAAGAAGATGGTTCCCCGTCGTTAGGTCAACACACAAAAGGCATGTAGGTGAATCAGTCAGGTTAATTCGATGTAGATGCTGTTGCAGGTAGTCATGCCCAGTTGTAAGTCTGAAGCAAGACACTCCGACTTTCCTTGGGAGATCCTTTGGTATTATGCATCCATCTTTTCCCAGTAATTTTATCAGAATAATGTTATCGTCTTTGTTGTTTTAAATAATATTTGATAATTCTTTTCACTGACTGTATTTCAACTGGCGCGTTGGGTTGTTGCCGAAATGATCCTAGCCTAGGAATTTGGTCTTCTTTCTCATTACCAAACATACCGCAATGGCTTAGAATCCATTGGAGTGTAATTGATGTGCTGCTGTCAATTACTAAGCTTATGGACACTCGACATCCCAGTACTCTTGGAGAGTCATTGCAACATTGAGATGTGAGCGCAGTGATGGCTGCTTGTGAGTCAATTAAAATGACTACCCGACTTTCAGAACAAGCACCAATAGCATCAACAGCCAAAGCTACCGCAGCCACTTCTCCATCAAAGTTATTGTAGTAGATTCACCTCACAATGCAGTGAAAAGTGTTTGTAATAAACACCAGATCCAGCATTTCTTGTAGCGTCTTCGACAGAGTCGTCAGTGTAAACATGTAACCAAGGATCGGTTGGATATCTATCGAAGATAGTTTCAAGGGCTGCTGCTTTTAAATCTGCTTCTGCAGAATTAGTTTAATTTACAGGAGTGATTAAATCGAGTCTTCCGCTAAATTTAAATCTTTAGTGGGGTTACAGTTACACAAAAATGGTTACCTATTCAGATCCGCGATGTTGAATTTACTCAGTAGTTCATGCGTTTTAAAAAGGAAAGGTTCTTGAGCTTTTAATCTCGATTTTGCTGCTCTGTAGTTTGGCCAATAATCGTATCGTCTTAAAAGCTTTTCTCTAAGGTTTAAAGCTGCTAAGTTTCTCCTGTCATCCAGAGATTCAAATCCAGTCTGTAATTCCATCGCCTCTATTGGTGTTGATTTTTCAGCCCTGGTGATGAGTCTTAAAGCATGATTTCGGGAAATTAACAGTTTCAGTAGCAGTTGTGAGAAGTTGACAGCCATATTCAATTGCAGGTCTTAAATAGTTCCTATAAGCGGAACAAAGAACATGTTGAGATGCACCCCATCAGTTCCTACTAGCAGCTGTAGTAATTTACTTTTGGAATTACCTCTCTCTCTCCATAGTCTTTTGAGGCTGTTTGCTTAAAGTTAATCTCGAATCTATTACTACACCCAAGTAGGTAACGCTACTTAATCTAATTAATGAGTTTAACCCACATGATAAATTAAGTATATGGTGCTTGGGGGCTCAAAGTAAATAATTGGAAAGCTGTTTTCTTAGCATTTACAATCATTTCGTTTTCTTTGGAACAATTCAGTAGGATTCTGAGTGCTTCATTTAAAGCAGATTCTAAAGCTAGGATATTTGAGTCTGTTGACCACATCACAAGATCATCTGCAAATAATAGCATACCTGGAATGCCCTCCATTATCCTGTGTGTAACATCATTAATCATCACGTTAAATAGAACAGGGCTTAAGACAGATCATTGAGGTAATCTCTGTCTTGTCTGTTTATAATGGGGAATTTCGGTTTCGTATCTTACTCGGATCAAACGTTGAGCAAGAAATGACTTAATCCATCTAAGCATGTTACTGTTAATTCCTAATTCTGATATTTTTGTTAAAAGCTTCTTTCTCCAAGCTCTATCAAAAGCAGACTTAAAGTTTTCAACACACAGCAAGTGTCGTCTTTTACTTTTTGCGAAAGACGAACAATTTGTTTAATTGCACTTCCGTGTGCTCTAAATCCAGCTTGCCGATTTGAAATACAATTATCTTTTCCAAGAAAAAAACCTATTTACAATTATACGTTCGACTAGTTTACACATGGCACTTGTTAGGGAGATAGGTCTGTAGTTATTAGGATCTGCAGGATTCCTCCCAGTTTTAAAATTGGTATAACTTCAGCTTTTCTCTATTCGCTTGAGAGGCCCTGTTCCCAGATTACGTTGATCAATTCCAACAGCACTTTTATTGCCTCCTGACCAAGGTTGATGAAAAACTCAGGCAGAATACCGTCAGGGACGGCACTCTTCCAATTATTCGAGCTATCCAGGCCGCTTTTTTTTTAATTCTTTAATAGTAAAGACTGAGTTGAAAATTTTATCCTGTTCTTTCTCCAAGTGAGAAGTTCGTGGGGTTAAAATTTCCTGTTTTATACGTGTGGCGGATTGGAAATTTCAGATTTTTGTAAAACGTTTAAAGAATCCCTCTGCAATACCATATAAGGTTAGCACTTTAATTACAATAGTGATCGGCTCATTTCTTTTTTCTGACTGATTATTCAACCTAGATAAATATCTATGTGCTTTCACAACGTCTCTAAGGAAATCCATTTTTTCCAAAAAGTTACAATATATTTGGCTTTGTGGTAACCCGTTTGAGCAGAGCATGTGATTGTCGTAGATGAGCACAATCTTCTATCAGACCTGCGGCCTTAATATGTTGTCTCGCTTTATCTTTCTCTACTTTGAGTTTTTGTAAGTCAGCCTTTCTAAAGAGGGCGTATCTTTGAATCGGACCCCTAACAATAGTCCATACAGCACGTAAGTTTAAGCTGCTTGAAAAAATTTTAAGGGATTTATCAGGACATTTAGTCACTAACGAACTCACTATCAGACGGTCAGTCAGTTATTTAAATCTAGGCCAGCCAGCTTTCTTAAGGTTCCATCGGGGTAGGTGAAGCGCTGCAAACTCATTTCTATGAATATGAACAGCCGCAAGGAGAAGTTTATGTCCATCTCCTCCAGGAGCGGCAAGGAGCTCATGCTGAATATAATTAACCATATTTGTGTGAGCCAGTAAAAGATCTGGGTGAGAGGATCTACCATTAAAAGAGAGAAACGTAGGATTGCTACCCTTATTATCAATGAATTCCACTGGATTAGTGTCTTCTACGATATTTCCCACTTGATTATTTCTGCTGTAACCCCATCTTATAGATGGAGCATTAAAATCGCCCAGTAATAAAGAACGGTCATCCCAATTTTAGAGAAGACAGTCAAGGTCCGGTCTATTATTGGAAGGATTATACAAAAGGAAAACGCGATGTTGCAATTCACCCTTCCAAACATGCATTTCCACAGCTTCCAGTCTATCTATAAGTGTCTTATGAACATTTTTGCCTTCAGAGAACTCTTTATATATATATATACCAAAATTCTAGAAGCTATCTGTCTGGAACGTTTCAAGCCGAAGACTTGATATCCTTTTATAGCAAAGAAGTCTAATTTGTCAGTAGATGGACGATCCACATTCCACTATACCCAAGATGTCAATATCGCTTTCGAAAACTTTTAATTTCTGTTCGGTGAACTTCTCTTGCGTTAACCCATCGGCATTCTAAAAAATAACTGTAAGTTTAGGCATGGTAGAAAATGCAATTTGAAAAATAAGAATATAAAAGGTGATAATATAGTAAAAAAAAAACCAACGATATGGCGTGGTCCGCTAGTGGCCGTAGCGTCAGCCCTTTATAAAACGTAGGAGGCACCATTAGTGGCCACTGACTTCACCTCCGTTTGGTCTATGGTGTAAAACTCTTGTGTGAAAACTTTTCTTCACCAAATCGCTAGTTAGTTTCTGCAATATTTCACTTCTATCTCGTGATAATAATCAACAAAGAAGAATTTGGCGTAATTTAAAATTCAAATGAAATAAATCAAACAATATAAATCAACGTTTATTGGCGTAGTGATGTCAGCGCCGATGTTAAGAAGCGGCAAGATGGTGAAACGTTCGAAAGACAAGAAATGTTTCTGCGTTCGGTGGGACCTGAACCCCGACATTCCATTTGCCGGGCGGAGGCTCTACCTACTGAGCTACGAACGACAACATGTACTCTCTTACAAACGTATGTAAAGGCTATTTATTACGCCAATAAACGTTGATTTATATTGTTGTTTAATTTAATCTGCGTAGTGTTCGATTTATATAAATACATATGCTCCAATGGGCATTTCGATCAATTTAATACCGGTCCTTTCTTAATTTGGTTTAAAAAGTAGTCCATGTACTACACCATTCTGCGAAATAACCGGCTTCAGTAAATAGTCTTTATATACGTTCGTAAGGGATTGGATATTGTCGTTCGTAGCTCAGATGGTAGAGCCTCCGCCCGGCAAGTGGAAGGTCGTGGGTTCAGGTCCCACCGAACGCAGAAATATTTATTTTCTTTCGAACGTTTCACCATCTAATCACGCCATACCATCGGCGCTGGTATCACTACGCCAATAAACGTTGATTTATATTGTTGTTTGATTTAATCTGCGTAGTGTTCGATTTATATAAATGAAATAAATGTTGAAAGAATAATTTATCATTATAAATCATGATGTCTGCAGTTTATATACGAGATATATAGTTCACAATGCTAGTTTAATTCTATATTCGTGTAGCTTACATCTTCTTAATATTAATGACACCATAGCCATCGAAGTACCTAAATATCAAAAATAGAAAGTGACCAATTAAACCTATTTTGAATTTTTAACTTTAAGTCGTTTGGCCTCTGGATGTAGCCCTCTTTCGGCTGGATTAACGTCACTTCCTACTTGCAATCTTTTTCGTTTCTTTTTGATGATATCTTTGATAAGGTTTCTTCTTATAATTCTGAAATTGTGGTATTAACACTTTTCACCGTCATAGTTTTCTGAAATTTAAATATAAATCAATAATCATTCTTATATATAATATTTATTTCTGAATCGTGGTACAATTATTATATTATTGTTTTTCTGTTAACAATATTAATAATATTCATTCACTTCCAGTGCAAATTTAAGTGAGTCTTTTTTGTCACGGAACCCATTTTATTGCAAAAGATAGTCATATCACACAGAAATCTTAATCTTATTTCGAGTGATTAAAAATTATCAACAAAATTAAAAATAAATTTTGCTGCTGAATACGAATATGTTAAGATTTGAAAGATGGGATGTCTAGAAGTGGCATTTCTATGAACTTCAAATCGTAGAACGCATATTTTGTTTTCTATAATTTGAAGTAAAAAAACACACCCCATCTCATCGCACTTTCCCAATCTTTTAATATCTTTAATCCACGTCACAAATGCTCTTAATTAATACTGATAATTTTCCATCACTCCCAAGAACGTATTCTGTGGAAAGTGTCTATCGTTGTTGAAGTAGAAATCTGTAGTAGAATCAAGTTTTCTGCAATTTATTCAACGGACTCCATAGGTGACTTCAATTCTGTCCTTTGGATATGAAAAATAGATGGTTTATTTATTTGAGAGTTTTATAGCGCAAGGAGAACAAGCGTTAAACACATTACCTCTGATGAAAAACTACTGCTGAAGCTTCCGAAAACTTGGGTGATCTTTTTAATTTGTTATTTTACTAGTGTTCAACCTTTTGTATGTAAAAGAATATATATATAATGCCACGCGGGCACCTACAATTTTCCGAAGACCCTGAACCTCTTAAGGCCTAAAGTAGTGCTTTTCAAGCTTTATGGGACTACGGCCCGCCAAATTCTTTTTTTATAAGGCAAGGGCCTGTTAAATTCTCCTTTTTTAAAACAAGGGCCCGGTCTCAATAAATTTGCTTGTGAATACTCCCCATTTTTTAAATTCATACATTAAACTATCATATGTATGAATAATTAATCATGACCTAATCACAAAGAATATCCGTGCACTCCTACTAATGCATACTTTTCTGCTACGCTTCCTTTCTCTGATTGGTCACTGGCATTTGCAACACAGATATTATTTCGTTTAGTTTTAAGAACAGAGGATGCACCGTACATTATCGTAATCGGCTCGTAGGCATTTCTCATAACGGGTCATAATGAGTGGTACACCTTTTTTTGAATGCTAAAAGATTTCGATGTCCATAAATTCTCAACTATTCATGAATACTCACATATTTTAAAAATATACGGCGTGGTCATTGGCAGTTGCTGAACGTATGCTAATTAGGTGTTCTGGATCTAGGCTTTCCGAGGCATTCGCGATTATTATTCTCCTCTGAATATGCCCACGATAAAATATTTATTCGTGAAAAATACTTAGGAAACTAAAATGAGAAATTTTAGCAGAATTTCCCGCGGGCCGGTTTAACTGATGCTAGGGCCTGGCGTTTGAGAAACACTAGCCTAGGGTAAACAACATTTGAACTACGGTGAGAAATGGTCAGAAAGCATTTTTTCACCGTTTGGGAGTCGAACCTGGGGATATGCCACGCTCCATGAACATACTTCTGCATTGCCGAAGAAACAACAAGCTATGCTGCATCTAATGCACTTGAATAATGATCGAAAGTATTGGGAACATAATCAAATTCGACTTCGAAAGATAAGTAAAAACATTTTTGAAGTGAATTTGAGCTCGTTTCTGACGCTAGCAGAGTATTAATCTAGGTGAATTAGATGGGGAATTGCTTTTTCTGTCTTGTTCAAAAATAGAATTTGGGTTATCTGTATGGCACCCTTTGTAATATTTATAGAAAACATGTTTCTCTCATAGACTCCTAATTTCTTTTAAATGGAATTTAAATATGTCTCCGATACTTCCCGAGCATAAATATATACTTTAGATGCAGCATAACTTCTGGTTTCTTGTCTAAAAATAAAATTGAAGTTACCTGAAATCCCCATCGCAGAAATCGTAGAAAAATATTTCTGCCATAGGCTCCTAATGTAATTTGTTGTAATTTGAAGTGAAAAAAGTCACCTTCTGACGCTGCACCTTCGAAACCGGATTCGTAACCAGCATCAGAAATTCTTTTAACTGATTCTAATGTTTGTCTACCATTTCAGAGTGAATTTTTGATATTGTAATGGGAATATATCTTTATTTTAAAATAAATTTGCTAAAAAACCAGGCATTGAGTTTACAATCTCATTTCACGCTTTGACCGGATAAAATATTTTTAAATTAATGGTAACTGAAATATGTTTGCTAATCAAAATAACAATGTTTCACTACATAACATTTGGGCAAATTTCAGATTGTAACTTTTGGTGGCAAACAATATCAGATGAAGAAATTTTATCATCTGTTTCAGCCCTTCCATATTTATCGTAAGATTTCAGCAAGCTGCGTACTACACTCTCGAATACTGTTCATTTTGGTGGAAATTGGGCCTAAAGATTTGAATTTGGTCTAAATTTACCCGATCTCCACCTATTTAAAGACCTATGGTGCACCTTTAAGAAAAATGTGTGAAAAAACAAGTCCTGACTACAAGGTTAATTGAAGGTCGTTCTTCAAGAAACTCCGGCCAACATTTCAAAGACTTTTGTTGTACTTAGTTAGAATTGATGCTTAAGCGAGTTGCTGATATATATATGCTCTTCAAAGAAGGGCTCATAAAGTGGTGGATCATACGCTACAGATACATGTATATAAATTCACTACCTCTGAGTTTTGGATGAAGTAATGTTTCTGAGCATATATCGAGATATCTTTTGCGGCGACTATATCGATTTTTATCGTATAAATCATAGTTCAGTCAGTATTTTGTTCATTCATAGTTACCTGACAAACCCGAATGAGACTGGTTTTCTTACTGTTTATAACGAGCAGCATGTGATGTATATACATTCATTGCCACCGAAAAGGCAGATCTTTCTAAATGTATTAGATATTCTCCCTCTCACACATATGCTGTAGGAACAGAATTACGGAGAATTTTAAATTCTTTTGCATTGAGCAAAGGTTCGGAAATTTCTGGCAAGGCAAGTGAAATCAAATTATGAAAATACAAGGATACACATTGTTATTAAATCGGAATAAAATACTTATTTATTACAATCTTTGTAGAGCATAGGACGGTTTGGTGTTTCAGGAGCTAGTTGAAGTTCTACAAGCAAAGAGCTTTTCAAAGATCGCGTGCTAATGTATCATTAATTGTGTTCGGCCGCGTTCTTTCTCGCCGGAAAATTAATTAAATTTCGCTAGCGAAATAGCCGAAACAATATTTTTGAGGTTTAATAAATGCTGATCCATCCCATGAAATGAACTTTCGTATAGCAATGTAATTTGACGAATGTATTTGCCTTATTGCGAGGTATCCTAATATTTATACAAAAGATTTTCAACTCCCTATGGATTTGAAATGAAATGGTTTAAAATGCGAAATTTGGAAATCTGAAAGTTCTCAACAACATTGGATATTGAACGATATGGCTGTTATAAAATTTGTTTGTAAGCGCTTAAAGACAGAAGCAGAGATAGAGAGAATTCAGGGGCGGCTTTAGGGTGAGGCGGGGAAAGCGGGCGCTGAAGGCCTCGCGCTTAATTTTTTATTTAATGCATAAGTTTTTGAAACTTCAAAAAATATTTAAAAATTCAGATGTTCATCAGTTTGAAAAAAAACTGTACCATAAAGTCAGTTTCAAATAATGTAAATTTGTCCTGTTGAAAGCAGGACAGAATCAATAAAACTTCTATGCCACTGCAACAAAAAGCGAAGTTCATGATACCCGAATAAGGAGAAGAGAGTTTGATAATTAATGTGAAAAGAGGAAAAAGAAATAGTAAATAATAACACTACAAAAAGCATGTCCCGGTGTCTTCACAAGTTGGCTATTTGGGCGATTGCGTTAATTTTGAGAAGTGTACTAATATCTCTTACTAAACCTTATACAGTTATACCTCGGTATACTTCCGCTTTATATTAAGTCTAACTTGGTATACACCCTGTTTAGATGCGAAAAATCTTGCATGGTACACATCCTTTGTTTGGAGTATACTCGCGTTCTAGATCGTGTATAAGTCAAATTGAGCTACGACACCGGAAGCTACCCTTGTTTACCCCCCCCCCCACCACTCTCTCTAGAGATAAAAAGAAAGAGAAAAAACACCAGAATTTCAGATTCCTGAAGTTTTATTGGAAGGGGACTCTCCTTCTAAACAATAACATCTCTTCTTCCTGCCTTCTCATCACCATCCTAGTAGGCACTCGTATCTTTCAGCAAGGAAAAGCAAGATCAAATTTTCATTTATTTCTTCTAATTGCTTTTGCATTTATATATTTTACTATTAAGCAATGTTTAAATTATTTGATACAACCCCATCCATGTATAATATGCCAATAATAAAGATTTTTTTCTTCATGGGAACGGATTAATAATTCTCCCTTTATTTCTTATGGGAAAATTTGTTTGATGTACGTCCTATTTGGTTTAAGATCTAGAATAGATTAAAGACGTATATCGAGGTATCACTGTATACGAAGAAAAGGAGCATCATGTCTCTGCTTCGGTAGACGAGATGGCTATGGCACACCGGCTTACGCGGTGCGTCCCTAGTTCGACTCCAGTCTGGCCGTGCATAAAAATTCTTCCATGCATAAAAATTTCTAGTTTGAACAGGAAAACATTGGTGTCAAAATTGTTATCCATCATTTCCTCACCAAAAAACAATTACAAAATTCATGTCCTGGTAGCTTCCTGTGTTGACCATTTGGCAATGGTGTCAACCATTTGGCAATTGTGCTAACCATTTGGCAATTGCGTTAGCCATTTGACAATTGTGCTAAACATTTGACAGTTATGTTAACCATTTGGCAATTGTGTTAACCATTTGGCAATTGTGTTAACCATTTGGCCATTGCGTTAACTATTTGGCAATTGTGTTGACCATTTGGCAATTGTGTTGACCGTAAGAATGGTAATACTATCTCTTACGCTGTAAATAAGGCATGCGTCTTGTTGGAAAAAGGATTATTTCTTGGAAAGATTGACGTAAAGAGATGTGAGGGTTACGATTCCTGGACAGTAACCACTCCTAATGCTATGTTTGCAATTGGGTTAAATATATGTACCAGGCTCCGAGTAATCCTAGTCGATTACAATTTCGCGTAATCTAATCATATCTATAAACTTAATCGAATGTTTTGAAGTAGCTGTATAATAAAAGCATATAAGTATTATATATTATATAGTAATGAGAGTAGCTGTATAAAATAAGCATCTCTAAATTTTTAAATTTCATTTAATCATAATCGTTTTTTGAAATTCTTAGGTAGTCGTAATATCAATCTCCATGATTATAATCGTAATCGTCATGATGATAATCGTAATTGAACTGAATATTTCTGATGGCATGGAAGTAATTGCGATAATAATCTGTAATTGTAATCATGTTTTTTATAGAATGCGTACATACTCAAGATACTTGACTTACAATAATTCATCCGACATCAATAGTACTGCTCTTTATGTCGAAACAAAAATATTCTCCGAATGATACTTGCTAATTATTATGACACATTTGAGGCAATACGATATATATGACAACGTAACTTATTTTTATTACATTAGCCAGGCTTTCGGCTGATCCATTGGACAGCCATCATCAGATGCAGAATGAAAATGATATCGAACATCGAATACAAACATTTAAAATAAAGTAAACAATCGTGATGCGTACACGTATAAAGATGTCGCTGTAAAAAACTTAAAGACCATTATATTTGATGGTAAAATGAATTATGAAAATAGCAACGCAACCGACACTTACACTCATTACATTGGTAGCACACTCAGACCACTACACATCAGGATAAAAGAACACAAGGCTGATATTAGACTTAACAGAAATAACACTAGCCTCGCACAGTTCGTACACACAAACGATGCCATCCCATTGTTTCAGCATACCAAAATACTAGCCCCAACCGGAAAAAGTGAGAAAAGTTTAAGGTTCAGAGAGGCTATAGAGATATTTAGCCAACGTTCATTTATTTGCAATACCGAACAACCCAACCACATCAGCAATGCTTGGCAATACTTATTTAAAACCCTGCCTTGACTCCAACTATAACGTTATTTATTTACCACCATTTTACTTTTACACACTATACATTTTATATTTCTATTTCCATAATTCATTTTACCATCAAATATAATGGTCTTTAAGTTTTTTACAGCGGCACATTGATCTTTATACCTGCATGCATCACGATTGTTTACATTATCTTAAATCAAACAACAATATTAACTGAAGTTTATTGGCGTAGTGATACCAACGCCGATGGTATGGCGTGATTAGATGGTGAAACGTTCGAAAGAAAATAAATATTTCTGCCTTCGGTGGGACCTGAACCCACGACCTTCCACTTGCCGGGCGGAGGCTCTACCCACTGAGCTACGAAGGACAATATATAATCTCTTTACGAACGTATATATATTGTTGCCAGTTATTTCGCAGAATGGTGTAGTACATAGACTACTATTTAAACCAAATTGCAAAGAGACTGGTATTAAATTGATCGAAATGCACGTTGCAGCATATGTATTTATATGAATAAATGGGCGGAGGCTCTCTTAAATGTTTATCTTAAAGGTTTATCTTAAATGTTTGTATTCGATGTTCGATATCATTTTCATTCTGCATCTGATGATGGCTGTCCAATGGAACAGCCGAAAGCCAGGCTAATGTAATAAAATAACTTTTTACCCGCTTTACGTTGTCATATATATCGTATTACTTCATCGAGCGGTGATATTCTCTCTTTAACTATCTTAAATATCTCTACATTTGAGGCTATAAAATACATCATTCAAAACAATTTTAATTAAATTTATCGAAACGTGTTTGTTTTACTACACATTTTCTTGACGATATCGATTACTATGGCATGTATCGATCTTAGCTTTAATAACTACTCTACAATACACCATGTGCCAATAAAAATTGTCTTACTTGATTACCGTATCTTCGAAAAATAATGTTGCTACTAAACGTAATTTCTAAAACTATTTGACGACTTTTTTGCTAAAAATTCTGAGAAAGTTTTATTATAAAAAATTGTTAATCATAAGCGAATTAGTTTCGATAAATTATTCGCATCATGAGCTGTTCTTTTTTTTACTATTTATATATTTTTGAATTCGGAAATAACATAATCAAATTCAGAAAAAAAGTACATAAAGGACGTAACAAAATTGAATTATAATATATATTACCGATAACGTGATTTCGACATCTGTAGGCGTATTGGATTCGGAAGCAACGCTAAGCTATCGATCCCATTGAATGTTACTCATCGCGATATATTGGGTTGTCCGGAAAGTTCGTGCCAATTTTGAAGGAAAATTGGGACGCATGGGATTTCAATTTTAGTATGCATTTATTAAATTATATAGGTGCAATTCTGTTCTACAAC
>QLNU02003225.1:52329980-52341654 GCA_006491805.2 Dysdera silvatica | reverse complement strand
AAGTTCGTGCCGATTTTGAAGGAAAATTGAAACGCAGTAGATTTAAATTTTAGTATACATTTGTTAAATTATATAGGTGCCATTCTGTTCTACAACCTTTCTCCATCTTTGCTAATTTACGTGTCGTATAGCGTGGATTATTCTCGATCAGTGTTTTAATCTTATCTTCATTTGGGGTGGAGGGCCTACCCGGGCGATCTTGATTTTAAGGTTGAAATCACCAGCTTTAAACCTAGCAAACCACTTCTGCCCAGTTCTTTCAGCTACAGCACCTTCGCCAAAAACAGCGCATATCTTGTTTGCCGCTTGTGTGGCATTTTTGCCTTTCTGGTAAAAGAAAAGCATTAAATGCCTAAAATGCACTTTGTTTTCTCCCATATTCAAAGGAGGTATATAAATATGACAAAAATTAACGTATCGTAAACAATTTTTTTGCCAAATATGCCTGAAGTACCTTCTTTTACGATGTTTACGCATGCCATTTGTTTTTAATCGTTCTGATATATTCAGACCTGTCCTTACGCCACCTACCAAAAATCGGCACGAACTTTCTGGACAACTAATAGATGTAAAAGTAAATGACCAGCATTAAATATTTACGAAGAACTTTAGATACACATAAGATTTACCGCGATTTCAGTAATTTGTTTGGGTATAATTTTTTTATTAGATTAATAACAGCCAAATATATACTTGCAAAAATAAGTCAGTTCAAATTAAAAACATTAGAATATTTTATAATAGATACATGAATTAATAATTGAATAGAGTATAATCGAGTTTAAATATATTTAATTTGTTCTTCTCTTCTCAGTCAAAAATATTGGAAAAGCTGTCTGACTTTTCGGCAATAAGCCTTGCCTGGATCCTCGTAAGTACTTAGGCCGCCTATGAGAATTGATCTTTCATGGGAACTATTTTCTACATAGATATTTCGCATGTTTATATTTACTCCCTACTCCTTTCTCCTTTCTTTATGGTAAGGGGTGAAGATTTATATTTACTCCTTACCGTAACTTGCCTCGAGGTCTAGGAGTGTCCATACCCCTACATTAATGATTTCTATATTAATTTCATTTGTAATTTACTTTTGTTTCGGGGTGCTGACATTTTTCCAGAGTGGGTTTATCCTTCTAGGCTCCCCCCTTATGCTAATGCATTTATATGCGCTCTTAATATTTTCTTATTAGATCAATCAATTATATGGTATGTGAATGAGCAGATGGCATACGATTTGAATGTATATTATCTAGGTAAATTATGAAATGGGTAACCAAAATAGATTTAAAGTACGATTTAGCATTATACAGAGTAATGTTTACAAATTTTAAATACGCAGGGTCAATTCAACTCAATTTTCTGAAATCAGTATAAAACTTTTTCAAGGATAGTTTCATTCAGAATAACAAAGAAAATTCCTAATAACTTCTATTTTATATGAGTATTAATTTTATTAATTATTTTTCCAAGTATAATTGCTTTAAAGCTTTAGTTTTAAGTGTATTTATATATTTTTATTCAAGCCTTACCTTAGCTAAGTTTCAAGCTATGTAAATGCCAATGAGAAACTGGCAAACTTTAGATGTGCATGGATTTTCTTCCTTAACTGAAAAACAATTTCAACTAACAAACGTAAATTTCGGTTTTGGAGAATTCGTTTAAGAAATCAGCAAATCTCATTGTTTTTTTTAGCTGATAGAGATGGATCCCATGCAAGAAGTAAAATTCGTGTTCGCGCCCGATCCCATTCTGATCATAAACCAGAAAGCCAACCAATAAATCGAACCTCTCTGTCCTACGAAATACAGTATTTACGTGTCCCTAGATCAGTGTGGCCACGTAGTCTAGGAATAAAATAAAACTAAGGTAAGTAAAGATTTTCTCGAAAGGGGGAAAATCTCGTTCACTTGCCAAAGGAAAATCGAATTATATTCTGGCGAGGAGGGTCCGGGATCCGTTTTAAAATAATTCCAGCCCATATATTCGATTCTTTTTCAGTCTGAAAATAAATAAAATAAACCCGTTTGCGGATCTGTGTGCGCCAAAAAGGGAGAAAAATTTTTTTTGCAGCTTTATTTGCCAGGAAATATCTCTAGAAATAAAGTGGGGAAGGAGTAGCTGGTGTGAAAAATTTTTTGAAAATCAATAGAAGGTATCGACTCACTTTCGTTTACAGATGGAAGTACTCTGGATTGAAAGTGGGATTCAATCTCACCACCTTTTCCTTAAAACCAGTTTAAACTGCAAGTGTTATCGCTCTGAGGTACTGGAGGAAAATCTCAAATGTATTCAATAGTCTGAAATAGTGATTCTTAAAGAATGTGCCGCAAGTTCCTTCAGATATGTAGTCAGTTTCGGCAAGCGGGCAACCAGTTTAGTAATGTACGAGTTTATATATATATATATATATATCATCATCATCATCATCATATTCAACCATTATCTATCCACTGCTGGATGAAGGTCTCTCCAAATGCTTTCCACACAAGTCTATCCTGAGCAATTCGCTTCCACGTCACCCCAACCTGTTTTCTTATTTCATCCACCCATCTAGTTTGAGGACGTTTTCTAGGTCTTCGGTGGTCTCTTGGAATCCAGTTCAGAATTTCTGTTGTCCATCGTTGATCAGTTCTTCTTGCAATATGCCCAGCCCATCGCCATTTCAGCCCTTTTACTTTAACAATGATGTCCTCTACTCTAGTTTGCTCTCTCACCCAAGTGTTTCTTTTTCGATCTCTCCTAGTTATTCCAAGCATGCACCTCTCCATGCTCCTTTGCGTTGTCTGTAACTTTCGTATTGCTCCAACTGTTAGACTCCATGTCTCTGATCCATAAGAGAGGACTGGCAATACACACTGGTTGAAGACCTTTCTTTTTAGACACAAAGGCAATTTCCCCTTCAGGATAAAACTGTTTCTTCCAAATGCACTCCAGCCAAGTTTAATACGTCTGTTGAGTTCTTTCATAATGTTGCCATCCATTGAAATCAGCTGGCCAAGGTAAATATATGAATCAGCAATTTCTAGCTCAATGTTGTCAACTTGTATTTTTGTTTCCTCTACGAAATTATTGAACATGATCTTAGTTTTTTGTAGGTTCATCTTGAGTCCAACTTCTTTACTTCTAGTTGAGAGCTCCTGTACCATGTCTTGGAGTTCTGATGGGTTCGTTGAAAAAATAACAATGTCATCAGCAAACCGCAAATGATTTAAATATTCACCATTTATTTTTATTCCCTTGTTATTCCAATTTATCTGCTGAAAAATCATCTGTAAAGCTGAAGTAAAAAGTTTTGGAGAAATGGTATCTCCCTGCCTCACACCTTTACCAATTTTGATAGTTTTGGTATCTTTATGTAACCGAAATTTTGCACTTGCATTTTTATACACACGTTTCACCATGTCAATGTACACATCCTCAATGTCTGTTGATCTTAAAGAGTTGATGACTGCTGATGTTTTAATAGAGTCAAAGGCCTTCTCATAGTCAATAAATGCCACACACAATGGAAGTTCATATTCATGTGTTCTTTCAATTAATTCTCTTAATACTTGAATATGGTCCACTGTACTGAATCCACTTCGAAATCCAGCTTGTTCTCTTGGTTGAGCTGCATCTAATTTTTTCTGCAGGCGATGTGTTAGCACTTTTGTGAAGATTTTATAAATAGCAGGTAACAAGCTAATTGGTCGGTAATTTTTCAAATCCTCTTTATCACCTTTTTTATGCAAAAGAATTACTGTTGCAGAATCCCATTGGTTTGGTATGTTACCGCTGTTAAGACATTTGGTAAAGAATTTTGCAAGTATGTCTTCTACATATTCTCCAGCTTCTTTTAGGATATCTAATGTAATGCCATCATCGCCAGGGGATCTTCCTTTCTTCATACTTTTTATGTTGTTTCCCTTTGGTGTGTAACTCTTTGATTTCTTCATAAAATTCTTCAACCTCTTCGTCGGTATGGCTTGATGTTGGTGCATATACCTGTACTATTTGAAGTTGGTATCGCTGGGTTAGTTGAACAACAAGCCTCGCTGCTCGATCTGATGTACTTTCAACTTCCAGAAGACAGTCTTTAATTCTTTTGTTGATTAAGAAGCCAACACCACTTGTTCTTCCAGTTTCCGTTCCTCTATAATAAAACAAATGTCCGCTTTTCAGTTCCACCAACTCTTCACCTTTTCTTCTAACTTCACTGAGTCCTACAATGTCCCATTTGATCTTGTCTAGTTCCTCTTCCAATTCCTGAAGTTTTGCTTCAGAAGCAAGGGATCGTCCATTAAACGTAGCCAAGGTCAATAACAAACGGCAGCCTGGGCCATTCCAGTGATTCTTAGCACCCCCTGCTTTCATGCCACACTGACCGCTGCCTTGATCAGGAGCACTCCAGCACCTGGAGACTAGGGGCCATGGTTTCTGGTGTGTCAACATAATGGAGGAATTAGCCATAATTTCACCACGCTGGCTAAACGGGTTGGTGAATTAGCCCTCCCCTTCCGCCTTTCTATCCGTGTAGCAAATATTAATTTGCCACATAAATAGAAAGCTCAGCCTGCACCACTTGAAGGCGGGGTAGGACACTAGGTTACTGGCCTGGCCGGTTCCACACATCGTCACATACGTTCAGCGTGTGGGTCTCCTTCCAGTTAGATACCAGCAACCCTTTTGCAGGCCATATATATATATATATATATATGCTGCAGAATTCGTATATTCATGGAACACATCCTAATTGAAAGTTTGATCGTTGTTTATGTATCATTGTATAATTAAGCGACTAGATAATATGTCTATTTCAGCTTTCCAATAAGCGCAGATTTGTTGAAAGGGGACTGAACTGTGAAAGCATAGCGGGAGTAGAGCCGAATCTTTAAATCTGCTTAAATATACAGCATGCCTTTCTGAAATTTACAACGCCCAGAACATATATAAAACACATGAACATGTCTTATTTAAATATGCAGTATGATGTTTAAATATATATGCAGCATGCGTTAATGATACATATAGTTTGTCCTGTTTAAATATAGTTGAGATATGGTCCAGTAATTTGTGCCATGTGAGCAAATTTATCAGGCGCTATCTATATTTGCCTGAATTATGTTAAATGATATAAGTGAAAATGGTATGCCCTCGGTGGTATGGTAACTATTTAATTTGTCAATGGTCGACGCCCCATGGGCCATTTAATGCCCCGTTGCCCCGTCAATGGTCTACGGGGCGTTAAATGTATTTAACACTTAGCATATTAAAATATTTCGACGCATGCCTAGTTTAAACCCAGTGTTGCAAAGTGTGTTTTGTTAAAATAAGCCTCAAAATACTAAAAATAATTCGAGGCGGTCCGTAAGTAGACACATCATAATTTTACTTTCAACTTTTATTCTTGTTGAAAAATTGTGTTAAAAATTTCTTCCATAGTTCTTCTAAAGTAACAAGTAAAATTTTGTTACTGATCGGAATTCGAAAGGAAAGGGAAGAAAAGGAGAATAGAAAGAAAGGTAAGTAGAGTAGAAAAGTAAAATGGAAATCATAATGGCTAAACAAACGGAAGGAGGGAAAATAAATTACAAACAGTTACGAAAATAAAGGAAACTAAAGGAAAATGTAGAAGGCTGAACTAAAAGAAAACAATGTAGAAGGAAATGGAAAAAAGAATAAAACTAAATATCTTACCAACGGTATAAGAAAAATTTCGCAACATTTCGACAACTACTGTTCTCTTTATCAGGCCAAGTAATTATTTTAACGTTCAAAATATTCTTTCTGAGCACGAATCCATAAATTCTTAGATGAAATTAAAAAAGATGATATTCAATTTTTTCCTTTTCCTTTTTGCTCTCACCCATTGGCATGGCGAAAGTAGAGCATAAAATTCTGTATTTTCAAAAAACCATCTTAGAAACATGGTGTTGATGAAAAAAGTAATATAAAATATAAATAATATCGATGGCAATAATGTTAATAGTAGTAATAAAAATATCAATGGCAATAATGTTAATAATAATAATTAAATACAAGTATTTCTAGTTAGTTGAGGTCGTTGGAAATGGACTTCATAACTAAATGGATCAAACCAACCAAAAACAGCATAGATTGTGAACACTGGAGTACACGGTGGATGTTGATGGGGGGTCGTAACCCCCATTGCGATGAATATTTTGCATATTTAATATATGAATATATGGAGTTGTAGCTTTGCAATCCACCCTTTATGAACCCCTTATGAACTTTCTTAGTATGCCTATGATTGTGAATTTGCATATAATAAAAATATAACAATTATTATTATTATTGATATTGCAATCCCGGGAGACAATGGAATCAAAGATAAAGGAATTGAAAAATCATTAAATATCGTGACTTGGCAATTGATTTCAATAGATTGAAATAAACACGTGACAGTTATTCTAATAGTGATCGGTGCCCTTGGGGTAATTCATCTAACTTAAAAAAAATTCTTTGAAAAGTTGGATATTTCAGGTATAATTACAGTACAGATACAGGAAACATCTTTGCTGGGCATGAAAAACACATTTAAGAATGCATATGGACAGTTCTCAGTCATTTCTGGACGAGACTTGAACATCTTAAACCACCAACTGCAGGCTAAGAAAATAGTTCAGTAGTTCCTTGGTGCTATGAAGTGCATCATACATGACGACGATAATACCGCAGTCATATTAATGATGATTATTCTTATTATGACAAAAATATAGTTAATTGTATAAAATATAATTAAGTAAACGTAACTGGAGTATCCTACTTACTTACAGCGTAAAGCAGAGGATGTTGCAATATTCGTAGCATTTTTTATGAGTATTTTACATCCGTAAAGCATTTTCAGCATTATAAACACTTACGTATTCACAAAATATAATTCATATTAAATGCAACGGATTTGAATAAAGATTGAATATAATGTGGCTTCCGTTGTATGAACAATGTCTGTATCGCATAAATAAAATATTCTTGGAGTTGTTTCTCTTCATCCTTGTAAATACGGTCTTCATTATCTTGTATATAATAATGCTTTTTCCGTTGTATATACATATCATTATAGTGCATGGTCATACACATATCAGGTTAATCACAAACAAAGAACTATTGAAGCACAAATACGACATGCTCACACATACATTAAAAGTAAACAGAAATTTCATAAAATATCAACAAAGTCACATTTAAATAAACATTAATTTCTTAGTTTCCTACGGATTTCTTCAGCACAGAAAGTTTTCAGACTAAGTCTTAACACATTACAGTTGAACATAAAAAAAAAAACGAGAAATGGCTTCAGTGCAAAGTTGCAAATATTGGGTTGGAAAACAGAATATGTTTGCGCAGAGAGTTTGTAAAGACGAGTCAAAATTAATGCTTACTTTATGCAAATATGTTGACCTTAACAGGATTGATGGGGTTTACAAAGAGCTTTGAAGATTCTCAACGATATACTTCTTTAAAATGATTTAGATATACTCAACCACCAATTATTCCGCTTTTTTTCAAAATTTTATTTTTCGGAGTTTTTCAGAAACTCACCTTCAATAAAATTACTTATCGTTTGATTTCAAACATTCATTCGAAATATATTTTGCAGACCATTGTGCCGGGAATGAATTATTGTATTAAACATACACTTTATTGATTTTTAAGATAATTTTACATATTTCACAGCTTCGTGAAAATTTTATAGGTCAAATACTAAACCACACTGTTCTAAATACGTTCAGTTCATATTTGATCCAGTGTGCATGTATAAACATAAATGCCACTGGCGTACGCGCGTACGTGTTGATGGAGAATTTGTATACTCTTCACTGCGATAAATTTATATATATATATATATATATATATATATATATATATATATATATATATATATATATATATATATATATATATATATATATATATACATATATATATGTATATATGTAATATATATATACATATAAAATATATGTAATTGTATCACTATAATTTTCTTATATTCCTATGACCCTCCTCTTACGAATTTCTGCGTGGGCCATCAATAATAATAATTATAGCCTATTTATCACTAGTACCACACACCTTGAATTTAGCCTTTGCGACACAATTATAGATATAAAATACTAAAATTTTATTAAAATACAGACAAAACAAGATGTCCCTGCGGTAAGTCTTCAGTAAAAATTGTAGAATTTAGCCAACTGAGTACCCTATCAATTCACTAGTGCACGAACTCCATTCTGTCGTCTATTTCTTTTTAAATAGCCTGATAGTGTAAGAACACTTTAGAGTTCAAAGGTTGGTCTGTCTTCTAAATAATACCATTGCTTTCTTCAGCCCACTATCTTTAGTCCTATCGAAAGTAAAGCCTTGGTAATATGGGCTATCAACACCCAAAAAATGCGGACAATTTTTAGTACTTAAAATGCATTATTTGTTCCCGTAAATTGAGTACTGGTATTCAATAAACTATGAGAAAAATACAATAGAAAATTTATTCATAGAATGAAAAAATTTTAAATGGTTGTCTATGCCACCCCCCGCTCCATTTTGCATCTCCATAATCGAGCACAGCTATTAGGCCTTCGATCCAGGGACTTAGAAAATTGAAATTTTGCTTCAGAAACATCGATCTACTCATATCAAGAAGTAATAAATGCATTCGGGACGATAAAAGGGCAAATATCGAAGACATGGCAATTGCTTTCTTAATAGTGGCGTCCTTTTTTCATTACAAGCCCTTGCGCTAATTAGGAAACCCTCCAATCGGAATTAACGACTTTTACAACGGCAGCTTAACGACTGTTTGGGAATAACAACAAAAGAACGATGGAAACGACGTTAGAGGAAATCTTGTTTTGATTGGCCGTAGACCCCCTCGCATCTAATTGACGTCATCCGTTTTGTAACGGTCAGTGAGCCACAGATGGGGCTTCTGTTATACTTAACATTTTTTTCTGTTTCAGAACCTTTATCTAAAAAATTGGTTATCTAAAAAGTTGTTTTATATTTTCGTTATTTATATAGTCGAACTTCGGTTATCCGAACTTCGCTTAACTGAAATCAGGGTTAACGACAATGGCTTTCTGAATTTACCATTCATTTTGTTTATTTATTTATTTAATTTATTTAATTATTTTAGTGCGGTTAATGATTCGACATTTTTGGCAAAAACTTTCATATTTGTTCGCTAGTATATCCCGGTCTTAAGAGAGAAGAATCAGTACAAATGGTAGATATCAAATATATACATAGGCATCGGACTATTTCCAAAATATAATTGCTTAATACCAGGGCCGTTTCTACCATTAGGCCAGAGTAGGCGACCGCCTAGGGCGGCAAAATGGCGTAAAAAAATAATTTCAAATCAAACAAAGAAAAAATGTAAAAGAGGAAAAATTAAAACACCGAACTATTTTCAAAAGCATATGGACAATTACCTAATAAATCTTTACTTTGACGAATGTAAAATTTTTTTATGTTTTTCATTGTTTAATTTTGCACACAAGTTTTTTTTCTATCTCTAATACATTTAAGCCTTCTAGCTCTGATAATACAACGTTGTGTTTTGTAATATTACTCCTTTAATATTTCAGTTTTCAAAAATATAAAATGTTGAAATTAAACAATTATAACATGTAGCAATTGTTTTACTATTCACAATATTCTAATATTACAAAATAACTAATATAAGTATAAAATATAAATATAATTAACGGGTTTAATGATTAAAAGTATAACAGAAAATTTACATTGTTGCGCCTATCAAGACGTAGAGAAGGAGATATAGGCGAAATAGTGATGATAGTAAAAGGGTGGGGTGGCATTTTTCAATTCGTTGCTAGGACGGCAAACACCTAAAAACAGCTCTGATTTACACACATATATTATACGGCGAATTTCGCTAGTAATAAATAAATTGCTAAACAGTACAAATGAATGAACAATATAAAGAGGCTATATCAGTACACCAGTTTAAATACTGCAAATATATAAGGTAAACCACGTGGTAATAGGCATAATACAGCAAGGCTAAAATAAGTGTAATTTCTTCAATTACAAGAATTCTGTTCTTTGACCGTGACCCTGTAAAATCCTGTAGAATTTGACCCTGTAGAATTTGACCTTATAGAATCTCCAATATCAAGGCCGAACTATATCACAGGCAAAAACGACGAATATCTGGGGCTTGTTCCAGAGGCGAATTTATGATTTTGACTCCTGCATGATCTGACGTATTTTGCTGCCTATGGGCTGGCGTATTTTGTCGTCTATAGGCTATTTTGCCGCTTAATTTTAACTATGTCTAAACGTAACTAGAGATATAACAGAGATTTTAGCGCTTTTGTCAGGTCCTTGATTTGACGCTCCTAGGGGTTATTTCAAATTCGTCTTTTCGCAAGTATTCGCATATTTGGCGATTTTTAAGCCTTTCTCTCTAGTAGGCGACATTTAGCTCTTCCTTTGCTAATGTGTGGTTACCACTCTGAATATAACAATTCGAAATTAATTCAACTGGCCCTCTAAAACATTTAGCCTAGACTTTCCAAATCCCCCGTAGGAAAACTTTTCGTCGAAAATTTTTCTCCCCGTTGGCTATAGCCTACATAGCCTATTGGTAAATCCGCCATTTCCTCGTTCTTCTGAGAGATTTGGCGCCGAGAAGGCCAAACGTCACTTCAAATGCAAATGGAGGAAGATCATTTTCAATATTATGATGAATAAAATATTATTTACGGAATCCTTAAATCATGTCAAAATTAAACTGTAAAACTTCATTGCGCGTAGAAAAAGATGCTTTCGATAATGTTAACCGTGACGAGATAATTGATAATTTTGCTGAACTGGGATTTTAAAATAAATTTTATAATTTAAAATGGAAGTTCCATGTCGTTTAAATTTTGTAATTAAATATGAATTTTCTATTCTAATTCAGTCCTTAATTCAATAAAGAGTCTATATAATAAACATTTGGTCGGTTTCTTCATTTCCTGGAAATGAATAATTGCGCAAATTTACGTTGCAAAGGAGCACCGAGAAAAATTGTTCGGGGACCCCATAAAACCGTAATCCTTATACGTGTATACTAACCAGTAAACATTAGAATAAGTAAACGGGACATTAAGCGGCAGGAAGTTTAAGTGGTCTTAACGATACTAGTGGCCTTTTGCCATGGTAGATGGTCCCGAGTTCGAAACGGGACTTGTGAGCACAAGTTCTCTTGTTTCCTCCTTAAAATTTGCAAGTTGGTCCTTCCAAATGAAAATATTCTCCGCAGGAAACAAAACGAACATTCATTAACTCAGAAAACCTGGAATAGTACAAACAGATGGTGAATATCATGTCAAGGTATGGCCACTAACAAAAAAAAAGTGGCCTTTATCATTATATAGAATCCCGGGTTAAAGACCAGACTTCGGAGAACGAGCCATCTGTTTTTGTTTTTTTCTTGTAAAAAATGCAATTTTATCTACCTATCTGAAATTATCTGCTACAAAGACCTAGCCTCGCTTCTCATGAGATACGGGACGCCAACGAACTGAATCGTTATATCCCCAGTGAATAAAAATGTCGATTGAATTTTTGGACTGAGATGGCATGGGAATTTAAAAAGTCTGAAGGGAGGTTTGAGGAAAAATTTGTAAAAACGAATAAAGCTAGGAAGGTATAATTACAATTT
>QLNU02003225.1:52314631-52329880 GCA_006491805.2 Dysdera silvatica | reverse complement strand
GCACTTTTGTGAAGATTTTATAAATAGCAGGTAACAAGCTAATTGGTCGGTAATTTTTTAAATCCTCTTTATCACCTTTTTTATGCAAAAGAATTACTGTTGCAGAATCCCATTGGTTTGGTATGTTACCGCTGTTAAGACATTTGGTAAAGAATTTTGCAAGTATGTCTTCTACATATTCTCCAGCTTCTTTTAGGATATCTAATGTAATACCATCATCACCAGGGGCTCTTCCTTTCTTCATATTTTTTATTATTTCCTTTTGTGTGTAACTGTTTGGTTCTTCATAGAATTCTTCAACATCTTGCGTCGTTATGAAAGCGATGTTGGTGCATATGCCTGTACTATCTGAAGTTGGTATCAGCTGGATTAGTTGAACAACGAGCCTGGCTGCTCTCGATCCTAATGTACTTTCGACTTCCAGAAGACAGTCTTTAATTCTTTTGTTGATTAAGAAGCCAACACCACTTGTTCTTCCAGTTTCCGTTCCTCTATAATAAAACAAATGTCCACTTTTAAGTTCCACCAACTCTTCACCTTTTCTTCTAACTTCACTGAGTCCTACAATGTCCCATTTGATCTTGTCAAGTTCTTCTTCCAATTCTTGAAGTTTTGCTTCAGAAGCAAGGGATCGTCCATTATACGTTGCCAAGGTCAATAACAAACGGCAGCCTGGGCCATTCCAGTGATTCTTAGCACCCCCTGCTTTCATGCCACGCTGACCGCTGCCTTGATCAGGAGCACTCCAGCACCTGGAGACTAGGGGCCATGGTTTTTGGTGTATTAGCATATTGGAGGAATTAGCCATCATTTCACCACGCTGGCTAGACGGGTTGGTGAATTAGCCCTCCCCTTCCGCCTTTCCATCCGTGCAGCAAATATTAATTTGCCTCATAAATAGAAAGCCCAGCCTGCACCACTTGAAGGCGGGGTAGGACACTAGGTTACTGGCCTGGCCGGTTCCACACATCGTCACATACGTTCAGCGTGTGGGTCTCCTTCCAGTTAGATACCTTAACCGCGAGCCTATATATATATATATATATGCTGCAGAATTCGTATATTCATGGAACACATCCTAATTGAAAGTTTGATCGTTGTTTATGTATCATTGTATAATTAAGCGACTAGATAATATGTCTATTTCAGCTTTCCAATAAGCGCAGATTTGTTGAAAGGGGACTGAACTGTGAAAGCATAGCGGGAGTAGAGCCGAATCTTTAAATCTGCTTAAATATACAGCATGCCTTTCTGAAATTTACAACGCCCAGAACATATATAAAACACATGAACATGTCTTATTTAAATATGCAGTATGATGTTTAAATATATATGCAGCATGCGTTAATGATACATATAGTTTGTCCTGTTTAAATATAGTTGAGATATGGTCCAGTAATTTGTGCCATGTGAGCAAATTTATCAGGCGCTATCTATATTTGCCTGAATTATGTTAAATGATATAAGTGAAAATGGTATGCCCTCGGTGGTATGGTAACTATTTAATTTGTCAATGGTCGACGCCCCATGGGCCATTTAATGCCCCGTTGCCCCGTCAATGGTCTACGGGGCGTTAAATGTATTTAACACTTAGCATATTAAAATATTTCGACGCATGCCTAGTTTAAACCCAGTGTTGCAAAGTGTGTTTTGTTAAAATAAGCCTCAAAATACTAAAAATAATTCGAGGCGGTCCGTAAGTAGACACATCATAATTTTACTTTCAACTTTTATTCTTGTTGAAAAATTGTGTTAAAAATTTCTTCCATAGTTCTTCTAAAGTAACAAGTAAAATTTTGTTACTGATCGGAATTCGAAAGGAAAGGGAAGAAAAGGAGAATAGAAAGAAAGGTAAGTAGAGTAGAAAAGTAAAATGGAAATCATAATGGCTAAACAAACGGAAGGAGGGAAAATAAATTACAAACAGTTACGAAAATAAAGGAAACTAAAGGAAAATGTAGAAGGCTGAACTAAAAGAAAACAATGTAGAAGGAAATGGAAAAAAGAATAAAACTAAATATCTTACCAACGGTATAAGAAAAATTTCGCAACATTTCGACAACTACTGTTCTCTTTATCAGGCCAAGTAATTATTTTAACGTTCAAAATATTCTTTCTGAGCACGAATCCATAAATTCTTAGATGAAATTAAAAAAGATGATATTCAATTTTTTCCTTTTCCTTTTTGCTCTCACCCATTGGCATGGCGAAAGTAGAGCATAAAATTCTGTATTTTCAAAAAACCATCTTAGAAACATGGTGTTGATGAAAAAAGTAATATAAAATATAAATAATATCGATGGCAATAATGTTAATAGTAGTAATAAAAATATCAATGGCAATAATGTTAATAATAATAATTAAATACAAGTATTTCTAGTTAGTTGAGGTCGTTGGAAATGGACTTCATAACTAAATGGATCAAACCAACCAAAAACAGCATAGATTGTGAACACTGGAGTACACGGTGGATGTTGATGGGGGGTCGTAACCCCCATTGCGATGAATATTTTGCATATTTAATATATGAATATATGGAGTTGTAGCTTTGCAATCCACCCTTTATGAACCCCTTATGAACTTTCTTAGTATGCCTATGATTGTGAATTTGCATATAATAAAAATATAACAATTATTATTATTATTGATATTGCAATCCCGGGAGACAATGGAATCAAAGATAAAGGAATTGAAAAATCATTAAATATCGTGACTTGGCAATTGATTTCAATAGATTGAAATAAACACGTGACAGTTATTCTAATAGTGATCGGTGCCCTTGGGGTAATTACATCTAACTTAAAAAAAATTCTTTGAAAAGTTGGATATTTCAGGTATAATTACAGTACAGATACAGGAAACATCTTTGCTGGGCATAGCTTACATTTTAAGAATGTATATGGACAGTTCTCAGGCATTTCTGGACGAGACTTGAACGTCTTAAACCACCAACTGCAGGCTAAGAAAAGAGTTTAGTAGTTCCTTGGTGCTATGAAGTGCATCAATACATGACGACGATAACCACAGTCATGATGATGATGATTATTCTTATTATGACAAAAATATAGTTCATTATATAAAATATAATTAAGTAAACGTAACAGGTATCCTACTTACTTATAGCTTAAAGAAGAGGATGTTGCAATATTCGTAGCATTTTTATGAGCATTATTTCACCTCCGTAAAAGCATTTTCAGCATTATAAACACTTACGCGTATCCACAAAATATAATTCATATTGAATGCAGCAGTTTGAATAAAGATTGAATATAATGTGGCTTCCGTTGTATAGACAATGTCTGTATCGCATAAATAAAATATTCTTGGAGGTACGCTCTTCATCCCCGTAAATACGGTCTTCATTATCTTGTATATAAGAATGCTTTTTCCGTTGTATATACATATCATTATAGTACATGGTAATACACATATCAGGTTAATCACAAACTGGCTATTGAAGCGCAAATACGGCTTATGTTCATACGTACATTAAAAGTAAACAGAAATTTCATAACATACCAACGAGAGTCATTTAAATAAACGGTAATTTCTTAGTTTCCCTACGGATTTCTTCAGCACAGAAAGTTTTTCAGACTAAAGTGTAACACATTACAGTTGAACGCCAAAAAAAACAAACGAGGAATGACTTCAGTGCAAAGTTGCAAATATTGTTAAGGTTGGGAAAAGAGAATATGTTTGCGCAGAGAGAAGAGAGTTTGTAAAGACGAGTCAAAATTAATGCTTACTTTATGCAAATATGTTGACATAACGGGATTAGTGGGGTTTACAAAGAGCTTTTGAAGATTCTCCAAAGCGATATACTTCCTTTAAAATGATTTAGATATACTCAGCCACCAATTATTCCTCTTTTTTTTACAAAATTTTATTTTTTCGGAGTTTTTCAGAAACTCACCTTCCAATAAAATTACTGATGGTTTGATTTCAAACATTCATTCGAAATATATTTTGCAAACCATTATTGCCCGGGAATGAATTATTGTATTAAACACGTTTGCATAAACGTAAACATGAAACCTTTTATTGATTTTAAGATGATTTTACATATTTCAACAGCTTCGTGAAAAATTTTGTAGGTCAAATACTAAACCACACTGTTCTAAATACACGTTCAGTTCATATTTGATCCAGTGTGCATGTGTATAAACATAAATGCCACTGGCATACGCGCATGCGTATTGATGGAGGGTTGTATACTCTTCACTGCGATAAATTTATATATATATATATATAAATATATGTAATATGTGTAACTATAATTTTCTTATATTCCTATGACCCTCCTCTTACGAATTTCTGCGTGGGCCATCAATAATAATAATTATAGCCTATTTATCACTAGTACCACACACCTTGAATTTAGCCTTTGCGACACAATTATAGATATAAAATACTAAAATTTTATTAAAATACAGACAAAACAAGATGTCCCTGCGGTAAGTCTTCAGTAAAAATTGTAGAATTTAGCCAACTGAGTACCCTATCAATTCACTAGTGCACGAACTCCATTCTGTCGTCTATTTCTTTTTAAATAGCCTGATAGTGTAAGAACACTTTAGAGTTCAAAGGTTGGTCTGTCTTCTAAATAATACCATTGCTTTCTTCAGCCCACTATCTTTAGTCCTATCGAAAGTAAAGCCTTGGTAATATGGGCTATCAACACCCAAAAAATGCGGACAATTTTTAGTACTTAAAATGCATTATTTGTTCCCGTAAATTGAGTACTGGTATTCAATAAACTATGAGAAAAATACAATAGAAAATTTATTCATAGAATGAAAAAATTTTAAATGGTTGTCTATGCCACCCCCCGCTCCATTTTGCATCTCCATAATCGAGCACAGCTATTAGGCTTTCGATCCAGAAGGGACTTAGAAAATTGAAATTTTGCTTCAGAAACATCGATCTACTCATATCAAGAAGTAATAAATGCATTCGGGACGATAAAAGGGCAAATATCGAAGACATGGCAATTGCTTTCTTAATAGTGGCGTCCTTTTTTCATTACAAGCCCTTGCGCTAATTAGGAAACCCTCCAATCGGAATTAACGACTTTTACAACGGCAGCTTAACGACTGTTTGGGAATAACAACAAAAGAACGATGGAAACGACGTTAGAGGAAATCTTGTTTTGATTGGCCGTAGACCCCCTCGCATCTAATTGACGTCATCCGTTTTGTAACGGTCAGTGAGCCACAGATGGGGCTTCTGTTATACTTAACATTTTTTTCTGTTTCAGAACCTTTATCTAAAAAATTGGTTATCTAAAAAGTTGTTTTATATTTTCGTTATTTATATAGTCGAACTTCGGTTATCCGAACTTCGCTTAACTGAAATCAGGGTTAACGACAATGGCTTTCTGAATTTACCATTCATTTTGTTTATTTATTTATTTAATTTATTTAATTATTTTAGTGCGGTTAATGATTCGACATTTTTGGCAAAAACTTTCATATTTGTTCGCTAGTATATCCCGGTCTTAAGAGAGAAGAATCAGTACAAATGGTAGATATCAAATATATACATAGGCATCGGACTATTTCCAAAATATAATTGCTTAATACCAGGGCCATTTCTACCATTAGGCCAGAGTAGGCGATCGCTTGGGGCATCAAAATGGAGTAAAAAATTGATTTTAAATCAAACGAAGAGAAAAAATGAAAAGGGGAAAAATTAAAACATCGAATTGTTTTCAAAAGCATACGGGACAATTACTTAAAAAGTCTTTACTTTGACGAATGTAAAAATGTTTGATGTGTTTCATTGTCTAATTTTGCACACAAGTTCTTTTATATCTAATACATTTAAGCCTTCTAGCTCTGATAATACAACGTTGTGTTTAGAAATACTTATATCTCAGTTTCAAAAATATAAAGTATTGAAATTGAACCATTATAACATGTAGAAATTGTTTTACTATTCATAATACCCTAACATTACAAAATAACTAATATAAGTTTAAAATATAAATATAATTAACGGGTTTAATGATTCAAAGTATAATAGAAGATTTACATTGTTGCGCCTATCAAGACGTAGAGAAGGAGATATAGGCGAAATAGTGATGGTAGTAAAAGGGTGGGGTGGCATTTTTCAATTCGTTGCTAGGACGGCAAACACCTAAAAACAGCTCTGATTTACACACATATATTATACGGCGAATTTCGCTAGTAATAAATAAATTGCTAAACAGTACAAATGAATGAACAATATAAAGAGGCTATATCAGTACACCAGTTTAAATACTGCAAATATATAAGGTAAACCACGTGGTAATAGGCATAATACAGCAAGGCTAAAATAAGTGTAATTTCTTCAATTACAAGAATTCTGTTCTTTGACCGTGACCCTGTAAAATCCTGTAGAATTTGACCCTGTAGAATTTGACCTTATAGAATCTCCAATATCAAGGCCGAACTATATCACAGGCAAAAACGACGAATATCTGGGGCTTGTTCCAGAGGCGAATTTATAATTTTGACTCCTGCATGATCTGACGTATTTTGCTGCCTATGGGCTGGCATATTTTGTCGTCTATAGGCTATTTTGCCGCTTAATTTTAACTATGTCTAAACGTAACTAGAGATATAACAGAGATTTTAGCGCTTTTGTCGGGTCCTTGATTTGACGCTCCTAGGGGTTATTTTAAATTCGTCTTTTCGCAAGTATTCGTAAATTTGGCGCCTTTTAAGCCTTTCTGTCTAGTAGGCGACATTTAGCTCTTCCTTTGCTAATGTGTGGTTACCACTCTGAATATAACAATTCGAAATTAATTCAACTGGCCCTCTAAAAAATTTAGCCTAGATTTTCCAAATCCCCCGTAGGAAAACTTTTCGTCGAAAATTTTTCACCCCGTTGGCTATAGCCTACATAGCCTATTGGTAAATCCCCCATTTGCTCGTTCTTCTGAGAGATTTGGCGCCGAGAAGGCCGAACGTCACTTCAAATGCAAATGGAGGAAGATCATTTCAATATTATGATGAATAAAATATTATTTACGGAATCCTTAAATGATGTCAAAATTAAACTGTAAAACTTGATTGCGCGTAGAAAAAGATGCTTTAGATAATGTAAACCGTGACGAGATAATTGATAATTTTGCTGAACGGGGATTTTAAAATAAATTTTGTAATTTAAAATGGAAGTTCCATGTGGTTTAAATTTTGTAATTAAGTATAAATTTTCTATTCTAATTCAATCTTTAATTCAATAAAGGATCTATATAATAAACATTTGGTCGGTTTCTTCATTTCCTGGAAATGAATAATTACGCAAATTTACGTTGCAAAGGAGCACCGAAAAAAATTGTTCGGGGACCCCATAAAACCGTAATCCTTATACGTGTATACTAACCAGTAAACATTAGAATAAGTAAACGGGACATTAAGCGGCAGGAAGTTTAAGTGGTCTTAACGATACTAGTGGCCTTTTGCCATGGTAGATGGTCCCGAGTTCGAAACGGGACTTGCGAGCACAAGTTCTCTTGTTTCCTCCTTAAAATTTGCAAGTTGGCCCTTCCAAATGAAAATATTCTCCGCAGGAAGCAAAACGAACATTCATTAACTCAGAAAACCTGGAATAGTACAAACAGATGCTGAATATCATGTCAATGAATGGCCACTAACAAAAAAAAGTGGCCTTTATCATTATATAGAATCCCGGGTTAAAGACCAGACTTCGGAGAACGAGTCATCTGTTTTTGTTTTTTTCTTGTAAAAAATGCAATTTTATCTACCTATCTGAAATTATCTGCTACAAAGACCTAGCCTCGCTTCTCATGAGATACGGGGCGCCAACGAACTGAATCGTTATATCCCCAGTGAATAAAAATGTCGATTGAATTTTTGGACTGAGATGGCATGGGAATTTAAAAAGTCTGAAGGGATGTCTGAGGAAAAATTTGTAAAAACGAATAAAGCTAGGAAGGTATAATTACAATTTAGAAGAAGTGTTTGCAACTGGGGAAAAAATTTGGAGTTTTTAGAAATATCAAACTTGGGTCCACGAAGGCCAATGAAAATTTGGACATTAATAGCCAATAGATGATGAGCGGGACGGGACTGGTGACGTCAGACAAAGTCTGCTACAAAGAGAGAACAACATTTTTCTACGGACGGATTATGGAAATAGAAAATAACGAATACGGTCGAGCCTGCTTATGTCGAACACAGAAATATCGAAATTTCACATTTGTTGAAGTTTTTCCATGGTTCTTTTGATCTTGGTAATTAATATTCAACGTCCTGTATGGATATATCAGCTGTTTCGAACTTGTGGATCGCGAAATGGTTTTTATTGGGGAGTGGTTGCAGCAGCACTTTTTGGTTGCAATTATTTTTATAAGGAATTTCACACAGAAGGCTTCAAACACTTTTTCTTATTTCAGGATGGCTATATTGCAATATTTTGTTAATGGTTGCAAAACGGATTTTTGATAAATGGAAAGAAGGAAGTGACGTACAAAATATCCATCGCGGCGGATGCCTGAAAGTTTTTGAACACACAGTTCTGGTAATCTATGCATAGTTGATATCCAAAGGTCGCCATTCTTGCCTTTCGTGTATTGAACTTTACATATCTCTGCAAGTGTGGATTTTTAATACTATTTTATTTATTTTATTTTATTTATTATTTATACAGAATAAAGTCACGAAACAGAATGAACGTTGAGGATACATGAGGTTTTGCTTTAACAAACACTCCGCAGAGAATTTTGAAATTGTTTACTCAGATCAAGCAGGATTGGTTAAGACAAATTAATAGTTATTCAATAATAAAAAATTGAAAAAATATTATATGCACAAAATATTGATAGATAAATTTAGACAATGGTGAAAATGCATACTGAATTTTTTTTTAAAGCTATTACTTGTGTTCGTGTCTTTTAAGACTTGTGTATTTTAACCCTTATCCCACACTTTTGTGCATTTGTTAAAAATATTTTACTTTTTAAAGAAATTAAAAAAAATATTTTATTGTTAGAAATTTTTATATACAATGTACAAAAAGACTAAATAAAGATGTATTGTATTGTAGATAGAAGCGCAACCATGGAATTGAATATTAGGAACTACATATTAGAATTATATTTCTAAAAACTTATATTTAATATATTTTCTTTACACTGTTAAAGTGCTTCTATTGTACAAACGTGGAGGTGGCGGGCGAGTAGGATCGCAGATTACTTTGCTGCCATATAAAAAGGGATGGCGACTTGAAGAAGGTTGAAAAACATTGGAATATATCAAAATTCACATATCTCGAATGGATTTGAGGCTATCTTCAGATTCAATATAACAGTGTTTAACTGTGGTAAACGTCATTCATAATTTTTCTAAAAAAGGGAGAAAGAAAAGAATTTTAATATAAATTTCATGATCCATTTATTATGATCAGAACTCTACACAGTTTAAATTTTTTAGTGATATTTGGAATTATGTACATATATTTTCTTTTAAGTAAAACTTGGTTCAATAAGGGCTTATATATATATATATACATATTTAATTTCTTTGAAGTAACTAATTAAGCAGAAAATTAACAGCACCAAAGTAAATAATTTAACAACCTCAAGATAAATAATTTAACATCCTCAAAGTAAATAATTTAACAGCCTCAAAGTAAACGATTATTACGCTTGTTTTACTCCAATGGGCCTGAGAAAAATATTTTCTATTGTCCCACTAAGTCTTAATACTACCAAGTGTATATTGAGAGAAAAACTAGGATAATGTAACGTAAAGCTAAATAGTAGGCAATTTCATGGTCATTAACGATGAAAGTAGCTTTCCGTTACCATATACGGCCTTAATTTCAATACCGGACCTGCGACCACCATTTTTTTTCCTTTAAAAATGCCTTTTGGCCCTGTTAGATGAAATTATTAGCCACAAAAGGAAAATAGGGCATGTGGCCAGGACCGGATTATAGAAATACATATTAATATAAAATAACCATAATCGATAATTTTCTGAAAAAAGCTAAGCAAAATTATTTCAGTATAAATTTTATAATTTGTGCATCATAAATGGAAGTTCTATTTCGTTTATTTTTCTTAAATTTTTGTAATTATATATGCGGTGTTTTACGTGAACCTTAATTAAATAAAAGATTAATATAGTAAGTATTTTTCGATTTCTTCATTTTCTAAAATAGATAATTACTCAGCCATATCTCGAGTTACACTTGGCCCGCAAAATGTTTTCTAAGGCTCCACAAAACCTTAGTCGAGCTTGCCCGTTGCTGATATTGCTTTTCCTGAGTATAGAGTCACGGAGGTCATAAATTTCGTTTAAGCCAATCAACAAAACAAGTGATTCAATAACTTTTGAAAGACATCTTTGAAATTATCTTTTTTTTTTCCACGATATGGAAGTTCGAAATTGCTTTTTGCACAACACATGTTATATTGTTATCATTATCTATCCACTGCTGAACGAAAGAACGAATGTTCCTTCTTGTATTCTCCACATAGGAATATTTTGAGCAATTCGTTTCATCTGCGCCACGTAACCTCTTTTCTTATTTCCTGTCATATCATTGCCTAGGCATTTGATGGTTTTCCAGAATTCGGTTGAGGTTTTCATCTATCTATCGTTAACTAGATTTCTTGCGCTAATGTCCAGCTCATTGCTAGTTCAGCTTATGTATTTTAAAAATGGTGTCCTCTAACCCTTGCGCTATCTCTCGCCCAAGTATTAGTTTTTAACTCACCTCCTAGTTATTCCAAACATGCACCTCTCCATGCATCTTTAAGCTATTTGCAATTTAACTTATTTGCATTGCTGTATTATTATGTACATTATTATGTCATGTTTATGATCCATATACCACAGGGTTGTCCAATATACGGCCCGCCAAAAGTGTTATTTCTATCCGCTGACAATTATTTGGAATGAAAAAACAGATCCAAAAAATTTTGGATTTTTTTTTCAGAAATCGAGAAAAACCGCATGTGAGACCCCTTTCCATATCGTAAGTGAATAATTGTAATTATGCTTTTTACGAAACTCACTGAAACCGCTGGCCTGCGAGATCCGTAAAAAATCTTTAAGTGGCCTGCTGCTCCAAAAGGTTGGGCAACCCTGATATATAAGGACAAGGGTCGGGGTCAAACCCAGGAAAAGAAATCAAATGCCTAAGGGCAAGAAATGCTGAAGGATCTGGTACGAAATTTTAATATTATTTAAATCATAATTTGTCACCAAACATAAATTATTGGGGTGTCCCGATCTACTAAATTTCCTAGAGGCTAATGAAAATAGAAAGAAAAGAGGACTATTGAAGTCCTTCTTTCTTTCATTCAGGAAAACCTTTCTTTAGACACAAACGGATAATCTCTCGTTCAAGATAAATCCTTCCTTTCTAAATTCACTCCAGCTGACTATAATAGGCATATGGCGTTCCTTCATAACGTCGCCTTCTATTGAAATCAATTGGTCCAACTTAAAGTACGAATTAGCAATTTCTATCCATCTCTAGCGTCTCCCTCTCTCTACATACATAAAATTATTTTCTGCCCTCCTTTTTTTAAGCCGGTTATACGTTTGAAATACTCAACGTCATTCCGATTCTTTTCTAAATGGAATGATGCTTTCGAAATGGAAAAAGCTGGAAATGGTTGTGTATGGTAAATAGATTAAGGTCTTGAAAAATGTAGCATTCCCACGGGGGGTTGAAATTTTTAAACTTGCTTTACTGGGAAATAAAGACATTGATGTGATTCAAAGAAACGTTTGAAATATTTAAGGATAGAAACAAAATGGCGAAAATGTGTTTTTTAAATCATTTCTAGAATTACTTCATGGAAAATATTTATAAAATTGAATTAATTGAAAATAATAATTTTAAATATGAATATCGTGAAGACTACAAGCAGCTATTATATAGCTATCCCAAGGAAAAAACATCATTATAGATCAGGTTGAATCTATAATATTCTACAGCTGACGAGTCCATGACAAAAACCATTATAAACATATTATCGTAAGTTTCGTAACTATTGTAATTATCGTAACTATCGTAATTATCGTAAGTATCGTAAGTTTATCGTAAGTCGTTATAAGTTTTATCCATATAGACAGATTGCATTATATTTCAATGACACTAAACTATTTTTTAATAGAACATGTATAGACACTTAACATACTAACGATTTATTTATATAAATCGAACACTACGCAGATTAAATTAAACAACACGATAAACCAACGTTTATTGGCGTAGTGATACCAGCGCCGATGTTATGGCGTGATTAGATGGTGAAACGTTCGAAAGAAAATAAATATTTCTGCGTTCGGTGGGACCTGAACCCACGACCTTCCACTTGACAGGCGAAGGCTCTACCATCTGAGCTACGAACGACAACATTTAATCTCTTACTATTTCTTACTTTATATACGTTCGTACGAGATTAAATATTGGCTTTCGTCGCTCAGATGGTAGAGCCTCTGCCCGGCAAGTGGAAGGTCGTGGGTTCAGGTCCCACCGAACGCAAAAATATTTCTTTTCTTTCGAACGTTTCACCATCTAATCGCCATAACATCGGCTCTAGTATCACTACGCCAATAAACGTTGATTAATATTATTGTTCCATACTAATCACTATTAGTAAATTTGTATAGGTCCAGATTTCTTCAAATATCCTCCATTAAGAATATTGATTAAGAGAAATAAATTATAATTAATGTGATATTAATTATAATTTATTACACACTGTGACGAAATAATTTACGTACCCAGACCAACCATCCTATTTTACAGATATATATATATAAATTAAATAATATTCTTATATCAAGGAATTAAAAAGATCTATATCCTTGATATAAAACAATATATAGGACGAGTAGATTAATGATTGTTGACTTGTCCTATGAACATCAGCGTAGAGTTCTCAAAATTTTTGAGGGGCCCAAGCACATTTTATGTACGTTTATACATTACAGTATATGTAAAATCGCAATTTATTTCAGATTATTGGGGGGAGGGGCTCAGGCTCCACGGGCCCATATAACTCTACGCCTATGCCCATGAATGAGTTCAATGAAATTGTTTTTAAGAATGCACACACGTGAGGACGCTAGAATCGCAATCATTATGGCGTATAAAAGCATTTTCTCTCCCAGATATGCGTTGCATACAATTGTGTGCCGTTACATACAGTGTACTGTTACGCAGTGTACGTTACGCCACAGTGTACTGTTGCATACAGTGTACGTTACGCCAGTGTACGTTGCATACAGTGTATAAATTCTGCATGGAAGCATTGGGTGAGGTTAAAGAGTAATAAGAATGCCTATACAACGCACTATATTACATTACTCAGTATATTGCTCGTATGTTTATATTATACAACGCACTATATATATATATATTTCACTACGATTAAAATGAATGAGCCAATATCATTGGCTGCGAAAGCATAGTGGTCAGCTCGTCGAATTTCCATCTATCAGGGTGGAAAACCCAGACAGACCATCAACAAAAAGAAAATCATGTGATCATAAAACAAACATTAAAAAGCTGCAAAGTCGTTTTCAATCTTTTGATTATGATTGCTTAATTATTTGAAAAATGTGTCTTTAATTGGTTGATTGTATTTTTAAGGCATAAGGATAGCAAAGGACATTCTGCGCCACATTGCGCCAAATTAATGAAAACCCAAAAAGTAAAATATTACCCTCAAACATACTGTTAAAAATACAATGCGTGAAGGTGTATTGGAAAACCTTAAAATTGAAGAGATTAACCTTGGTTTTCCAAATGCATTTTAAGATACATTTGAAGAGAATTTGCGGTATGATTTAACACTCTTCATACCACCTTTATTTTACCTTAAAATTTCAATTATATAATGTACATTAAAAATTGACCACTTTTCTCTTAAGTGTCTTGTTTTCTTTAAAACATTATAAATACCAGCGTTCATCAAACTTACTAAAAATTACATCTTTAATAACAGTTTTGAAATAATAAAATTAAGATTAAATAATTTAACAGCACCACAGTAAATAATTCAACAGCATCAAATTAATAAATTTGACATTTCGTATTTTTTCGTAAAACAAAAGCAAATTTTTAGCTATAAACTTTTTTTATAATTGGAAGTTATATTTAGAAAATTTACATGAAAAATACACTACGAGATAATCCATAGAATATACAAATATAGATAGATTATCTCTACTGCGAAATACTATGGTGTGTAGAAAATCCAATGAGAATTGTGCAATAATATTATTAATTGCATAATTTTATAAAGACTAAATATTTTACTTATAGGCCAAAATTTTAAATATGTTATTTTGTTCAGTGTTCGCCTAAGGGACAAAATTTTCAAAAATATTTCAAATACTCAAATTCGAAAAAAAGCTAAAGGAATTTTAAAAATGCTAATTTGTTTTACGTGATAAATATTATTATTGATTGTTAACTATTATACATCATGTATGTATCACATATGATTGATTATTAACTATTATACATCAGTACCGATACAGGGAATATACTCAAAATCTGCAAATCAAATCTCGATGTATGTAATCTAAAATAGTTTGTTTCAGATTCTGAGTTTTTGTAGAAAATAAAATTCAGAACAAATGAACTGTTTTGGGCTTCGTTCATAAGAATTGCTGAATTAAAAAAACTCAAGTTCGCATTATGAAAGCAACACGAAAAAATTCAGTTTATTACACTATTAAGAGACTTCGAACAGAAAAAGCAGAATCTGTCGAATGGATCTGCAGGAATCGTGATGAGCAATTTTTTCTGCATACACTTGCATCTACAGTGCCTTCATCCGCCTTACATCCGGTGTTCATCAAGGGTGTATCGAGATGAGGAAATGAGAAAGTGGGATGCCGGTAGTTCTTTGACCTTTGCCTTAGGGATCATCGTCCCGAAACTAGCATTCGCTCTCGGCAACTCTTCAAATGGGAATCATTTGCTTTTCTGACACGTCGGATGGAATCAACGAAGCAGATATTTAATTGTTTCTTCAGTGTCAGACTATTCGTTCCTCTCTTAAATCTAGCTCTTCGCTACTTCGCAATTGCTGCTAAGTAATTTTATTTGACATGTGTTGGAGGTGCATACTTAGACATTGTAGATGATTAATTGGAACATCATTGGCGTACGCAGGGGGTGTTGATGGGGTTGTAACCCCCCATTGCAATGAAATTTTGTATATTTAACATAGGAATATATGAGTTGTAGCTCTGTAACCCTCCC
>QLNU02003225.1:52291209-52314531 GCA_006491805.2 Dysdera silvatica | reverse complement strand
ACTCTACGCCTATGCCCATGAATGAGTTCAATGAAATTGTTTTTAAGAATGCACACACGTGAGGACGCTAGAATCGCAATCATTATAGCGTATAAAAGCATTTTCTCTCCCAGACAGCCGTTACATACAGTGTATTCACCGGAAGCATTGGGTGAAGGTTAAGAGTAATAAGAATGCCTATACAACGCACTATATTACATTACGCACTACATTATATTACGCACTATATTACGCATTATATTATACAACGCACTATATATATATATTTCACTACGATTAAAATGAATGAGCCAATATCATTGGCTGCGAAAGCATAGTGGTCAGCTCGTCGAATTTCCATCTATCAGGGTGGAAAACCCAGACAGACCATCAACAAAAAGAAAATCATGTGATCATAAAACAAACATTAAAAAGCTGCAAAGTCGTTTTCAATCTTTTGATTATGATTGCTTAATTATTTGAAAAATGTGTCTTTAATTGGTTGATTGTATTTTTAAGGCATAAGGATAGCAAAGGACATTCTGCGCCACATTGCGCCAAATTAATGAAAACCCAAAAAGTAAAATATTACCCTCAAACATACTGTTAAAAATACAATGCGTGAAGGTGTATTGGAAAACCTTAAAATTGAAGAGATTAACCTTGGTTTTCCAAATGCATTTTAAGATACATTTGAAGAGAATTTGCGGTATGATTTAACACTCTTCATACCACCTTTATTTTACCTTAAAATTTCAATTATATAATGTACATTAAAAATTGACCACTTTTCTCTTAAGTGTCTTGTTTTCTTTAAAACATTATAAATACCAGCGTTCATCAAACTTACTAAAAATTACATCTTTAATAACAGTTTTGAAATAATAAAATTAAGATTAAATAATTTAACAGCACCACAGTAAATAATTCAACAGCATCAAATTAATAAATTTGACATTTCGTATTTTTTCGTAAAACAAAAGCAAATTTTTAGCTATAAACTTTTTTTATAATTGGAAGTTATATTTAGAAAATTTACATGAAAAATACACTACGAGATAATCCATAGAATATACAAATATAGATAGATTATCTCTACTGCGAAATACTATGGTGTGTAGAAAATCCAATGAGAATTGTGCAATAATATTATTAATTGCATAATTTTATAAAGACTAAATATTTTACTTATAGGCCAAAATTTTAAATATGTTATTTTGTTCAGTGTTCGCCTAAGGGACAAAATTTTCAAAAATATTTCAAATACTCAAATTCGAAAAAAAGCTAAAGGAATTTTAAAAATGCTAATTTGTTTTACGTGATAAATATTATTATTGATTGTTAACTATTATACATCATGTATGTATCACATATGATTGATTATTAACTATTATACATCAGTACCGATACAGGGAATATACTCAAAATCTGCAAATCAAATCTCGATGTATGTAATCTAAAATAGTTTGTTTCAGATTCTGAGTTTTTGTAGAAAATAAAATTCAGAACAAATGAACTGTTTTGGGCTTCGTTCATAAGAATTGCTGAATTAAAAAAACTCAAGTTCGCATTATGAAAGCAACACGAAAAAATTCAGTTTATTACACTATTAAGAGACTTCGAACAGAAAAAGCAGAATCTGTCGAATGGATCTGCAGGAATCGTGATGAGCAATTTTTTCTGCATACACTTGCATCTACAGTGCCTTCATCCGCCTTACATCCGGTGTTCATCAAGGGTGTATCGAGATGAGGAAATGAGAAAGTGGGATGCCGGTAGTTCTTTGACCTTTGCCTTAGGGATCATCGTCCCGAAACTAGCATTCGCTCTCGGCAACTCTTCAAATGGGAATCATTTGCTTTTCTGACACGTCGGATGGAATCAACGAAGCAGATATTTAATTGTTTCTTCAGTGTCAGACTATTCGTTCCTCTCTTAAATCTAGCTCTTCGCTACTTCGCAATTGCTGCTAAGTAATTTTATTTGACATGTGTTGGAGGTGCATACTTAGACATTGTAGATGATTAATTGGAACATCATTGGCGTACGCAGGGGGTGTTGATGGGGGTTGTAACCCCCCATTGCAATGAAATTTTGTATATTTAACATAGGAATATATGAGTTATAGCTCTGTACCCCCCCCCCATTGAGTCTATAACCCCCTTACAAACTTTTTGTGCAAGCCTATGTGGAGCATTTATGTTTTATGTGAAATAGAACCTCTGTTAATAGAAACAAAGGGGAGGAGGCACGGTTGTGGATAAGGAATATTTCAGATAAAAAATAAATTATGATTTCTGAAGTTAAAAGGTGGAATTATGAAACAAAAACAATCAATATACACTCTAATAATTAAGTATTTAATAAAATTATATACAATATGTACTATATTATGTACAATAGATACTATATTATGGACAATGTGTACTAAATTATGTACTATATACACAATATAATGTACAATATATATTGTATTATATAATTTCTAGAACGTTTTCAATTGCCAGTTTTTTAGTTTTCCTTTGCTTCTTCCTGTCACATCGTTTCCGCAGCGATATCCCACCACCATCTTTTAATTAGAAGAACGTCTGAAGATTTTGCTTCATCAGTATGATCAACAAACCGTAAGGCAATCTGAAAAAAAAAACAGAGTACATGCTGTAATTTGTAGGGAAAAAACCTATACAGTATTTCACATAAGCTTTCATGTCCTAAATCAGTACAGACATTCTTACCTGTAAAGCACTGAAGACCTCATCGGCGGTGATATGACTGATGCTCTCTGGAACATCGTTCTCATTGTCGTCACCTTGCGTCTTAGTCATTAAAACCAAGTTCAGAATCATCGCCATTTAGCCATTCAGCACTCTCATTTTCATTAATTTCTTCACATGCGGGAAGGATTTCTGAGAAGTCTTGGAAATTATTTTCTTCTTCTTCATCAGAAATAGAAATTCCGTGTAACAGTTTATCCTAGCATTTTACTAGGGTAGATGATTTTACTTTCTCCCAAGATTGGGCATACCAGGAGACAAAATGTTTTATGTGGAACAATTTTAAGATATTTTGCACACTATTTGAGTCTTTTGAATCTTGTAAAAGGGATTTAAGAAAACAAAAACTCAATAATGCCACTTGAAACACTCAATCACTCCTTGGTCAAAGGATTGAACCTGGCTGGTAACATTTCATGGAAAAAATTGCACAATTCAAAAAAATCCTTTTTAATCCTGTACGTATTTCGGACAACTGGTGTTTCGGTTAACAGAAGTTCTACTATAGATATAGATTGGACAATTGGGGATTGGAAAATGTAGCATACGGTGGAGGTTCTACTGTATATCCAAATTACAACAATAATCAACCAATGATAGGCTGCGACAGTAAATCTACTGTGTAAAAAATACTAAAGCTGTAAAAAATTTGTCTCATTAGCTTTCGGCTCGCAAACAATAATATTTCTACATGTTCTAATACATGTCTTCTGATAATGATAGACATCGTTCCACTGCAAGGAAATCCAGCATTTTACACAAAGTAGGTATCATATGGAGGAACATTTTCAATTATTAAGCGAACTGACTAAACAAATGGAAGAAAACGCTTATATATATATGCATGTTAGGTCCTCATGTGTATATTAAAATGTTAAAGGAACATACGTAAACATTTAAATATTATTCATTGTGAACACAATAGTACATAACAATAAAACTTACTAAATTTCTAATAATATAAGTATATTCCGTTAAGTAACCAGGATAAATTTTACTAGTATAGCTCAATCGACTTATATTTCAATAAAACAATATTAGACAAAATTAAGACAGAACAAATGAGACAGAATTAAATGATTCGTTGGACAAATATCGTGCGATAAATTTGAAACGCAGATTGCTAGGAATTCTACGATGTCGAAAGCATCGAACTCTTATATTTCGTAAAAGTCCATTTTCCCGATTAAAATTTCGTCACAAATACTGCAATTTTTCATTTCATCATAATGTTTCGTAACTTATTTTCAATGTACTTTATAGGGCGATTCTCTACCTAGGAAATTCAAATATTCCTGAATAACTTTTTAATTTTTGTACACTGCTAGATAAAGCCTTCCCAACACATTTTAAACAGATCTTGTTTTGTAACATATGAGTTAATTAAATGTAATTTCCATAGGAAAATACATAAAAATTAAGAAGTTGTTGAGAAATGTTTGTGTTTCCTAGCAAGAGGATTATATGCTATATAATGTTGCTCATAGAGAGATATAATGACAAATTATAGGCTTAACGGTAATTTTCCTCAATTATAGCCTCTTTACTTTTCGTTTTATATTCGTTCACTCTACTCTTGTGATTTTTCTTTTTCCTTATTTCAAACAAAGAAGGCCTCCTTCTGTTGTAGGGCATAAAGGAAGACAAAGTCATGATAATAAACAAATTTAATAAATATATGAAAATACGAAATTAAGATTTTGTATGATTTGTAAATATACTGATTTTGTGTGTGAACGATGTATATATATATATATATGTACAGGAAATCTTGTTATTTTGTAATATGCGCCCAGTGGATTTATTTTGCTTTTTCCGGTCTCGAGCGGGTTATTTATCTTCGAAAGGTAATTTTTCGAGGCCAGCCATATATATATGCATTTGACGACGAATTTAATATCAAATAAATAAATATGGTAAATTTAATTTTACATCCAAATTTTATTGAAAATAAAATAAAAGATTTTTTTTTTTTTTTATATGTATACCCAAAGCAAGGTATTTATTCATATCTAGTTAATGAGAAAAGCAGTATTGATTGATTGGTTTTTGGGCAAAAGGATGATTGGGAAGGGAGGATTGGGAAGGGAGGATTGGAAAGGGTGATTACGAAAGGTGATTGGGAAAGGCAATAAGACCGTATTGGGTGTAATTTTTTTTTCAAAGCCCACCGATAGTAATTATAATCTGGTCGCGTTCATTTCTCCGACTATTACTTCACCGACACATTGCTTCGCCGACAGATTATTACGCCGACAGGGTCGTTTAACCGACACGTCATTTCGCCGACAGGTTTGTTTGGCTGACACATCATTACACCCACAATATCGGCTCGCTGATATACTGTAGGTAAATATTTTATTTAATGAAAAAGACCCATTTTCATATAAAATGTTATAGTTATACCTTATGGCTCAGTGTTCATTCATGAATTCGTGGGTTTATCATTCGTGAAATGAATATGATTCTGCTAAGTATTTATAGTCTTCAATTACCTACAACAGATCTTTATAAATTAAGCGTACTGAGAGGACATACCAAAATAAGTACCTCTCCCCTTAAGATTTGTGCGCCCTTGTGCAAATTTTAGTTTGGAGGCCAAAAGTTTTGTTATAATCATAAACTACGGGTACAGTTAAGCAGTTACAAATATCGGAAACAAAATTTGAGAAAAAACGTGGTTTAGGCAATTCTCATTGGCTTAGCTTGACCGTAAAATTGGACCGTCTCCACTCTTTCGCCACGCCCCCTCGAATATAAAATAGTCACTATTCATATACATATAGTCACCATTATCATCAATATTATGATACACATATAAAATGTGACTTTTTTTACTCGGGGGGAGCAGGGTGAACGACTCGCGATGGTCCACTTTTGAAATCACGATACACCACTGGGCAATATTATATGCGATTCAAATTTTCAGGTAATACTATATGTTATTCAAGAACGACTATCTCTTTAAATATTAAAAAAAAATTAGAAATAATTATAATAAAGCCACGAAAATTAATATTCAATAAGCATGAATTGCGGTACTGAGAATTTGTGTAGTAAATTGTCGACGTAACGACGTATTGGTGAAACGACCCCGTCTGCCAAATGACGTGTCGGTAAAGCGATCCCGTCAGAGAAATGACGTGTCTTCGAAACGACTCTGTCGGCGTAATGACCTATCGCCGAAATTATCCTGTCGGCGTAATGACCTATCGCCGAAACGATTCTGTCGGCGTAATGACCTGTTGGCAAAGTAGTGTCGGTGAAGTAATTGTCAACTAACTGAACCGAACCCGTTACGATCTATATTGATGCCTTGAAGTTCTTTAACTCTCAGCTCAACTCCAAACGTAAAATGTCCATGAAGTGATTGCCAACGGAATGATTGACGACGAAACTAGGGTAAGGCTAATCAAATTACGGGTAATAAATGTTAGTTACATATTGTATTTCCAATTTCAGAAAGCAATTAACGATCTTAGGGAAAACGAGTTGAAAAATTATAAAACACTAGCTACTAAAACTGAATCAGCTTAAATAGAAAAGCGAGAGAGTTTTCCTGCTTTGAAAGAAGGATAAACATTTACATACATTTTATTATTTATTTTCCTGCCCAGAAATAAAAAGAAAATGGCATATAAAATTCAGGTTTGCATTGCAAGCTATTGCCGGAAAAACAATTTATTGAATTTTTGCCCCTGAAAACATAAGCGGTTGCTTTCCTGCCATACGCATCTATCCTGTTGCCAAAACACATTTCCGTAATGATATACATAAAAATGATTTGCACTGCTTATTCCGAAGAACGATGGTTCTCCTAACTCAAGAAAAACGAACTCTCCTAAAAATGCGCCTGCGAAAAGGAGATACTTTTTTTGTGTGTTTTATTCCACGCAGAACACGAAACTGACAAATGCAAAGACTTGAACTCCGCTCAAAAACCAAACGTAATTCAGATTTGTTTCAGAAGATACTCTAAACCAAAACAAAAATCGTTTAGTCATAAATTTTGAAGTTTTGAAGAAAATTAAAAATTTTAGTCATTACAAAACGAGTTTTTCTTCTGCTTTCTCTCTCTCTCTCTCTCTCTCTCCTCTTTTCTTTTTGCTTACCATTAGAAAATTTCTGAGTTTCGAAATGAATAATGTTCCAGAAAATCAAAAATTTTGGAGGTTAATTGGTTTCGAATTTGAGTTTTCTCATTAATAATTGTTCCAGATATTTAATATTGAAATTCTAAATTAAATTAATCAATTCTCTTGTCTACGAACACTATTAAAGTTAAATATAATTTATCATTTTCAATTGAATTTAATTCAATAGCAACAATCCATTCCACGTCACTATGCGTTTGTATTTATTTGAAGGAAATAAACAAATCCCTAGAATAATTAAAATTTAATTTAATTATTTTTAATTTTATTTTACTTTTCACTAACATTAAATTTTTATTTTCGTTTGTTTCCTCAAACGCTTATACTAAAAACGAAATAACTATCATTCCCCCAATGAAAACCATTTTCCTTTTGTATTCACAAATATTTAAGCTCAAGAAATATTTCTTATAAAATGTTTAGAAAAAATATGTATTAAAAAAATATATATTCAAAAAGATGATTTCCCTTATCAGGGCCGAAAGTTCCAAGCTTTAAATTCCTTGATCTTTTCATATGAAAATCACAGTTTGTGAATATATTTGTCAAAGCTATTGAGAAATATGTAAAACGCATGTCAAAATGTGTTCTGACACGTACTCCATGAATGTTGACAAAAAAATTAATTCTGCAGATTTTGATATGAAAATATAATATCTGTCAGCCAAAATTTGACTTTTATATCTTGTAACAAATGTGTCTGAAACTGAAAAAAATTATTGGATAAAAGTTGAAACTTCTGTCAGAAAAGCCTGAAAATAGAATTAGTAGAACATAAAATGTATAGAAAATGATTATCAACAGCTGGCATGACTAGCTACGAGTGGAGTTAAACTTAGTTTTTAGGCAGTGCTAGAAAAGTAATCCCCAGTGCTGTGCATATATTGTTTATTTTTTGTAATTTTTGCTAGGTTTGTTTGTTTTGTTTGTTACTGTTTATTTGTAATTTTTGTTTTCCTAGGAAGGAGCGAAGCCCCTAGTCCCACCCCTATTTACGCCAATGAATATAACAGAAACCAGGTAGTATATAGCTAAGATAATTAAACAAGTTCTGTAATATATTTAATATACAGAATATTCATAATTAAAGTTAAAATTTCTTAACTTCAAATTGTATTACTCTTAATCTCCATACCAAACAAAACCTCGCTATATCCAGAAACCCGCTAAATATGGGCTCGTTATGAGCGAGTCCTACTGTATTTTACACCCCTAAAATCTCTCTCTAGATCCACCTCTTATATATATATATGTGTGTGTGTGTGTGTGTGTGTGTGTGCAAGGGGCGTATATACTAAATGTGTGCTAGTTATGCGCAGTAAACCTATATAATTCCGAATTATTCGAATTTACCATTATTATTAAAGAAATATGAAGTAAAACTACGTAATTTTTCGTTGTAAGAATTCAATAAATTTTCTGCATTTAAATAAAATACGTTAATTTTTATTGTAATAAATAAAGCGAGTGCTTAATACTTCTGTTAAAGCGCCGGAAGAGGAAAGAAAACCGCGCCAAAATGCTGATCTGTCTTGAATACGGCAATCACAATGGCGAGCTATTCTTCCACGGCTCATTTGTGACGGCCGCCCATTCACATTAATGTTGTTCCTGATGCGCGATACGCGCGGAACTCCGTCTCCTAATGTTTCCTTATAGCCGGCTAGCTGTGCTTTGGCAGGAAAGCACAGATTGAATTGTTCATAGTTCTATTTCAAAGACTAGTTAACACTGCAAGCAAATATTTTTTTTAAATATTTGTAATATTGTAAATATTAGTGCATTATATGTGTGTTATTATGGCGAATAGTGTTGACACTTTGTTAATTAGACTTTTTCTTCGCGCAGTTTTGGAAATAAATTACGAATCCTTAAAGATGGAAAACCTTTCCCTATTGCCAAATTTATTTTGTAAACACCAAAGTTAAAAAAAAAAGCCATAAATATCCAATACAGTTTTCAATTTTACAATATGAAAAAGTAGAATGGTTGCGAAACAATGTCTAAACTCATTTTTTGCTCAGGTTTGTTATTTTGTAAAGAGAATATCGTTTAGAATAAACGTGGGTTCCCGAATTTTAACCAACTCACAATTTTGCAACAAAAACACAAAATATATCAATCACATATACATTCTTTTTGAACTCTTCGAATATTCTCTAAGCAGAAAACTGGCCCACTAATAGGCAAACAACTACAGATTGAGATAAATCAATATAACGAGAAAGTAAGAAATATAGAGAGAGTTACTAAAACGGTATACTGACGCGGTACGTCATCAAGGAAAACAAGAGTTACCTTTACGTAATCATGATGAGTCAAAAAATTCGACGAACACAGGCAGCTACATCGAACTTCTAAATCTAATTCTAAAATATGACTCTTGACTAAGTAGTCATTCAAATCAATATATATCCATGTTTCAAGGAATATCACCCATTATAGAGAATTATCTAATTATAGCACTATCCAACGCGATGAAGGAATTTATTAAAAATGAAGTAAAGTCCAAATCATTCGTGGCTATCTCCTTAGATGAAACTTCGGATACACTTGCAAATTAGTTTTCAACATTCCTGCGTTTTGCTTCTGATGGAAAAATACGAGAGTGTTTTATATTATTCACAGATTAAGTTAGGATAAGAGATATGTTGTTTATTTAATCACGTCGTGAATATAGTTGAAGAATTTAAGGTCTGCAGCAAGTTGTTTGGACAAACTTACGACGGTACCTGTGTGATGAGGGAACATGCGAGTGGTTTACGAGGGCGAATCAGAAAGTCTTTGCCCCTATTTTTTATTAACCAAAATAAGGTACCTACAGGTAATTACAAATATACGTACTATTCTACGTACCTTACACTATTTTTCCACATAGTCCCCACACCGATTCAGACATTTGTCACATCGCAGTACTAAATTTGAGATGCCCCTGTGGTAGAATTCGTCCGGCTGACTGTGGAACCACCGTCGGACTGCTGTCTTGGCTTCATCGTTGCACGTGAATCGCTGTCCTGCCAGGAACTTCTTCAGCGGACCGAAAACGTGGAAATCACTAGGGGCGAGGTCCGGACTGTATGCAATCAGAACCGCCGACAAGCTCCGGTCATTTCACTGGGAGAGTCTGGACCACCCACCATACAGTCCGGACCTCGCCCCTAGTGATTTCCACGTTTTCGGTCCGCTGAAGAAGTTCCTGGCAGGACAGCGATTCACGTGCAACGATGAAGCCAAGACAGCAGTCCGACGGTGGTTCCACAGTCAGCCGGACGAATTCTACCACAGGGGCATCTCAAATTTAGTGCTGCGATGGGACAAATGTCTGAACCGGTGTGGGGACTATGTGGAAAAATAGTGTAAGGTACGTAGAATAGTACGTATATTTGTAATTACCTGTATGTACCTTATTTTGGCTAATAAAAAATAGGAGTGACTTCCCTGATTCATCCCCGTACAAAGAAGGTGCTCGATAACCCTAAAGAATATTTTACGCATTACATAAAGGTTGGGAACACTGTAATTGCATGAAAGGATCACTGTTGGACGCATCAGTAGTTCATCAGGAATAATGATTTATACCATTACTCCTGATGAAGGACTGCTGCTGATGCGTCCGAAAGCTTGAGTGATCTTTTTCATTGCTATTTTACCAGTGTTTAACCTTTTTATGTAATTTCCTCCCTGGTACCCTGTATTTTATTTCTATTTTACGCATTGTTATACGCATGTTTTGGATTTTATTTTGCAGCAAGCTCTTTCGCAAATCAAAGAATGTCGACATGTTCTTAAAACTTTAAATGGATTGACTGCATATTTTTCCAAATTATCTAAAAGAACCTATCAACTATAATAATGCATTACCAAGAAATTATCATCCGTAGTTCCTACAAGATAGAATTTTAAATCCCGTTTAATTAATGCAATGCAAATGTGCAGGTCTGAGTCAATTCAATTTTTCGAACACATTAGTAAAAATTCTGGAGAATGGGACTCCGGAGCCATCATCAAAGGGCTTGGATATCTTCCATTTTTGTAAGGTTTTAAAATATTTTGCTTTTAGAAATATTTTTTGAACTGTTTACATATATATAAATACGTTGCATAGTATACTACAAACTAAGAAACGTGACATATCGTACTGTTGCACAAAAATTAACAAAGGGAAAGAACAGATAAAATATGACAAGCAGCATGCTCTTGAAGAATTGTGGCATTTAATCACATTAAGAACAACGCAAATAGAGATTATAAGATCAAAAGACTTAACAGATCCCCGTAACGACGATAAAGATGCGTATTCTAATACATACGATTATAGATAGCATGTGTTCTAAAATTGATATCAGATATGTTTCATTTCCCAATATAGAATTTTTTCAACTCATTTCATCCTAAGAAATACGAATACTACTGAAAAAAAAATTTCCAGATGCGTATAAATAAAATTACGAAATTTCTATACAAAAATATTCGACTGTACAATAAATTAAAAGTGCTTTGTTTACCACCAGAATTTTTCGTATTCAGAATTCGACTAGTGTAGGAATTTTTGACTTTTATGCATGAAAATAGTTTAAAGGACACATTTAATGAGATATACAAGTTAGCTTAACTTAATTGAACTTATTCAAGTAATTTAATTATACTTAAATTACTTAATTTAAGCATATTAAATTAAGTAGTAATTTCAAATTACTAATTAGTATATTAAACAAGCATGGTAATTTAAATTACTTAAATTAATTAATTTTACTTAATTTAACTTATTTGAACTTTATCAAGTATTACTGCCCAGTAGAATGTTCGTTTTCTGCAGTCAAAAGAAAAAAGACGTGTTACCGAAATACGCAAACTCAAGGAAAATTGTATGGCCTAGTTAATTTGTTATAGAGAGAGATTTGTTACTATGGAATTGAAGAAAAACAACTAATTCTAGGATAACGTATTAAATCCGTTTTTGTCACAGACAAGAAGAATTAATTTATAAATAATGTAAATTTGTAATGCTTATTTACAATAATCATATTTGATGAATTTGTATGTCCGTGTCTTAAAAATTAAGGATTTATGATTTACATTTTTGTTATGCCGGATTATTTAGAGAAGAAAAATTTAAAAAATAATAATTATCACTACTCTTTTGAGTTCCTGCTTATTACTTGTCATATTCCGTTCGGCACACCTATACTTAAAGTCCACCGTATGCCAGTGATTGATTGATTGATTGATGGATTGATGGATGGATAAATAGCGGTAAATTTAGCATTGTGTCAATGGGGTGGGAGGAAATCCATTTCCAGAAAAGTGGTCATTCAGAGAGGTGGTCTCTAAATATAGATGGTAGTAATTGGAGTTTTACTACACATATATTCATATAATCGAGAAAGTATTCAATATACGTGAATTTTGATGTATACAAGCTGGTGAATATTACAAATTTCAAGGAACATGGAAAAACATCGATATATCCAAGTTCGATATAAGCTAGTCCGACAATAAGAAATATATTACACTATCTATACATGAATTTTTAATTCAGTAAGTGAATTGAGATATCACCCTCACTCTTTCGCAAAATTTACTATTAAACGATTAATCCCTACTAGATACGATTTCGATGTAAAATGCTAAACACTAAGTTGGAGCTTCTGGCAATATTCGTTTCAAATTTACTGCAAGTTTTCGAACAAATTACTTAATTTTCGCAGATCTACGAAGAAAACGCGATAGAAAGAAAGACATCTAACTTTACTAAAGTTTGGCAATAGGCTGTAGGATGAAACACGTGATTGGAAAGGAGGAGGAAAAAAAAGGAAAACGGCAACCACACACGCCGGGAAAATTATGGAAAGGTGAGTTGGCGAAAGACAGCACGCTGTGGGATGCTGCCACATGTTCTTGACATATCGTGGTAGGTGGGATGGGCAGGTCTGGAAGACGAGGGGGTCGAGTCTGCGAATTGATGCGCCCATCGTCTTGCCACAGCAGGTTTTTCCTGCCACGGGGAAGAGGGAAAGTTAATTAAGGGAAAAATGTGGGTAAGTGTAGGAAAACTTACCTGGGAAGAGGCATTACTTCTATATAGTGTTTGGCATCACTACGTCCCGTTCAATAATGACAAGACTAAGCGTGTAAGGCATTGATGAAAGCACTACTATCAGTCCACCGTGTTCTTTCTTGAATTGGAGAATCCAGAATTGTGCATGTGTTTTTACGTATTCCCACACTAGAATTGCCTTAAAGACGGAAATTCGGAAACGTAATAACCCAACGCCTTAAAAAAATTAATGTAATGTACTTAACACTAAACATTGTATGTGAAGTGGTGTACATCAGATGCAGAAACGCAAAACTATTTTAATGCAATCATAGAAAAATATCTGTTTTATACGTGAAATCCGAATTGAAATTACATCGTCCAACTTCAAATAATTCTCTCTCTCTCTCTCTGTCATTGACTATCCGTTTCTTCAATAACTTTTATGCACATTAATTGCATTTTTTTCTTCTTTATGACATTTCTCGAATTATAAAACGGAGAAAAGCAGAGCGGGTGTACGAATTTTCCTGACAGTAAGAAATCTCGCCTGGCTTATTATTTCAATATATGTAACCGTCAACACCTTTACTATATTTGTTGCGATCAAGGGTAGAGCTAGGACACATTTTTTAAAGAGTCATAAAGCTTAAAAGTCAATGTGCAGGTAATAATAAAATATTTCTTATTCTTGGGGGAACATCCCCCCATAGATTCGTTTCTTATTGTAATATAAAAACTTGAGCATATAAACTTTTATTTAGCTATGATTATTATTTTAGGCATCTTAAATTTAAGTATTCTAAATAAATAAAACAAATCAAGGTAATGATTTTGAGTTACAGTAAAATACTATAACCTCATTTAGACGGATTCAATCTTTAATTTATTTTTTTCAATATAGCATTACTCGTATAAATAAACTTCCCAACTTATCCGTCTGATAAATAATAGGTTAATGTATTTATTTTAATGTATTATGAATGTTAATTATGTTAATGTATTATGAATGTTAATTATGTTAATGTATTATGAATGTTAATTATGTTAATGTATTATGAATGTTAATTATGTTAATATTATGAATTCCGATAAAACCTCTATTACCCGAGGTAAGGATATGCTTGGTATTGAATGAGTCATACATCATAATCTTATCAGTGGTATTAATATATATTAATCCTGTAATATTATCAATAGGATTAATATATATTAATCCCGTAACCCTATTAATTTGATTAATATATATTAATCCCGTAACCCTATTAATTTGATTAATATTTTTAATGAGATTAATGTATATTAATCCCGTAACCCCATTAATGGGATTAATATTAGTAATGGGATTAATATATATTAATCCCGTAACCCTATTAATGGGACTAATATTATTAATAGGATTAATATATATATTAATCCCATAACCTTATTAATGGGATTAATATATATTACAGATAAAAATACGCAATATTATGATTCTATTTGATATTTGCGATATTATAGGTATTGCAAATCTATATTATATTTGCATTAGATATTAGGCATAGCGCCCAGAACGTAACTCTTTGTGCTTTCGAAGAAATGCTTGTTAGACTCAAGTTCGTGTTTGAGTAAGATGAACGTTTATAATTATATGAGCATCTGCGCCAACTGTCATATTAAGCCAACTTGATATGACCTTTTATATTTCTGCATTATATGTTGTATATGCTTTTATAGTTTATTATTAATGACCCAGTGAGAATTGGTAGAGATAATTTTCCTTTCATGCCAACACAAAGCCTTCAAACCTTTCGCTTCGTTCTTGGCTAAACCCCTTCCACAATTTTTGCCTCTTCCGGAATTTCAACTGTGCTACGCTCTCGGTGGGGATTAAAGGACCTCTAATCCCCACCGAGAGGTGATGCTCCACACTAGACCTTACTCATCAGACTCCAACTTGAGTTCTTCTAACACATCTCGTAAAGAGCTCGGATCCCCAAATGGAGATTATATCTCTTTTTTCTATCCCCATCTCTTGGATTTCATGTGCCACACTCTGCTGGAGCATGGTACCGCTTGCTCGGCCAACATTTCCAGATTATTTATTATTTTTCAGTACACAAGACAACAACAAAGCCTTCAACTCGCATATATATTACGTGAAAACGAAGCTATTAAAGGAATGTCTACAGTGGGCAAAAGCATTTGAACACATGCCTTACGTTGTTCAAATTGGAGTAGAAAGCTAAAGGTACAAAATATTTTGAATGGTTGGATTGCTTTTACAATAAGCATCCATATATGTGCGTTTATTGTTTTGATAATCGCAATAAAATATTTATATCAAATAAGATCCCGTTTTTTCATCCCAAAAAATACTTGTATACATATATCAACGCCCTATTTTAAAGCAGCTAAATATTATACTGTACACATTTACAACAAATTGAAGTTCCAGATTTTTCGGTTTCTTCTGCCATGGCTTTGAAAAAGTGAGAGTTTTCCATTGCAATGTCGAATTATATTTTTGCGTGACTGCGATTTTAGTTATCAACATATAAGCAAGAATATAATTTTGAACTTCTTGAAAAAGAGAGAAGAGAATCGAGATCTGGCAGTCCAAAAAGCAAAATTAAAGGCAAATTGAGAACATCACCAAATAATTACTGAAGAGCTTATACTTATGTGGTCAAGTATTAGCTATTGATGTCGCTTCAGCATTGGAAACAATAGTAAGTTTTCAAAGTATCTTCAATATTCTTCACAATTCATAAATTTGAGTTAGAACGCACAAGAAAAAACCTCTAGTCAGTGAAAGAAATTGTTAGAATAGACTTCCGTTGGCCGAAGCTTATGTGAAGAATTCCTCAGGATTTTGCAAGTGATGATATTTTTTGATGAAATTAAGTTTAATATCATCAGTTTGGATTTAAAAATTTATGTGTGGTGAAAGAAGCACTTCCCTTGAAACAAAGAACCTAAGATCATCTAAAAAAACAGCGATGGCTATGAAATAATTTGAAAATGCGTGGCTTCTAATGGAGTTAGCAATGTGGCCTTTATTGAATGCAGTATGGATGCTAATATTAAGAAATTGCGAGATAATCTGATAGTAAAGAGAAATGGAGAACTGGTGGGTTAATTCAATTTCCAACAAGACGACGACCACAAATATAGGACTACTATCCTCGAACCAAGGTTGTAGTTTCTTTACAATGTGGCAGATTAACAGAAAACGCAACTCACAATCTCTAAATCTCACTCTTATGAGAACTTGAGATATTAATTTGATTTGCAAGTAAGGAAAAAATTTCCAGTAAAACAATATTTAGGCAAGCGCATAGTTTAGCAATGCTAAATATCAGTGTAGGAACCATTAAGAAACTAACAAAATCAATACACAGGCAATTAGAAACAATTAAGAAATTAGCAAAGGCCGTGCCCAGGAAATTAGAACCAATTAAGAAATTAGTAAAACCAGTGCCTAGGCAACTAGAAACAATTAAGAAATTAGTAAAACCAGTGACTAGGCAACTAGAAACAATTAAGAAATTAGTAAAACCAGTACCTAGGCAAGTTGAAACAATTAAGAAATTAGTAAAATCAATACCTAGGCAATTACAAGCTCCAATTGAAGCAAAAGGCGTGCATACTAACGAATTAAGTATTAGTGATATTTTCTAATTTTGAAAATTTCCTATTCTTGGATTTCATTGTTAGATGGGCAAATACGTTTTTGACATGGAAAAATATACCGTTACTTTTTATAAATATAGTTCCCACGAATATTAAAATAAAATAAATACACGTATTTATTTAATACGTAAAATAAAATAAATACACGTTAGTTGAAAAAGTAATCAAATGTGAAAAGTATTCAAATGTCAGTAATCAAAATCAAATAATTAAAAATATTGGGTTAAATTTGCTTTCTGCCTCCATTTAGGGAACATATTCTAAATATGAAAATAATTATATGTCCTCTCTAGGTTATTTTCAATGTGCTATTATTTATTTGTGCAATTAAAGTGAGTTGAGTTAAAATACTGAAACACTTTTTCGTTTAATTTTAAATCTGAAAAAGCACAAGCATTTAACTGTGTGGATATAATCTCTCTTCTCGAAATTCTTTCGGTCAATGATCAGATTCAGAAGTTATTCTTTGAATAGTGGCTTTCAGTGACGCACTTTTACTTCGTTTAGCCAACAGAAAATTCCTATAAATAAATATTTATATTTTCAACAAACAACTTACCCTAAGGCATCTTTACAAACATGCATGTATGATTTTGTGGAAACTGTTGAAGTTACTTTCTTATTGCAAATATTCCTAGAGTTTTTCGTGTTTTCATGACTGAAAATCCTAACACAGTTTAACAGGTTTATAGACTAAATTATGCTGCAAGCGTGAAATTTCATTCATAAGAAACTTCACTTATGTGTACGCTAAATTATTCACATATCATGCAAACTCATTTGGAAAAACTCTGTGTCTATCGTATTCTTGTTTTACTTGCCTGTACGGCTTTGGCTTCTTGACGTAAAACAGGAAATGTAAATCCTGGTGTTGAAGGAGATGTGATGTTTTTGCTCAGAGTGCCGCAGCAGAGCTACATAGCCTTTGCTTGTTAGGGTAGCATTAAAAGAAAAGGACAGAAAATGTCTAAATGGTTATGTAAGAATAGCCTTTAGTTTCAGGTTATATTAAATGAGTGTAGTAGAGACGCCAGAGCTCAAAAGGATTGAAAAATATCAACAAGATCAAGGAGGTGGATCAGGTCTCCATCACAAAGAAAAGAATATATACATAGTAAAAAATACAATTACAAATACACAAATACGTGAACAATTAACCAATAAGGCGTCGTTGCAAACGCAGACGGAATACAATAATTATGAAAATTTAATCCAAATCTATTACTCGATATTTAAATCCAATGCAAGTCCTGGTGGGATTTTTTTTCGTAGATTTGTGTTTTGGAATGAATCAAACCTACATTTTTTGACTTTGGTGGCCAATGCCTTATTAATTAGAGTTCAAAAATGCTGTCACAAAACACTTAAGACTAGAGTTGTGCAAAATCGGCCACTAATCGGAATGACGATTATTAATTGATCAATTAATCGGTGACGATTACTAATCGAATAACCAATCGGTGACGATTACTCATCGATTAACTAATCGGTGACAATTACTCATGGATTAATAAATCGGTGACGATTACTTACCGATTAACTAATCGGTGACGATTATTAATCGATTAACTAATTAGTGACAATAACTAATCGATTAACTAATCGGTGACGATTACTAATCGATTAACCAATCGGTGACGATTACTCATCGATTAACCAATCGGTGACGATTACTCATCGATTAACTAATCGGTGACGATTATTCATCGATTAACTAATCGGTGACGATTACTCATCGATTAACTAATTGGTGACGATGAACTAAGCAATCGGTGTGACGATTTTGCCTCTCTCTTAGAGATGAGAAGAATCGTTTAATGATTACATGAATGAATGATATTGCCCATCTCTATTTAAAACGGGTTTAATAATTAACGACTTGTGAATATTAGTTAGTATTATAAGCTTTTAGACACATTACATTTTAATAAGGATTTTCCATTACGTCCATACTTTAAAGATTTCATTGAACAACACTTTGTTTGGAGTAAAATAGAATTAGTCAACCGTTTTGGGCAACAGGCTACTTAAAAATTGTTCACGGATATCGCGGGTCAGCGGATTTATTCATTCATTTATTCAATCGATCGAATGAATGCCACCCTTCAGGGTTTCTTCCTATTACTTGTTTGTTCCATACTCGCGATATGGAAATAGGCGACCCATACTGTCCCCGCGGTTTTTCCTTATTTCTGAAAGAAAAATCTAAAATTTTTTGGAAATTTTTTTATTTTAAACATCTGTCGACTGTCGGGAGCAGCACTGTTTGTGGGCCGGATCGTGGCCCGCTATCTTTATGTTGGACAGCCCCGGCCTAGATTGACCCTTGCTGTCCTTGCGCCATAAAAATACAACCATTGAACAGATGTTCCTAAACATTAAGCGATGTAGTCCAACGACGTCAAGCTTCTGAACTGCATCTCATGATTTATTATAATTTTTTATTGAAACACCATAGCACAGCATATATTTTGTTATCCTGGCACCGTAAAATACAAATAAGAACAGTTTGAAGAGGTAAATTAATTTTTTTTAACCAGAAACATGAGTTTTCACATACCGATAAATTACGAATATTTATGTGAGCTTTTATTTCTTCCTTTATAAAGGGTTGTAAATTATTTTGAAGATTTTTGATAACCATACTTAAAATGAAATTTGTTATAGGATAAATATTTTTTGGACTGAAATTTAAATTAATTTTTAATATTTTTGGCCAGATTTCAAAAGCACTTTTGAACTTTTTCAGATGCGGCAAAATGTGAACTTCGTATGTGAAAATAAAATTCTTCTTTACGAAATTGCTATAAGTGCAAACATTTAGGAGTAATACCAGTCTTAATTAAATTCCACACATCTTCCGAAATACAAATTAAAATTCGGGAAATTGTTCTCTTTAAATAATTGTTTTCAACAACAAAATTTTCCTAGTTCACTTTTGGATATCGACGCAATCGCCAAATTAAATAAAATCATTACATCTTGAAATTAAAAGTTCTTGAAATATTATGTAGACGATAATATAAAATATATATATATCATCATCATCATCATCATATTCAACCATTATCTATCCACTGCTGGATGAAGGTCTCTCCAAATGCTTTCCACACAAGTCTATCCTGGGCCATTCGTTTCCACGTCACCCCAACCTCTTTTCTTATTTCATCCACCCATCTAGTTTGAGGACGTTTTCTAGGTCTTCGGTGGTCTCTTGGAATCCAGTTCAGAATTTCTGTTGTCCATCGTTGATCAGTTCTTCTTGCAATATGCCCAGCCCATCGCCATTTCAGCCCTTTTACTTTAACAATGATGTCCTCCACTCTAGTTTGCTCTCTCACCCAAGTGTTCCTTTTCCGATCTCTCCTAGTTATTCCAAGCATGCACCTCTCCATGCTCCTTTGCGTTGTCTGTAACTTTCGTATTGCTCCAACTGTTAGACTCCATGTCTCTGATCCATAAGAGAGGACTGGCAATACACACTGGTTGAAGACTTTTCTTTTTAGACATAAAGGCAATTTCCCCTTCAGGATAAAACTGTTTCTTCCAAATGCACTCCAGCCAAGTTTAATACGTCTGTTGAGTTCTTTCATAATGTTGCCATCCATTGAAATCAGCTGGCCAAGGTAAATATATGAATCAGCAATTTCTAGCTCAGTGTTGTCAACTTGTATTTTTGTTTCCTCTACAAAATTATTGAACATGATCTTAGTTTTTTGTAGGTTCATCATTCATTTTTGTAGGCACATTATGAAAGAACTCAACAGACGTATTAAACTTGGCTGGAGTGCATTTGGAAGAAACAGTTTTATCCTGAAGGGGAAATTGCCTTTGTGTCTAAAAAGAAAGGTCTTCAACCAGTGTGTATTGCCAGTCCTCTCTTATGGATCAGAGACATGGAGTCTAACAGTTGGAGCAATACGAAAGTTACAGACAACGCAAAGGAGCATGGAGAGGTGCATGCTTGGAATAACTAGGAGAGATCGAAAAAGAAACACTTGGGTGAGAGAGCAAACTAGAGTAGAGGACATCATTGTTAAAGTAAAAGGGCTGAAATGGCGATGGGCTGGGCATATTGCAAGAAGAACTGATCAACGATGGACAACAGAAATTCTGAACTGGATTCCAAGAGACCACCGAAGACCTAGAAAACGTCCTCAAACTAGATGGGTGGATGAAATAAGAAAACAGGTTGGGGTGACGTGGAAGCGAATTGCTCAGGATAGACTTGTGTGGAAAGCATTTGGAGAGACCTTCATCCAGCAGTGGATAGATAATGGTTGAATATGATGATGATGATATATATATATATATATATATAATAGTCATCTAAAGTACATAGAATTCAGTGAGCTAAAATAGCTATAACGTATTTACTTAAAAAGATTAATATATATTTAAATAGAAATATCTAAAATATATTTAACTAGAAAATCTAGAACATATTTAACTAGAATATCTAGAACAGAACATTTACTAAGATTGTAGGTAAATATGTGTAAATTGTAGGTCCTATAATATATGAGATGTAATTGCCTAGAATATGTAGGATTAGAACAATAATTTAAAAATATTGTGTAATAAATTACTCCACAAAAACTCACAAAAAAACTCACCCCGGTGGCTTTGTGTGTTGACCAATATAGGCAATTGTGTTATTTCCGAGAAGGGTAATAATATCTTAAATACATAAGGTAAAATTACTTATAATATTTTTAATATATTTAGGATATAGTTATCTGCAACATGTTATACAGTTCCCTAGAATACGAATACCCAAAATATAGTTTTCTGAAATAATGAGATTTACATTATTTTCTCATACATTTTTTAAACAAAAAAAGAATCAATTTTAAAAGCATATTTTCATGTAAACTAGAGGACACCAATTGTTTCCGTTATTTATTTGCAAATAAAATACAAAAAAGTATATAGAAAACAATAATACAATGGATACAGAAAATATATGGGTATAGAAAAGAATAATACAATGGGGGATATAATACTACACAAGGTGACTCGGAATAGAGATTACCGCAATTATCTCTTAACCGTTAGTCGTGAATAAAAACAACTTCGGAGGAAAAAATCCAAATTATGTAACGATGTTGAATATGTTATTTATTTGTCAAAGAGTTGTATATGTACAAAAATACGGAATTTAACTTTTTATACGACCCTCTACCAAAAAATTTCCAATTAGAAAAATATTTCCTTATATCCAATTTGTTAAACTGAAAGAATATTTAAAATCCTGGATTTGATCGCTAAGTAAATAAGAGACACCTACATATTAAACTAATGTAGACTAAATTAGTAGACACTTCGATTAAACTCCCAATTTTCGTGCCATATAACACAAGTTTTCTCGTTCGCTTTACCTTTTCCAAAAATGTCCCCTAAAGCTGCTATCATTTCTCCAAAGCTGCAACAAACTTTTATAAGTGATGAAATTTAAATCTTAATAAATATTCAAATATTCTTCTTAGAAATATTAATTTCCTTTTTTATAATTAATTAGGTTTAGGGCAATGCCTCTTAATTGGAATAGGGGGCCCCGTATTAAAAAGCTAAACTATATATTTCATAGCTTATATAGAACTCCTTGTAATATGAATAAAACACCAAAGGCCCTTTCATGATTTGGGCACTTTTTTGGCTGTGAACTGTTCCTCGATGACTAATGTTTAAATAGAAAATTGCTTTAATATCTATTATAAATCACTCTGCAGAGTAGGACGAGGTAATTTGTAATTGTAAAAGCGGAATTACCCCCTAATAATTTGGCAATAGAAATTTAAATAATATAAATACGAAGCTACGTTTTTTAAGATCTAACTGGTTTATCAAAAATTGTAAAACGCAATTGGTATACCTAGAATTCATTTACGAAACAGTAATAATCTATTTAAGAAATAATAAAGCAATGAACACAAATTTAATCATATTTAATCACATTTTTAATTAACAGACTACGTACATTTGTAATTAACAGATTACGTATATTTTTAATCAACAGACTATGTACATTTTTAATTAACATACTACGTATATTTTTAATTAATAGTCCAATAACATTTTAACAGTCTATATGCCAGCAACATAACCGAGGAAATTATTTCACTTTAACTCGGTAAAATTATATCACTTTAACTCGGTAAAATTATATCACTTTATACTTATTTGGGATAATAAACGAAATGTCCCCTGGTGGAAGCGCAACATACAACTTTAGCTTTGAAGTGGATAGCGTCTCATCCTTCAAACCACATGGGCACCACGGCAACTTACATACTCGCTATTTAAAGAGTAAAATTCCAGTCATTTTTTGAAGTTTTTATGCAAAGTTTTGTATAAAATAATTAGCAGTAAATAATTTTTAAATATTTAGTCATATATAATTTTTATACAGATTTCATATTGATAACAACTTACAAAGATTGACCAAGGCATACCATAACTAGTAAAATTTTGACACTGGTCCGAATATGCGAAATATAAATGAAGGTGGTAAAAGATATTTACCATCTGCAAAAATATTCGCAACGTTTCGAGAACTACTGTTCTCTGAAGTGTTGGTGTTCAGTATTTATTCCCCAACTTTGGTTTTTCCCAAAGCTATCCAGCAGTCACCCTCCCCGACTGAATCAGGATTTCCCCATCTCCTAGCAAAAGTGCGGTAATATACAGGCATTGATTT
>QLNU02003225.1:52260570-52291109 GCA_006491805.2 Dysdera silvatica | reverse complement strand
AAACGCAGTTGTAAATACCGTTGCCAAACACAAAAGGTGAAATTGCAATTATAAAAAATATGTTGCCAGATACGAAAAGTGAAATTACGTACATTTGCAAAACATAAAAAGAAACAAAAATGGCATGTTGCCAATTTTAAAAACGGTAATTATTAAGTTGATGTTTCTTGCTATTCTAAGTGGCAACAGTCAAGAAAGCCTGCAAAGTGAATATATAGCCTTTCTATTGTGATTACCCCCACTCCTTTCAAGCAGACGTAAAATTCTTTACCTCCAATCAATAACGTATGGGTTAAAAATTTGTGGGGCCTTGGTAGCTTTAAAGAAGATATGATAAGTCGTTAAAGCGGGAGAATATATCTTGATATTCATATGTAATTGACGCCCCAATGACGCCCCTTTTATACGATAGCGCCTCCAACGTCTTTACTTAATTATATTGGCACTGTCATGTCTTGCCCATTCTTTATTTTGCTGCTCCATTGTTTACGCATGCGTTTTCTGAAAAATAACTATTTGTTTTCGTTTTACGGCGCAAAGACAACTACTGTTATGCTGCGTCAGGAAACAGTTTCCTGGAGAAAGTTGAAACATTTTTGGCCTAAGAAACCAAACTCCAGACTACACTGGATAACAAATCGGTGGCGTTTTACGATAACATTAAATTCATACCTGGGTTAACATCACGGAAGCCAAACACGTTCCCTTTATGTCCACGTTAGAAACGTTAAACAAGCAAAGTATGCCCATGTTAAAAACTAACAGCGTGTTAAAAACTAATAGCGTGTTAAAAACTAACAGCGTGTTAAAAATAACAACGTGTTAAAAACTAATAGCATATTTGTGTTGTAAAACATGTCCAAAGCCAAGCACTGCGCCAAGGATTTTAAAATTATTGGGTTCTGTTCAATTCCCAAAAACTTGTGTTTATGCAAAGATGTCTTGGCTTGTAAGGGACTCGGTAGACCGAAGATCCTATCCAAGCCGCGAAGTCCTCGGATGTAAAACTAAAAACGAAAAAACACATATTAAATTAGTATCAAGAAAAATTCTACTTAAAAATTATTGTTTAAGGAAAGGAAGAAATCTGAAAAGAATATAAAAATGTTAGCGTGTGTTAAATAATCATGGAAACATAACGCTAGTTAGAAATAACAAGACTGAGAAAGGTTCAGGAGAAAATCGGATCTAAAGAGGAGGTTTTGCAAATCTTCGTTTTGCAAAGCTGCGTTTTTTGCAATATTTATTAACAAACTGACACGAAAATGTTCAATTTCATAAAACGAATACATTATCTGTTTTAAAATTAGTCGATTTTGAAATTATCTTCACGAATTTTGATGACGATTTGAAGTTACTTCAATTGATAGTTCAGCCACATTCTTCGTAAAATTGTAATCTTTGGTCGAAAAGGATTTAAATATGCAATACAGCAAAAAATACACACATATACTTATCACTACCATATTCAGCTATTATCATTCCATTTCTGGATGAAGATTCCTCACGAAATGTTGTCTGTACTATGAGTATGTCTCACAAAGTGTTGTCTACACTATGAGTATGTCTCATGAGTGTTGTCTGTACTATGAGTATGTCTCACAAAGTGTTGTCTGTATTATGATTATGTCTCACAAAGTGTTGTCTGTACTATGAGTATGTCTCACGAAGTGCTAATCTCTGCCGACGTCATCGGCACAGATTTATCTTGGGCAATTAAATGCTTTTTTTATATGTTATACCAAGTTTTTTAATACATCCGCACATTATATATGTTAACTGAAAATAAAATACATAACACAAATACAAATGCAATTGGATTGGTTCAACTGAACATCAACGTAATGCAAAACTAAAACACACGCAGAAAAATGATATAAAAATCAAGTTTAATTTTTAGTTAGCTTTAAAAAATCACACCACACAAAAAATTAGAATTCTAAGGATTGTTCAACCATGCCAACTTTTTATGTTTATCTCAACGTATTTTACAAAAAAAACAGACCCCACATTCAGAAAATACTAATGCTTTCCACAAAAATTTCAAGTTCCAAATTTTAGGCCTTGCAGGCACATTATCCATAAAAATTCAGAAATTCTTCTTATTTTAAAATCATTTTTAGTAATAATAACGCCTAAAGATGTGTTCTTGTTCATGATACCTTAGCATTAAACGAATATATATCGTTTAAATGTTCATTTTATTGATGAGCTTCTTCAATAAATTGAAAATATTTTTTTAATTAATGAGCGCCACGAAAATAAATGAAGGTACATTGCAATCGCTACCAGTTTTTTCCATCGCTCCCTTGTTCTAAGAAGATTGAATAGAGAAATATTGATTCTGTAAACAAACGTTTCAAATAGGAAGATGGATCGGCTTTTCTCCATGTTACGTGTCATTAAAGATTCGAAAACTTTATTTCGTCATAGATTAAAATGGGTGCAGTGTTTTTGAAAGTCAACAGATCAAAGTGGGGCCAATTTTAACTGAAATTTGGAAGTTTCAGAAAAAATTATTATTATATATATTGTATATATTTAGCCACAAATCTCAATTATTGTAGTCAGAAAAAGCAAATTAGTAACAGAGATTTTGCGTGGTCTCTGATGGAGAACAAAATCCTTGGTATTTTAAACCTATCATTTATTCCTCGTCCATTATACCTTCCTTTTCAGTTATTTATTTAGTTACTTTTCATTCTGTTTTATATTTGTCTATGTTTACATTTTCTTTTTAGATGGAAATTACATGTCCCTTACAATTTTGTATGTATATATATATACTCTTGGCAAGGAAATTATTAGAAATAGTTGTATACAAGTATACATATGCGCTAATTAATATAATTTGTGTATGCTTCAGAAAAAAAAATAGTTATTGCTTAATATATTTTCCCAAGAGGCGAAAATCAGAAGGGATAAAATGGCGGTTTGTAATTTTTGTTCTTCTTTGAAATATTTATAAAAACAAAACACCTGCTGCGACGAACCACCCGTTTATTTTTCATGATAATTTTTTTTTTTTACTTTCATTTAATTTGCATAATCACTGCATTTCTACTAGTTTCCCGCCTGGCTTTTATCCATTCGAAAAATTTCCCATGTCCTTGATTAATTCTAATACATTTGCAGAAAGGATCGTGCTACTAAGAAAGCAAATGCAACTATTAATAATATGTATGCAAATGTTTGTAATGGTTTACGCATGCGCTGAAATATAGATACAACACAATGTCGACTATCGAATTTTCATGGAACTAAAATCATTTCTGATGCTCAAAAATTCCTGTACTCAAATATTCTTATTAATATATAATGGAATATGAATCAAATTTAATAAAAAAAAATAAACCCTATGTTTGCCGTCCTAATAACAGTATTTCATGGAAAAACTTGTAGCTCACCCTTTCTCTAATTAATCGAAGTGCCTTACTTGAATGCCGCAAAATGAACACAAACTAATATCTTTCGACATTAGTTTAGAAGTTTCACCTGTCAGGATATTATTACAAAAAATGCAAGCTTCGGTTTCGGCTCTTACGTTCGTTAGAGCGAGGTAGGTATTATCATTAAAGAGAACGTTATTCAAAGGTTAAATTTGAAAGCATTGAATTTACATTTTTAAAAAGTAATATTTTGCTCGTTTTTGAACAAGATTATTGGTATATATATATATATATATATGGCCTGCAAAAGGGTTGCTGGTATCTAACTGGAAGGAGACCCACACGCTGAACGTATGTGACGATGTGTGGAACCGGCCAGGCCAGTAACCTAGTGTCCTACCCCGCCTTCAAGTGGTGCAGGCTGGGCTTTCTATTTATGAGGCAAATTAATATTTGCTGCACGGATGGAAAGGCGGAAGGGGAGGGCTAATTCACCAACCCGTCTAGCCAGCGTGGTGAAATGATGGCTAATTCCTCCAATATGCTAATACACCAAAAACCATGGCCCCTAGTCTCCAGGTGCTGGAGTGCTCCTGATCAAGGCAGCGGTCAGCGTGGCATGAAAGCAGGGGGTGCTAAGAATCACTGGAATGGCCCAGGCTGCCGTTTGTTATTGACCTTGGCAACGTATAATGGACGATCCCTTGCTTCTGAAGCAAAACTTCAGGAATTGGAAGAAGAACTTGACAAGATCAAATGGGACATTGTAGGACTCAGTGAAGTTAGAAGAAAAGGTGAAGAGTTGGTGGAACTGAAAAGCGGACATTTGTTTTATTATAGAGGAACGGAAACTGGAAGAACAAGTGGTGTTGGCTTCTTAATCAACAAAAGAATTAAAGACTGTCTTCTGGAAGTTGAAAGTACATCAGATCGAGCAGCGAGGCTTGTTGTTCAACTAACCCAGCGATACCAACTTCAAATAGTACAGGTATATGCACCAACATCAAGCCATACCGACGAAGAGGTTGAAGAATTTTATGAAGAAATCAAAGAGTTACACACCAAAGGGAAACAACATATCAAGCTCATCATGGGGGATTTCAATGCAAGAATTGGACAACAGGAACAAGGAGAGACATCGGTTGGTAAATACGGATATGGGGAAAGGAATGAACGTGGCGATCAACTCATCGAATTTGCAGAAGCTGAAAACCTTAGCATCATGAATTCATTTTTTAAGAAGAAACCGCAAAGAAAATGGACATGGAAACACCCAAATGGGGGAACTAGTGAAATTGACTATATCCTGGCAAACAAGAAATCAATTATTGAAGATTGCAGTGTACTGAACAGATTTAATACTGGAAGTGATCATCGAATGGTGAGATGTAAAGTGCACTTAAATACTAAATTAGAACGACAGAAGCTCATTAGGAAACAAGTAAGTAAGAGGGTGGATTTAATGAAACTGAAAGTAAATACCGAGGCATTCAAGTTGGAATTAAAAAATCGCTTTTCTGCACTGGAAGGACTTATTGATGAAAGTGATATCTCAGAAGCAAATGAAAACATTGTTAAGACAATAGTTGAAACTGCTGGGGAAATTGGTGGTGTAACCTGTAAAAAGCACAATAGCAAATTATCTGAGAAGACGAAACAGCTCATGAAAAGGCGAAGAGATATGAAGGTGGACAATCGAAATACCAGTTCCAGGATTGAGTACATAGAACTTTGTAAAACTCTGCGCAAAAGCATGAAAGAAGACATAAGAAAATTCAACTGTGAGCTAGTAAGGAAAGCCATTGAAAATAACAAGAGCCTTAGGGTTGTTAAAGGAAGTTTATCTGTTGGGAAGAAACACATCATTGCATTAAAAGGAGAGGATGGCACCGTAACAAGAAATAGGGAAGAAATACTTAGAAGAGTTGAAGAATTCTACAAAAAACTATATGAAAGTAACAGTGGATTAAACGAAGACGCCGAAATAGTCGAAGGAACAGCTCCTAAAATCTTAAAAGAAGAAGTTTCATTTGCAATAAAAAATATGAAGAAAGGAAGAGCCCCTGGTGATGATGGTATTACATTAGATATCCTAAAAGAAGCTGGAGAATATGTAGAAGACATACTTGCAAAATTCTTTACCAAATGTCTTAACAGCGGTAACATACCAAACCAATGGGATTCTGCAACAGTAATTCTTTTGCATAAAAAAGGTGATAAAGAGGATTTGAAAAATTACCGACCAATTAGCTTGTTACCTGCTATTTATAAAATCTTCACAAAAGTTCTAACACATCGCCTGCAGAAAAAATTAGATGCAGCTCAACCAAGAGAACAAGCTGGATTTCGAAGTGGATTCAGTACAGTGGACCATATTCAAGTATTAAGAGAATTAATTGAAAGAACACATGAATATGAACTTCCATTGTGTGTTGCATTTATTGACTATGAGAAGGCCTTTGACTCTATAAAAACATCAGCAGTCATCAACTCTTTAAGATCAACAGACATTGAGGATGTGTACATTGACATGGTGAAACGTGTGTATAAAAATGCAAGTGCAAAATTTCGGTTACATAAAGATACCAAAACTATCAAACTTGGCAAAGGGGTGAGGCAGGGAGATACCATTTCTCCAAAACTTTTTACTTCTGCTTTACAGATGATTTTTCAGCTGATAAATTGGAATAACAAGGGAATAAAAATAAATGGTGAATATTTAAATCATCTGCGGTTTGCTGATGACATTGTTATTTTTTCAACGGACCCATTAGAACTCCAAGACATGGTACAAGAGCTCTCAACTAGAAGTAAAGAAGTTGGACTCAAGATGAACCTACAAAAAACTAAGATCATGTTCAATAATTTCGTAGAGGAAACAAAAATACAAGTTGACAACATTGAGCTAGAAATTGCTGATTCATATATTTACCTTGGCCAGCTGATTTCAATGGATGGCAACATTATGAAAGAACTCAACAGACGTATTAAACTTGGCTGGAGTGCATTTGGAAGAAACAGTTTTATCCTGAAGGGGAAATTGCCTTTATGTCTAAAAAGAAAAGTCTTCAACCAGTGTGTATTGCCAGTCCTCTCTTATGGATCAGAGACATGGAGTCTAACAGTTGGAGCAATACGAAAGTTACAGACAACGCAAAGGAGCATGGAGAGGTGCATGCTTGGAATAACTAGGAGAGATCGAAAAAGAAACACTTGGGTGAGAGAGCAAACTAGAGTAGAGGACATCATTGTTAAAGTAAAAGGACTGAAATGGCGATGGGCTGGGCATATTGCAAGAAGAACTGATCAACGATGGACAACAGAAATTCTGAACTGGATTCCAAGAGACCACCGAAGACCTAGAAAACGTCCTCAAACTAGATGGGTGGATGAAATAAGAAAACAGGTTGGGGTGACGTGGAAGCGAATTGCTCAGGATAGACTTGTGTGGAAAGCATTTGGAGAGACCTTCATCCAGCAATAGGTAGATAATGATTGAATATGATGATGATGACGATATATATATATAATAGTCATCTAAAGTACATAGAATTCAGTGAGCTAAAATATCTATAACGTATTTACTTAAAAAGATTAATATATATTTAAATAGAAATATCTAAAATATATTTAACTAGAAAATCTAGAACATATTTAACTAGAATATCTAGAATATATTTAACTAGAATATCTAGAACACATTTACTAAGATTGTAGGTAAATATGTGTAAATTGTAGGTCCTATAATATATGAGATGTAATTGCCTAGAATATGTAGGATTAGAACAATAATTTAAAAATATTGTGTAATAAATTCTCTCACGAAAACTCACAAAAAACTCGCCCCGGTGGCTTTGTGTGTTGACCATTATTTGGCAAATGTGTTATTCACGAGAAGGGTAATAATATCTTAAATACATAAGGTAAAATTACTTATAATATTTTTAATATATTTAGGATATAGTTATCTGCAACATGTTATACAGTTCCCTAGAATACGAATACCCAAAATATAGTTTTCTGAAATAATGAGATTTACATTATTTTCTCATACATTTTTTAAACAAAAAAAGAATCAATTTTAAAAGCATATTTTCATGTAAACTAGAGGACACCAATTGTTTCCGTTATTTATTTGCAAATAAAATACAAAAAAGTATATAGAAAACAATAATACAATGGATACAGAAAATATATGGGTATAGAAAAGAATAATACAATGGGGGATATAATACTACACAAGGTGACTCGGAATAGAGATTACCGCAATTATCTCTTAACCGTTAGTCGTGAATAAAAACAACTTCGGAGGAAAAAATCCAAATTATGTAACGATGTTGAATATGTTATTTATTTGTCAAAGAGTTGTATATGTACAAAAATACGGAATTTAACTTTTTATACGACCCTCTACCAAAAAATTTCCAATTAGAAAAATATTTCCTTATATCCAATTTGTTAAACTGAAAGAATATTTAAAATCCTGGATTTGATCGCTAAGTAAATAAGAGACACCTACATATTAAACTAATGTAGACTAAATTAGTAGACACTTCGATTAAACTCCCAATTTTCGTGCCATATAACACAAGTTTTCTCGTTCGCTTTACCTTTTCCAAAAATGTCCCCTAAAGCTGCTATCATTTCTCCAAAGCTGCAACAAACTTTTATAAGTGATGAAATTTAAATCTTAATAAATATTCAAATATTCTTCTTAGAAATATTAATTTCCTTTTTTATAATTAATTAGGTTTAGGGCAATGCCTCTTAATTGGAATAGGGGGCCCCGTATTAAAAAGCTAAACTATATATTTCATAGCTTATATAGAACTCCTTGTAATATGAATAAAACACCAAAGGCCCTTTCATGATTTGGGCACTTTTTTGGCTGTGAACTGTTCCTCGATGACTAATGTTTAAATAGAAAATTGCTTTAATATCTATTATAAATCACTCTGCAGAGTAGGACGAGGTAATTTGTAATTGTAAAAGCGGAATTACCCCCTAATAATTTGGCAATAGAAATTTAAATAATATAAATACGAAGCTACGTTTTTTAAGATCTAACTGGTTTATCAAAAATTGTAAAACGCAATTGGTATACCTAGAATTCATTTACGAAACAGTAATAATCTATTTAAGAAATAATAAAGCAATGAACACAAATTTAATCATATTTAATCACATTTTTAATTAACAGACTACGTACATTTGTAATTAACAGATTACGTATATTTTTAATCAACAGACTATGTACATTTTTAATTAACATACTACGTATATTTTTAATTAATAGTCCAATAACATTTTAACAGTCTATATGCCAGCAACATAACCGAGGAAATTATTTCACTTTAACTCGGTAAAATTATATCACTTTAACTCGGTAAAATTATATCACTTTATACTTATTTGGGATAATAAACGAAATGTCCCCTGGTGGAAGCGCAACATACAACTTTAGCTTTGAAGTGGATAGCGTCTCATCCTTCAAACCACATGGGCACCACGGCAACTTACATACTCGCTATTTAAAGAGTAAAATTCCAGTCATTTTTTGAAGTTTTTATGCAAAGTTTTGTATAAAATAATTAGCAGTAAATAATTTTTAAATATTTAGTCATATATAATTTTTATACAGATTTCATATTGATAACAACGTACAAAGATTGACCAGGGCTTACCATAACTAGTAAAATTTGACACTGGTCGGAATATACGAAATACAAATGAAGAAGGTAAAAGATATTTACCGTCTGCAAAAATATTCGCAACGTTTCGAGAACTACTGTTCCCTTCATCAAGCGAAAGTGTCAAGGAAGTGTAGGTGTTCGGTATTTATACCCCAACTTTGGTTTTTCCCAAAGCTATCCCGCAGTCACCCTCCCCGACTGAATCAGGATTTCCCCATCTCCTAGCAAAAATGCGGTAAGGTTCGGGCATCGATTTTGCGATGTTCATCGCCTTACTACGTATTCGGAAAGTCTCCCAGGACTCCAGAAAAAGTCTACAGTAGCGAGAAATTACATTTTTATGAACTTTTGTACCTTTCCAATCAGGAACATGACCTCTCTCCCAGGCATGTCCCTAATTTTCCAATTAGGAACATGACCTCTCTTCCAGTTATGTCCTACCAGAAGATTAGTCATGTCGTCCTTCTCCGGAGCACGATGATGTTCTTTTTTACGAGTACAAACAGTTCTTCCCGTCTCGCCAGTGTACACTTTTTCGTAGTCTTTGCAGGGTATCTGGTAAATTGTTCCAGTCAATTCATCCATTGGAACTCGATCTTTCATTTTTGCTAACAGGTCACGTAAAGTCCATGCAGATTTGTAGTATGTCTTGATGTCAGCTTTCCTCAAAATACGAGAAGATCTCACGTATTCTGAGGAAATCTGACAGCAAGACACCACAAACCTACATCGACTTTACGTGACCTGTTAATAAAAGTGAAAGGTCGAGTTCCAATGAATGAATTGACTGGAACAATTTACCAGATACCCTACAAAGACTGCGAAAAAGTATACACTGGCGAGACTCGGCATCCTCTTTAAGGGACCCTGGTCCCTTCATCCCAAAAAAAATTTGGAAGCTGGGTCCACGTAAAATTGGTAGACAATAAATAAAGAGCTGTAGTATGGAGATAAAGGTGAAAACACATAAAATATGCTAATTGATATAATGTTTCTGGCCTCGATCACTCTGCTGCACATACAATTCTCCCATTCACCCCTCATAATATTTTCTTCAATTTGGCACCTTTAAATATGAACCTACGAAAAGAATTTGCAGAGGTTCATTCTATCACAATATCAATACATTTTCTTCTGGGTTTTCTTTTTCTTTTCGTTTCTCTTCTTTCCTCTATACTTGTCATTGTTATTTCAAAGCCTTCCTTAAGATTCGCGTGTCACATTTCAGTTCTTACTTACTTTTACCATGTTGAGAAGTTTTTGTCCTGCATCAATCATTTTCCAAAATCTATCAGTTGTCATCTATCGAGCTTATCTTTAAGAGTCTTCTATAGCATCACATTTCAAATGCCTTGACGTTTTCTTTGTCCTTTTTTTTAGTGTCCACGTTTCTCATGAATATAGAAATGTAGTTCAGAGCTTTCGGCATTGCAGTGTCTATTTCTGTGAGTGAGATTCGCATAAGTTGTCAGTAATTCTTCGCATCTCCAAAAGTCTTAGCTTACATTGGCCGTTCTATTACTGATTCTAATAGAACACACACAGCAGCCAACATTAATATCTAATTATTAATTAGTGTAATTAGTATATGATTATTAATGAACTCTCTCTTATAATTGTTAAGTTATATATTTTTTGACGGAAAAGGATGCATCGTAAAGTCATGCCAAAATGGACCAAAATCCTCCCATATAATATCAAAGCCCATTTTTCACTTTATGTTAGAACCACATAACTTTTTAAAACTACTTGAGCCTTCCTCATGTTTTTCGAAACAAACAAATGCTTTATGTTTTCAACTCTAATTATCTAATATGAACTGTAAATATCTCGACAACTTGCTACTATAAGCATATGACCTATTATGGATGTTAATATATTATTACCCTTCTCAGAGATAACACAATTGACAAATAATGGTCAACACACAAAGCCACCAAGGAAAGTTTTTTGTGAGTTTTTCGTGGGGGAATTTATTATACAATAATTTTCGACACCCACATTTATTAGCTCAAGCTAGAGCTTTTCGTTTAGGAGAAAAAGAGATACGGTCCTCATATTGGATTAGAACCAAGGTCCCTCAGTTGAGCCCGGACTGTCTTGACCACTAGATGAAAGATGACAGGAACAATGCCCTCTTTGTTGTGTTCTTCTCTTGTGTTATCCCTGAGAAGGGTAATAATATCTTACATCCTTATATACGGAGAAAGAGATCGGAGGAGATAACCCAGGTATTGGACGGACACTACGCAACCGCATACACTACATACGTATAGTATATAGTATGCCATATGCATACTATAAAGCAGGGATCAGAAATCTATGATATGCATGCCCAGTGGCGTAGGCAGAAAGTTCATAAGGGAGAGGTTATAGGCTTAATGGGAGGGATTACAGAGCTACAACTCATATATTCCTATGTTAAATATACAAAATTTCATTGCGATAGTGGTTACAACCCCCAAAACTCCCCCCCGGCTACGCCTATGAGCATGCCACAATTGGCACACGGACTGATTTTAAAATAACACCAATTTTAAAAAATCCCCCTCCCTACTAATAATTTTTATATTCTAAATTGATTAATTATTAATTTGTAACTTCTTAAATTTCTATTAATTTTACTCTCTTAATTAATTAATCTATTATTGTTTATTAATAGATAATAAACTAAGCTTTCCAAATTTTGGGTGTATTTATGCTAGTATACAAGAAGAATTGCAGTCGTGCTTTGGCGCAGCAACTTTAAAATATTACCGACCCATGTTATAAACATATGGATATTGTATACTACATGTATATTACAAGTATACTACATGCATGCTTGTTATTATATGTATAGTTATTGCCTCGGTGATGAGTAGTATTAGAAACGTTCATCGGGCATGCTTGGTTGGGTACGTCTTCTAATACATCTGAACGTGGGCCAGGAGCAGAGCTATCCCTAAATGGTACGCTCTGTATACGCCGCGTTCTCTCAAGAAATTTTGAAAAATACCGAGTATGTGCCGCATATTCTCAAGGTCTCAAGAAACTTTTTGTATTTTATGGTTTTCGGGCAACTTTCAACAAAGTTCAGCCTTCTTTTTCTTTTCTAGTCATTTACAAACTTGAATGGAACTGAATGTGGAAATGGGCAAAACCACCTGGAACTCCGCCTCCCGCCCCTCAAGCCTCAAAATAATATCCTGCGTACGACCAGGAGAGGAATGAAAAACTGATGAAAGTGGTAACTGCCACCTTGGGCTTGGATAGACGACCAGTCAAATGCCAATCAGCCTAGCGCTGTGACGTCACAGAATCCAGTAACCCGCAATTACAATATTCTTCAATTAAGACAGCACCGCATACTCTCAATAATTTTCTTCAGAATACCTCTGGTCAGGAGTCAGTCAGAGGTTAGGTTAAGAGATTAGTCCCATCCCAGAGTCAACTTATAATGCATTTCTAGTACATGAAGTACCCAAGAAAATTATTTATAATGAATGAAATGGTAAATTCTTCCCTACGTTTCAATTTTTGCATTGTTTCTTAAGGTGAATAAAGTTTCGCAATTTTGAAACAGTTGTGCTGAATGTTTACGATAAGAGCGGTCAATAGTGGAGGAAAGAGGGGCAGAGAGACCCCCCAGTAAGACTGAGTATTTACTATTTAATCTGGAGCCGTAATTGCTGCTTGTTACCAGCCTTAATCCCTTGTTAATTGTAAGTATTTTGAGCGGTTGGATATTACAGACTGACATTAATTTCCATGCATTTATTAAATTATGACCAGACCGTTTTGAAAGCAAGACAACATCTAAATTCTTAAAGCTTTCGTTGTCGGCTTTTAAAATTTCCCAACGTCATTAACATGCAACTGTGCCAACCTAATAGCCTGTAAATTATTCGAAAGCTAACGTTGCGAGAATGGTTTTGCAATAATCATTTCTATCGGAAAGTGATGATGATGAGGTCTATTTAAAAATGAACTGCACAGACTTTCTCCGAACATTAAAGTGAAGTTTGGTGTGTGTGTATAATTAGCGTATAATTTTCCTAACTAATTTACTACAGATGGAGAAAATGGTTATATTTTAAAAGACTTATTTTCGACATCTGAGAAATTATTTCTTAGTAAATAAAATACGTGCAATCGGATCTCGCGAACGTTATTACAGATAATGACAAAATTTTTCATGTTATAAACAATTCACGTTAACCGGAGAGGATGGTATCTTATTTAGGGTTTGAAAAAGCAGTTAAAAATTAAAAAAAGATAGATCAGTATCTTTTTTTGGTTTTAACCGACTTTTATTGGTCCTTTTTGGATTTTTTGGATTTAAGTATGGTTTAATTTCTTAAATTTATATACGAGGCTATTTCTTTAAGAATTAATAATTTCAGAAGGTATGATATTTATTTTCATATTAAGAATTTTCTGTCTTTTTTTTATGCAAAAACGCCTTATTTTGTCTCTTAATATAAGAATATAGGTGTTGTAAAATATTTTAATGAAAACAAAAGAAACAAAACTTTAATTTAACTAATATGTGTTAAATAATCTAAAATGCTAGCGATATATGTATTATTAATCTTATTTTTTAGAGAGTTATATTTTTGTATTAAAAAAGTCCAAATAAATTTAATAAAAGGGCTTCATAAGAGAAAGGGAATCCCCCTCCAATGAGGGAATTTCCCTTTATCTGGGCTGAGGTTGAGGTGGTGATAGGTAGATAAACAATAGAGTCGTATGTATCTCTTCTAACTCCTCCCACTTTCTTCTTGGTTAAGGAAGTCGAAAAGTGAAATCCGCAATTCATATTGATATTTAGTAGGTCGTGTTTGCAATTACTAATATCGTGTTAATATTACTACGTGTTATTATAATCGTGTTAATATTACTACATGTTATTATAATCGTGTTAATATTACTACTACGTTATTATAATCGTGTTAATATTACTTACATGTTATTATAATCGTGTTAATATTACTACATGTTATTATAATCGTGTTAATATTACTACATGTTATTATAATCGTGTTAATATTACGCTATGTTATTATAATCGTGTTAATATTACTACATGTTATTATAATCAAAATATTAATACATGTTATTATAATCGTGTTAATATTACTACATGTTATAATCGTGTTAATATTACTACATGTTATTATAATCGTGTTAATATTACGTTATTATAATCGTGTTTAATATTACTACATGTTATTATAATCGTATATTATTACTACATGTTATTATAATCGTAAGTAATATTACTACATGTTATTATAATCGTGTTAATATTACTACGTGTTATTATAATCGTGTTAATATTACTACGTGTTATTATAATCGTGTTAATATTACTAACACTTATAAAATTTGTTTTAATGAAATAATTAAATAGTATGTAACTTTTCTGATCATAAATGAATAGAAACAGAAATAAAAAAAAAACAAGAACCTGATAAAAAAATGCCTTCAGTTTCTGGAAGAAAACTTGCTTCTGAGTCATATGAAGTCCTTTTGCTTGTATGTACAGTAAGTATAAAACACATACATACACTGTATATGGTTGATATTATACACTGTATGCGTCATTGGTTGGCTGTTGCTTAGGAGGTATCAGAAAACATTTTGTCGGTTAATGATAGCGAAAAAGTATTTTGATTTAAATGACTGATATTCAAAAGAAATCGGTCACTAATCAACCAATATTTAATTGTTAAAATCTTAGCGAATCTTCTAATTTCGATGTGAGAAACGATATTTAATTAATTATGTTCGAAATGGTCAGAAGATTATATTTTAAAAATGAGAATTCTTACTAAAATAGTGTAATTGCCGTTTACAATTTTAGCATTTTTTTCGACGAAATGGTCTCATAAAACTAACATTCGCGTTATGAGAGTTTAAAGATTACAAAAATTTCTTATAATACCTTAAAGTAATTATAATTACTATTACTTACTTCATTTAATGTCTCCGTAATTATACAACATAGGAATTAACCTTAACGATTAATATTTATTTTGTTCAGTAATTCAAAGAGATTTCACGCAGACTGTAGGGACGCTCACTCGTGCCTACTAGAATACAATATATACACAGAAAATCGCGTTATTGTTTATAATATTGTTGTAAATATCCCTAGAAAGAACGGTTTATGTGTAATAACTAAGTACTTGAAATTGATTATTTTAAATAATATTTTGTTACGAAGTTGAAGAAAGTTACCAGATCGTAAAACCACTGTTTTTGGAGATAAGTCACAAACAGTAAAATGATCTTTAACATTCTGCTAGGTTTCGTCATGCAACAAAATAGATCGGACAGCAGAAAATTGGCTGACAAAACGAGAAAAAAACACATCTGACAACATTTGAGAAATACATTTTCCCGCGTTTCATCTCTTGTACCATTGGATGAAGAAATATTTTCAGAAAATGGATAAAATAGAGAATATATATATATATATGTAACTTTCAAAAGCTCAGTGTATCATCTGTTTTAAAAATGAACCACAAAAATAACTGGATTATATTTAACGAGTTCAGACGTATCCGAAATTTGTGGTGGGAATGAAAACTCGAACAAGTTGAACATCGTGCAGATTTTGGTTAACAGATTAAAATTAAAAATATTATAATTGAATAAACTGAATTGTGACTAAACATTCATTTGTAGGCAGGTTTAGCCGATATTAAACAATTTTATTAGCAAGCTTCCAATTTATTTCAAGAGCATAATATTTTAGTAATGTTTATTAACCATTAGGGACGTAACAATTCGAAAATTTAGGGGGTTCGAGTAGTTCCAATGACGATTTTCTTATTTGTGTAATAAAGATATATGACTCATCGTGCTTAAACATTATATAAAATAAAACATATAATATTAATCTAAATAAAGAAAACGGTTGATAGATATTTCGGAAGCACTTTCGGCTTCCTTCTTCAGAACCCTAATTACACTAATGTGGCCCACATGCTAAAAAGTCTACCGATGCCAATATGATAGTTGTAAATTAGTTCGGGTAAACCAGTTGTGGGTCCGTAGCCGCGTCTTTTGCTATGGGACGAATGAAGTTTCTCCAAATAGAGGACATATAATTGAACGGAAGCTGATCGTTAACAGTGAAAAGAGAATTTGAAAGAATATAAAAGGCTTCAAAGAAATTGAGGTCAGATGGTGAAATTTTCTCTATTAGATGGGCCTTGTCGAAAGAAAATTTATGGGCTGGGAAGCTGGCCACAAATTTTCTTTCGACAAGGCCCATCTAATAGAGAAAGTTTCTTCACCAGCCGACCTCAATTTCTTTGAAGCCTTCCATATTCTTTCGCATTCCTCTTCTACTGTTAACGATCAGCTTCCGTTCAATTCCATGTCCTCTATTTGGAGAAACTTCATTCGTCCCATAGCAAAAGACGCGGCTACGGACCCACAACTGGTTTACCCGAACTAATTTTGGACTAGCAATTTGGCATCGATAGTTTTTCTAGCACGTGTGTCACATTAGTGTAACTAGGGTTCTGAAGAAGGAAGCCTAAACGCGCTTCCGAAATAGCTATAAACTGTTTTATTAATTTAAACTGCAATTACATGTTTTATTTTATATAACGATCATGTGTGTATAATCGTGCGTTAAAGAGAACAATGTGTATTGATATGCCATGAAAGGGGCTTGAACGCCCTGAGCTCCCCCCACATACACGCCCCTGTTAACACGCGTGCATGAGTAACAATTTTATTCATACGTTAGTATCATGGGCTTTGTCAGACATGAAATATTTAATACGTAATAAAAAAAATCCATTCATAAAAATAATTCAAGCACATTATAATTGACAAAGAAATGTATAATTATATTATATAATTATTACAACTAAAGCCATCATTAATAAATTATGATGAAATGAAGCACGACCACTGGCTGCGAAGTATTTTCCAAAAGCTTCCAATTTTGACATGAACACAAGAGGTAACTGACCACTGGTGTATTAAACACGTTAAGCATGTCATTATCTGAATGCTTTTGTGTCACTGCCTTCTTCGTAATACGAGTAAATCTCTTTTTTCAAAGGAAATCTTACATTTGTTATCTCTTATCAAAGCTTATCACTTACTTTTGTGGTTCAGGCTCTTCTTATTTACTAATGGTGGAAAATTTATTAATCTCAGTAAACAAATAATTTTAGTATTATTCTTATCCATATACAAAATTGTATGTATTGTGATGGGGGGAGTATGACCATAATCAACACTCCTTGCATTCACCAGTATTTTACCTATCATGAATTAAGGGCGAACACAGGATGAGGTCACAGGTGTATAATAATCCCCCAAAAAATATTTTTTCACTGCAAAAATTCCAACTTTGATAATAAATGAAAGGTGCTATTCGAAGACCATGGCAAATTTTATCTTTGACCCACCTCAAAATGAAAATCTGTGTCCGCCCCTGTCACGACTTCCAAGCCTGAGGTCCGAAGGCATTCTTAAAGATGAAAAAAAAAATATTGGCTGAGAAATCCGACAAACCACGTGACAGATCTCATTAACCTACCAGCATTTGGCAGACAATTCTTTGAGAAATATGGTCCTGTGAAAAAGGAGTTTGAAATTCTGAAAGCTTTAGTTACTGGTGCACCATGATATTACAGGCCCTTACGACGATGTATATAAAGGGGTATTTGAAACTTTATATGCTTATATTGATTCCAATGGCTATTGTATATAATTGTAAGTCCATAGACTATTAAATTAGAGTAAACAACATGTATACGTAACTCATAATTTTGATGACACCATAGCACTCACCGTTTTCTTCTTTTTCTTTAGCTAAACACTAAAGGAATTCATCCACAAAAGGAATATCAATTTCACGTGTGGATTCCAATTGGCTATTTTTCTTAATTACCCATCCGTTAATAAATATAATTTTCCTGATTGATTGCACTAAACTATTTAGAAGTATTCGCAGCAAATGAGTCGTTAGTAGCAAAAGATAGTTTTGTCGTATCAGTTATTAGGCTCCAACCCAGCTAAACGCTTTTCTACGATTTCGGCGAAAAATTCCTTATCAGATCTCCAATGGGAATCAGCACGCTGCTTCTGGTTCATGATTCGGATGAGGTATAAAGATGGGCCGATAAATATTAAAATAACAAAAAAAAACCATTAAAAAAAACCGCTGGCCAATAATTTGTGCACCATATATTCTCCTAACGAATTTGATGTGTTGTTTTTTTTGCAAACAGTGGTAATTCTTCTCGTTTAGAACAATTAAAGTAGGAGGACGATCTCATCGGGAAGTTATTTTCTCCCTGATCCAATTTTGCGAATCGAATTAAGCCCCCATATTCCTCTCCCCACTGCCCTTAAATAATTACCCCAATAATTGGCAAAGGGGAAAGTTTTCCTTTTTATATTTCTCCTGCTTTTTTGCTTTCCTGACGATCTCTTTCCGCCGTTATGAAACCGACGTTTATTTATTATTGAACCCACGATGCCGACGAAAAGAGAAAACAACCGGTTGTATATCGTCTATAGTTGGCGCGGTAGTATTTTGAAATCTCATTATGTTTGGAAAAAAAATAGCAAATTACAGAAATGTTTTTATTTAAAATGATTGGCCAATCAGAGAGGTGGAATTATTGTAAGAGGCGATGGATGACATCCCTCTCTCTCTCTCTCTCTTTCTTTTTCTACACTTTTCTGTTTTTTCTAATGCGCTTGCCAACAAGTTGTTTTAATTGTATGATTATGATGTTATTGAATGATAAATGTCAAAGAGATTTATGAAAAATATGTAGAGGGCCCTGCGGTGGCGCAGTGTGGTAACGCGTTCTCCTATTGCGCGGCTAATCCGGGTTCGACTCCCAGCAGTGCAAAAAGAACGCTTACTCAGAGATCTCATAAAGATCGCACTGCTCACTGTAGTCCGGGGTTTGGTTCCCTAGGCCTTAAGAGGTTCGGATTCCTCGGAAAACAGTAGGTCCCGGCGCAGCATGACCACTGTAGTCTTTGAGCCGTAAAACCAAAAAGAAAGAAAGAAAAATATGTAGAAATTGGACTTCCTCAAATTAAAAATTATAGGGTAAGCAATTATTATTAAAGATATTTGTCTATCTTAATAAATCTCTGGTGAAAATATGGTAGAAATAAATCCAAAAATTATAGATATTTTAATTAGATACGATTTTATAAAAGTCAAGTCTTTTCATATTTTTAGGAAATACACAAGCATTGTTACAAATACCTGGCTATTTACTAGTAGTCATAGTTCTGTGAGTATGCATCTTGGATAGGAGTTGTTGAAAACCTGAATAATATGTTGTCAAGGCTATATAAATTTACTCGGCCATGAGGTGATTTGGAAGAATTGTACAATGCCTAGACTATGCAATGATATATTGTCAAGGCGCTATATGAACAAATTTAATCATGTAGTGATCTGTAAGGATTGTACAATGCTTCAACTTCACAATGGCATGTTGTGAAGGCTATATGAATTAACTCAGTTATGTAGAGATTTGGAAGGATTGTACAATGCTCCGATTTCATAATGATATGTTGTCAAAGCTGTACAAATTAACTTAGTCATGTAGTGAATTGTAACGATTCTACAATGCTCCGACTACATAATGATATGTTGTCAACGCTAATAATGAACTATCTCAGTTATGTGGTGATTTGTAAGAAAAGTAAAAGGCTCCAACTTCAAAAACTTTATTGCTGAGTACAGTGTTTCACATCAGGGTGTTGCGTTGAGAATTAACATATCGCACACTAATTTTTTGAAGTTCTGGATATTTTAGTTCTGGAACTTTCTTCCAAAACTGAATTATGAAATTAGATTTGTGGATAATTCTTAGAACCAGGTCCTACTATAATTCCAGTAGTTTCGTTCCAGCAGCAAATAATTCTATAACCAGATATTTCATAATTAGAGAGCAATCAATACTCACAGCAACTTTGAGTGACTCTCCGGGGAAGAATGAGGACAGCTTAAAGTTTAGAATGTCCTCCAACCTGTCTAAGAAAGTATTGATCAGACCTTCTACTCTATTGTATTAATCTTCCAATATGTTTTATTTTAATTATGGCGAATAGATTTACTCTCCATTAGAAACTAGGATAGTATCCGGAGTTTATTGACGATACGTCTCTTTGAAAACTTAAAAAAAATGTTCAACTAACATATTTGAATGAGCCGCCGAACATTGTAAATTAAAGAGCTACATGGGGCCACGGTTTGGCCCCACCTGGTGCAGTGGGGCCGATGATTCAGCTAATTTAAACGAACTTCCCATGAACGTAGAAGAGGATATCAAAAAATCGCTTCCTTACCAATCTCTCCCCATTAATTTGTTTATTTCATACCTTAAATTAAAATCAACGAACACTTTCAATCGATTCTCAGTTCTTATTTTTACTCCTACAAATTATTGATTCGATCTAATGGAATTTTGCCAGAATTTGGGGAAAAATACTGATTAGACCAAACTGGAGACAGAAAAAAAAGTATCCAAACACCAGACAGAAGGCGACGAAGCCGAAGACTAACCCGTTGGGACAAAAAAGCTGTTACACTACAACTCATGATTGACTTCGCAAATAAACTTCACGGGCTTTCATAAATTGAACAAACGATGCGTCAAAAGAATCCAAGCGAAAACAAAAAGACAAAGAGGAAAAAGCGAGAAGCAACAAAAACATACAAATGGGTAATTACTTCTCTGGCGGTGAGCTAAATGCGTAAACTCATTTAGCTCAGTATAAGACTGGTGAACAGGAAATGGTTCAGTTGACGAGTTTCCTTCTGCATAATTTTTGACTCTAAAATTATAATCGTTTGTTTGTCTTTTACTTATGATATATACATAGTTGTTCTGCGCTTATGTGTGTGTAGTGCTTTTACAAGAAATATCAAACTGTTTAAAGGTACCACTAAAATAATCTTATGGCCTAACTAATCAAATTATCGTGATTTCAGGAACAAGGAAACACTAAAATTGAAGGGCATTTGATTAAAAGATATTCATATTTTATATTGTCCTCTATCCATGGTTTTATCTTAGGCCATATTTGATATCATATCGCGATATTTTGTGATTGTATGCCTTCTTTTCTAATGATAAGGGCATCCATTTCACATTTCGTTTATTTAACTTTATAGAAATGAGAATCGTAGATGTGGGCATACATTTTCACTTTAGTAAGCGTATTCTTCAATTTCCGTTCTTTTAAATGAATATATGTGTTTTTCCTCTTTATCGTTCATTTGTGCCATTCACTCAACAAAATGGGAATGGTTTTTTCCTTCCACGAAATGTAAATGAGTCACTCCAGTTACTCAAATGAACCATTCTACGGTGAATGAGTGTCATTCTCGTCACTCAAAGGAATCATTCCATATTGAATTAGTAAAATAGAATTAGTCATTCTAGTCTTCAAACCATTATTCTCATCATGACCATTCTTTCTGTAAATGAGTCATAATTCTCCCTCATGTTGATGGTCATCTGCACTGGCGTACGCAGGGTGTGTTGATGGAGGTTGTAACCCCAATTGCAATGAAATTTTGCATATTTAACATACGTACGTGAGAGTTATAGCTCTGTAACTCTCCTGTAACTCCTTTACGAAATTTGTGCATACACCTATAGTCGTCTGTTCTCGTTTTCTCATTTTTCGTATAAGCCAAGAAACAGTTTCTAATTGCGGAGAAGCTGTTGATTTTCTTCTCTTAATTCATCATCTGATATCAGACACTGAAATTCAGTTTACTGCACGAAATTCAGTTTTATTTCACTCATACAGCCAAGCGTTTCCATTAGGCCTTCAGTAGGCATTTTTATCTAGGGCAAGCTCGAGATTTTCTCTTTTTTGATTCATTAAATAATGATCTCCTTCAATAAACCGCTTTTTGAATATTCATTGACTAATTATTTTTACTTTCCCAATCTTTCTCTCTCTCTCTCTTCTCATTTTCCTTTGCATTTAATTCTATTTTACATTATAGAGGTAGATTTATTAAGCTGTTATATGTTAAGCTCAGCATAAACGTATTCATTTCGGAGCTTAACCAATCTTCTGATGATTGTTCGATGTCTGCATTCGTATATTGAGTATGATATGACAACATCAACATATTCTTTGAACTTTTTTACATAAATACACTTAAATGCCTCATAAAAATTATCATTAAAAATTTAATTATCAACAACATTATTCAAAACTTTTTTCCATAATAATAATAAAATTTAATGAAAAATTTAATTTAATTAATTATTTTATTTTAAATTATTTTATTTCATATTTATTTAATTTAAAATTTTAAATATATGTGATTACCAGAATGAGTGAAAGTAAAAAATAAGTGAATAAGTGAGTGAGTAAATAAGTGAATTATATAAGGTTGTGAATTACAAATAACAAACGTATCAGATCACAGAAAGATATTTATAAACCTTTGTAACGATTTTCTTAAAAAATTAGGATACACTTTAGCAAGTTTCTCCAAATTTTAATGTGAAAAAAACTTGCATGAGGATTTTCCAAGTACTAAAGTTACTTAAATTTTTAGATTTTGCAAGAACCTAGGACAACGTTTGACGGGCAGTAAATTGTATTTGAAGAAAGTTAGTTCATAACGTTAGAAAAGAAACTAGTTATTCACGCAACTCGTACCAAGAATTGATTTTAATATTCCCTCTTCCCCTACCCCCCCGAATCTTCAGTTTCCCTGGAAATGGAAAAAAAGGGATAAAAATGAAAAAGTGAAAAAGGGACCCGCGAAAATGCAAAGAAAAATAATAAAAATGGCACGAACAGAATATCATTATCCGAGAAACACTTCAAAAAATAGATTTTTCTACTGGGGGGGAGGGAAGAAAAAGTTTAAGATTTTTTCTTTCTTAAAAACTTTAAAATGAATTATTTTTTCCCTTTTTTCCCTCTTACAGTATCAACGGCTGTGAGTCACGAAAGAGTTAATGACATCAGATCGCCTCGTTTTTCGATTTTTTCCCTTTCATTCCCTGCTCCTCTAAACTCGATATTTGGTAAAAAATTAAAACATCGTGCGAAGAACAGAGTAGGGTATTTTTTTTTTTTTTTTTTAATTTGACGAATTTTTTTCAAAGACTGCGAATGTTTTTAAGCTGGTCATTTTTTTACTTCTAAAATTAACTACATTTTCTGAATAATCATTTTATATATATGCTTTGCTGGGGAAAATTTATTACATGAAATTTACGGTTTCCAAAACCACGTTTTGAAGAACGTTTTCTATTAAATTTTAAAACATATTTGGAATTAAAATTTGAAGCGTGTTCGCAATTAAATTCTTATGCATAGTTACAATTAAATTTTCAAACATATTTATAATTAAGGTATAAAATATTGTATTATAACAATTAATTTTTGAAGCATATATTGACATGTTTTTTTTTTTGCAAAATGCAAATTTAGGTTTTACTTTCTTATATAACTTACAAATATGCGTTTTATGATTATATATATATATATATATACATGGATCTATTCTAGTTAAACTTGAAATATAACTACATGGATTTGAATTAAAATTTTCCTCACAATTTTGTGAATGTCTGAAAATATCTAGGATTAAATTATTGCATTCAGAGCTACATAAATATTAATAACACTACTTCTCAATATAGCTGTATCATTATTTATGAAATGGGATATTATAATTATTTAAAAATTGTTTAATATTTATTTGTAACATATTTTGATACTAAAGGTAGCAAATAGCTCATTTTTTCTGTTCTTTAATTTAATTGTTTTAACCACCAATAAAATAGATGGACTAATTTACACAGTTGGAGAATAAATTTTTGGAAATAGTTCGGTTAGTAAGTCAACAAGGGGGCGTTCCTGTTAATATTTCAATATTAATTAATTAACTTTATTTAATTATTAAAATATACTATTAAAAATTCATTAATTATGAATTTTATTATTATTATTTTGAGGTTATTATAATTAATAATACAATTTAACAATTAATGAGTTTATTATTAATAATAAGAATAGAATTTTGACAATTACCAGCACAAATTTAAAAAACGTTTACTTTACGCTATATTCACTGCAATGAGTTATTTATATAATATATGGTTATTTAAGTAATTTTAATTATTATTCTTCCTATAAATATTGATAATCATTATATTATTATAATTGCTTTCATATTCTTTTAATTCAGTCTGTCAGAAAAAAGACTCATAAAATTGCATCATTAAAATGAAAGAGCACCATTTCTCCAACACAGGAGAAAGGAGCAGCATGGGACTAATATAAGGAGCGCCATTTTCATGGACGATCAAATCAGACTGGTTTTTCTTTTACGTTACGTTAAGATAGTATTTCTCAAGCGTTATGAGAACACGTCCCAGTAAATTATTATTTTTTTATAAAACGTGAGCCCAATGCACACACAAACAAATGCACACACAGACTCGTGAATAACTCCATCCATTTTTTTTAAAATTTCATACATTAAACCACCATAAGTATGAACAATTAATTACGGCATAATCATAAAGGACATCAGAACACACCTTCTATCAATGTACATTTTGTTGACATAATTCCTTGCCGTTTGATGATTGGCAATTGCAACACCGATGTCAGTTCTTCGGTTTTAAGACCAGAGGGGGCACATTATTGTAATCGACTTGCTGGCACTTTTTATGACTGGTCGTAATGAGCGGAATAATTTTTCTCTAAAGCTAAAAAATGTGGATGTCTGAAACTTCTCGATTAATCATTCATGAATATTTTCATATTTAAAAATGCATGGCTTGGTAAATGACACTTTCTACACAGGTGCTATTGATGAGTCCTAGTCTTGAACTTTCCGACGTATCTACAACTCTTATTCTACTCTGAATATTTCCACTATAAAATATTCACTCATGAGAAATTGCTTAAAAAACTAAAACGGAAAAGTTCAGGGGACTCCCTAGCGGCCCGATATAACTGATGCCAGGGTCTCAGTATAACTGATGCCGAACTGACCCTTAACGCTGAAGGCCGGGGCCTGGTATAACCTGAGGCCGGGGCCCTCGGTCGCGGTACCGGCGCCGATCCTCAAACTGATGCCAAGGCCCAGTACCGGTTAAAAAACACTACGTTTGATGATCTTCAAACATGCCTCCATAATGTACATATCCACAGTACGAATGCAAACCGGACGAGTATAAGGGAGAAGTAGTATTATAAGAGAATGTAGTTACAACTTCAAAAACTAGAGCGATTATGAGTATATAGTATGTTATGCATTGTACAGACACGTGAATATTATGTTGCGGTTGCTCTGTACTAAGCGGTTCGTTGCAATAAAAATATAATTCTTTTATTAGGTGTGTATATATATGCGTTGTTTAAAGAAATTTCAAATACAGTCGGACATAGTTATATAAATATTTAGTAATCATTGGTAAAATATATAGGTCTAGAGCAACAAATGAGAATACTTACAATGAATGTATTTGCCAGGATAACGATAATCTTCATCGTACCTTATCTAGACAAATAAGAGCATGCATCGCTTCCGTGGGGAGGGTCCCATGCATCTCTAGTGCATTTGTCTTCAACGGACAACATTACCAACAAACCAGTGGCTTAGCTATGAGCAACCCACTTTCACCAATCCTTTGTGACATATATATGCATTTCTTCGAATCTGACGTCCTCAACTCTATCAAGTTCAAACTCTGGGTTCGCTACATGGATGACATTTTTATTATGTGGGACGGTCCTCCAGATCAAATCTCAACACTCCTTCCCACCATCAATACTTTGGATCCTTCGCTTAATTTCTCCCTCGCAATTGAAGAAGATGATTCCCTTCACTTTTTGGATATACAGATTAATAAACATCATAACTATTTCGATACTTCGGTGTACCGCAAGCCTTTCAGAGTTGCTCTCCATCCACTTAATCTTTCTTTCCACCCGTATCAACAAAAAATGTCCGCCTTCTACACCTATGTCTTCCGGGCTCTACAGTTCTGTTCGTCAATGGACTCCTTATCTGATGAAATTTCTTTGCGTAAGACCATCGCTCGCATCCGTGGGTACTGTCCCAGCATTATCGATGCTGCCGTTTTCAAATTCTCAAAACGTTCTTACAGTACATCTCTTAGTCGAATATCTTCAAATAATTACATTGGCTTCGTAACACTCCCTTACGTGTACAAACTTAGCTCCGCCATTGCCAAAGTCCTTCGGCAAGCCAAATTCAAAGTTACCTTCTCGCCTATTAACAAGATTTTGCCCTCTAGACTCAAAGATAACATTTCCGCACTCCAACGCTGGGGCGTGTATCAAATTTTTTGCCAGTGCGGACTTTCCTACATCGGACGGACAAAACGTGCCCTCATGCATCGGTTGAAAGAACATCGCCGATACGTTGAGAAAGGTGAGGTGCACAAATCATCCATTGCTGTTCACAGCCACGAACACAACCATCGCTTTAACTTTTTTGACGCTCGTATCATCCACCAGCCTCATTCACCACTTGAACTGGACTTCGCCGAAGCTTTCTTCATTAACATGTTTCGTGATTCAATTGTGAATGACCACAGCTCAATTCCTTCCTTCAGCTCAGCTTGGCGAAATGTACTCCACCAAATTTCTTCTGATATTAGTCCATAGTCCCGTCATAATTGCCACCCTTACTAACAGACAGCCAACTTTTCCACAATTTGGTAATTTCTGGGAGGAGTGGCCGCACCACAAAAACACGTATTACATCATTTCCTACTTTTGGTAGTCAACATTTCACTTCATAACTCAACTCTGGTTACATCCGCTAATCAAGCTCGTTTGTTGACAATATTCTACGGTGTTCACTCCCGAAGAAGGGCGAACATCTATCGCCCGAAACGCGTATATTGAACTCAATCTTGACATAAATACGCTTCTAAAACGTTGTTTTTTGTGTCTTATTTACTTTCTTGAAATGTTTTTTACCACATATTACATTGGATTTTCTGCGTGTGTCAAGAACAGGGAGAATAAAATATTACCTGTTTGAAGAACATTTGCAAAACACTTTTAACGATAGTTAGACTGAATAAATTAAATTTGATATGTCTGTTAATATTCAGGCAAAATAGTTTAATTTCTCAGTGGTGTTCACTAGTGTGTCTAGCTTTTTTTAGCCCAACAAATTATTTTTTTTTTAAATTATAAAGTGCTAAAGATATTTTCTGGCTTTTAAGTACCGACCTTGGGAGTTCCAACTAATCAAGTACGTCAACCTTGCCTTTCTACATTTTCCGGTATGCACACATAAAATTGAAGCAAGATAAGGGCGGAATTATCTTTCTTTGCATTGTACTTTTATCGTAAAAACCACCTTTCGAACGAGAAGCATTAAAACCCTGTTGATAAGATAACACTTTCAAGGATTTTATCTCTGGACTTTATCTGAAGGATTACTTGCAGAAAATATAACTATGATTTCATAGGCGTAGAGTTTTGAAAATTATTGGAGGGGGGAGGGGCTTGGGGTCCGGGAGTAGAGATTTTCTTTAATTAATATATATGGCTCATATATATACATACAGGGTGTCCCAGAAGGTCGTTTCCAAATTTCTAGGGGTTGTAGAGGACAAATGAAACGTATCGGCCAATGGAACGCATGTCCGAAACGGAACCGGTTTCTCAATAGAGTGAATTTAGTGTATACGTCCACCTCGCGGCTGCGTAACCAATTACATCAATTAAAATATTTTTTCCACACAGAATTTAAGTGATTCACCTAATAACACAGCAGAGACAAAAACATCCGGAATTCCCTTTTCTGATCCGGATCTGTGTACCACATAGTCAGCAATAAGCATAAAAGTGCCTTTTTTAGCACACTGGAAATGAATTGTGAACTGCTCATATATGTTAAGGTAGAGGACATGAAAATTGGCAAACAAGAAATCAATTATTGAAGATTGCAGCATACTGAACAGATTTAATACTGGAAGTGATCATCGAATGGTGAGATGTAAAATGCACTTAAATACTAAACTAGAAAGGCAGAAGCTCATTAGGAAACAAGTATGTAAGAGGGTGGATTTAAAGAAATTAAAAGAAAATACCGAGGCATTCAAGTTGGAATTAAAAAATCGCTTTTCTGCACTGGAAGGACTTATTGAAGAAGTTGACATCTCAGAAGCAAATGAAAACATTGTTAAGACAATAATTGAAACTGCTGGGGAAATTGGTGGTGTAATATGTAAAAAGCAGAATAGCAAATTATCTGAGAAGACGAAACAACTCATGAAAAGGCGAAGACTTATGAAGGTGGACAATCAAAATACCAGTCGCAAGATCGAGTATGTAGAACTTTGCAAAACTTTGCGCAAAAACATGAAAGAAGATATAAGAAAATTCAATTGTGAGTTAGTAAGGAAGGCCATTGAAAGCAACAAGAGCCTTAGGGTTGTTAAAGGGAGTTTGTCTATTGGGAAGAAACACATCATTGCATTAAAAGGAGAGGATGGCACTGTAACAAGAAATAGGGAAGAAATACTTAGAAGAGTTGAAGAATTCTACAGAAAGCTGTATGAGGGAAACAGTGGATTAAACGAAGACTCTGAGATAGTCGAAGGAACAGCTCCTAAAATCTTAAAAGAAGAAGTAGCATTTGCAATAAAAAGTATGAAGAAAGGAAGATCCCCTGGCGATGATGGCATTACATTAGATATCTTAAAAGAAGCTGGAGAACATGTAGAAGACATACTCGCAAAATTCTTTACCAAATGCCTCAACAGTGGTAACATACCAAACCAATGGGATTCTGCAACAGTAATTCTTTTGCATAAAAAAGGTGATAAAGAGGATTTAAAAAATTACCGACCAATTAGCTTGTTACCTGCTATTTATAAAATCTTCACAAAAGTGCTAACACATCGCCTGCAGAAAAAATTAGATGCAGCTCAACCAAGAGAACAAGCTGGATTTCGAAGTGGATTCAGTACAGTGGACCATATTCAAGTATTAAGAGAATTAATTGAAAGAACACATGAATATGAACTTCCATTGTGTGTGGCATTTATTGACTATGAGAAGGCCTTTGACTCTATTAAAACATCAGCAGTCATCAACTCTTTAAGATCAGCAGACATCGAGGATGTGTACATTGACATGGTGAAATGTGTGTATAAAAATGCAAGTGCAAAATTTCGGTTACATAAAGATACCAAAACTATTAAAATTGGTAAAGGTGTGAGGCAGGGAGATACCATTTCTCCAAAACTTTTTACTTCAGCTTTACAGATGATTTTTCAGCAGATAAATTGGAATAACAGGGGAATAAAAATAAATGGTGAATATTTAAATCATTTGCGGTTTGCTGATGACATTGTTATTTTTTCAACGAACCCATCAGAACTCCAAGACATGGTACAGGAGCTCTCAACTAGAAGTAAAGAAGTTGGACTCAAGATGAACCTACAAAAAACTAAGATCATGTTCAATAATTTCGTAGAGGAAACAAAAATACAAGTTGACAACACTGAGCTAGAAATTGCTGATTATGGATGGCAACATTATGAAAGAACTCAACAGATGTATTAAACTTGGCTGGAGTGCATTTGGAAGAAACAGTTTTATCCTGAAGGGGAAATTGCCTTTGTGTCTAAAAAGAAAGGTCTTCAACCAGTGTGTATTGCCAGTCCTCTCTTATGGATCAGAGACATGGAGTCTAACAGTTGGAGCAATACGAAAGTTACAGACAACGCAAAGGAGCATGGAGAGGTGCATGCTTGGAATAACTAGGAGAGATCGAAAAAGGAACACTTGGGTGAGAGAGCAAACTAGAGTAGAGGACATCATTGTTAAAGTAAAAGGGCTGAAATGGCGATGGGCTGGGCATATTGCAAGAAGAACTGATCAACGATGGACAACAGAAATTCTGAACTGGATTCCAAGAGACCACCGAAGACCTAGAAAACGTCCTCAAACTAGATGGGTGGATGAAATAAGAAAACAGGTTGGGGTTACGTTGAAGCGGATTGCTCAGGATAGACTTGTGTGGAAAGAAAGCATTTGAGAGACCTTCATCCAGCAGTGGATAGATAATGGTTGAATATGATGATGATGATATATATACAGTAGTGGACAAAATTGTGGAAACCCTTTGAAAAAAGATTATTTTAGAGGTTTGATGGCTAATAACACCACTTTTTTTTGTACCAATACTATAAAATTATATATCATTGGAAAGGTAATTTAATCAAGATTGTAATGCAATAACATTTATGAATCGTATTTTAATAGAACAGCATTCATAAAGAAGAAAGGTGATATACATAGAAAAAATGAGATATACAAAAATGTTCACCATACCAGTTAATACTTAGTTGGGTAACCTTTAGCCTTAATTACGGCCTTACAACGCTTTCCCATGGAGTGAACCAAGTTCTTTAGA
>QLNU02003225.1:52193343-52228249 GCA_006491805.2 Dysdera silvatica | reverse complement strand
AATTACAGGCCAATCGTATTGATCAGAATAAGATAGAAACAGGAAAGAAAATAACTTTCCGGGGAACATGAAGCCCGCGGCGAACAGAGGAAACTAATTATGGAAAATCGGTAAGAAATGTGAGAAAAAGTTATTGCTTAAGAACTTGGGTAATGAAAACTCTTCGCAACGGTGTCGATGCATTCGTAGTATATGTTGTAGCACTTTGTACGAATATGCCTCCAGATATACGAGACTATGAAAATGGAAGTAGGAAAAACTGAATTATTGCCTACTTCTTACTTTTTCGTATATAAGAATGTATTTTAATTCCATATTGATGATTCTACCCGAGTTGCCTCGTATAGTTTAATTTCAAAATATTATCTTGATGCGAAGGATATAACTATAAAAAAGAAATGGAAGAATAGAATGAAAACAATTCTTTAAATACTTGTTGGCAAGTCAAGACTTTTTGTCAGGAAATTTGGCGCCAAATTGGCACCGAATTTCTAAACTTTCCTAACCCAGGGTTTAACACGTTGATTCATATAGTTTTTGCCCCTCACGTATGGGTGGCACAAACTACAGCTTTTTTTTGTTTTAGGAGAAAGCTTAACACGTTAAGGTGTCAGTCGCATCCTTTTCTCAGACTTAAAACTAGGAGCGGATACAGGCTTTCATTTGGGGGGTTAAGGACAGAATTTGCCATGGTCTTGGAATAACACCCTTCATTTATCATGAAAGTTGGAATTTTTTACAGTAAACAGCGGCCTTAAAAAATGTTAAGTGATGGGTCGTTGTTAATAAAAACAAAGTATTTTGTTATCCAATTGGGAACTTGATTTCCCTGAGCTCCGACTTTTCCTGCGATACAGCAAACGGTTCGGGTTTAGCACTCTCCGTTCTTACATAAAAAGGTTAAACACTGGTAAAATATTTTTACCACTATTTTACATACTATTTTACCAGTGTTTAACCTTTTTATGTAATTTCCTCCCTGGTACCCTGTATTTTATTTCTACTCTCCGTTCTGTTGGTAATGCTACCCAAAGTCACATTTATGCTAGCTATTTTACATTTACACTGTTTTTTTAACGAAGATCAGTTTAATATTTTACTTCAATATTTAAACTACAAATATACTGAGTTATTTAAAAAATAAATTACATAAAATCATTAAAGTGTGGTGTATGCAGACGTTGACTCAACTTTTCGATAGATAATCATATTTTTTTGAGTCTTTGTATGAGAAGAGAAGTAAATGAAAAGATAAAACGTTAAGAGTGTAAAACATCGGCAGAAAATAATTTTAGATATAACAAAAAATGAAAGATTAAGGTTAATATGTGGAAATTGATGAAATAATGAAAAAAAAGGAAATTCAATAAAACCACAGGTAAAAAAACTGAAAGGGCGAAAAGTGATAGAGTTCATGATTAATAGCACACACATATAAGTAAGACATCTAAAGATGGCGCCTACATTTCGGCTTTCCTCTACTTAATATAGAAAATAATAATTTTCAAAGAAAAGATATGTAGATTCACATAAACACATGCATATATATATCTTAGCAACTGTTTCCTTCTAAATTTATTTCGTCGCTTCAAAATTTATTTGACAAACAAGTTTATTATTTATTTTTTAACAAAATTTCTTATTTTCGTCCATTTTTAATATTCATTTTGGAAGGAAATAGAAAAAGTCAGCAATTTTTTGAGTCCAGTGCTTCTATTTCCCTTTCAAATCATTTTTTTGGAGTATCATTAGATAGCAAGGCCGAGTTTGAATTCGTATTTTTTGCATGATTGAAACACATAAATATGTACAGAAATAACATCATCACCACTGATGCATCTGTAATGATTTGAAAATGTTATCAGAATAAATTTAATATTAGTCTCTTGTGACACTATTAAAATAAATATTGAAAGAAAATGATTCATCGCGGTAAAAAATGTACATTTTCTGTCATCGGATTGAAATGAAGAAGTGTTGCAGTTATTTTTATAAATAATTGCGATTTCTAATTTATGTTTCTTAGGGAATAGCAACCATAAAGTTTAATTTTAAATTTTTGTACATGTTCATTATCTCCACTGGAGCATTTAGACACTCAAATAGAAAGACGTCAACAATGCGATACTTGGCAGAGCAAACTGTTTTAAGACGTGAGGGATCATTTACATATTAAACGAAGAAATTTGTAATTTGTTTTGTCATTTTAAGAACGTTTTTTCAGAATCCCAATAAATAATCCTCTATGTGTGTGGGTGCTTTTAAGGGGGATATATTTCTTCCACATGCACCGCTAGATATCGCGAGTATTGATATATAATTCAGCAATCATGTGTATGTGATGCATGTATTGACATACAAGTTAGCAAACGTGTGCCTGATACATCCTTTGATATAAAATTTAGCATGCATGCGTTTATTGCATTCACTAGTATACAATTTATCAAGCATATGTATAATGCATGCATTGATTTACAATTTAGCAAGCATGTCTGCACTGCATGCATTGATAGGCAATGTATATATCTATTAATATATTATAAATCCCTATAAAAACTTTTCGGACTCCACAATAGAAATATTACTTGTTCCCTTTACGGGTTTCTTTTGTTGTTGCCACTTGGGATACCAAGAAACGAAGACTTAATAATTATAGTTTGCAAAATCGGCGAGGTCACAAATTATTTTCTTTTCATTTGTGTTTTGGCAATGTCAACTTCATACTTCACATTTTTATAACTACTCTATGGTATTTAACTTTGTGTATTTGGCAACAATATACGTTATTGCGTTTCTTGGTAACACAAGTGGCAAAAACAAAATAAGCCTAACGTAAAATAAAGAAGTAGTAGAAGCCTATTTGATTAACGAATAACTGGAATTTGCTGTAATAGACATTTGTTATTAGATGGTCAAGTTTCAAAATCCATTTGTCGCCGTGGATAGTACAAGGCTTGTAGCCAAAAGAATGGGGTCAGGCGAAGAACATATGGAGCACAGGGCACCAGGGGTGTGTTCCATATATTTATATATATAATGTAGCTGGATGTGGCAACTGGGGCACAATCATGTGGCAATTGGAGCGCAAGCATGGGGCAATTGGAGCACAAGCATGGGGCAATTGGAGCACAAGCATGGGATAACTGTGTGCGCGCCCTGCTAGCTCCGACTTGGATATAGGCCTGAAAAGTACCTTCTTTTACAGGCCCATTCTGGTTGGGTCCAGAGATAGAAAATGTGTGTGTGTGCGCGAGCGTATGTGTTAGTATGTGTGTGATTTTCTCTCGCTCTCTTTCTCTAACTCTCTCTGTCTTGTTTCATGGTCCTACAGTGTGCAATCAAACTAACATCATACTTAAATAGTTAGGTGCAAGGGGTACAAGAGCACTCTCTAAATTCAGGTATATTTCATACATAAAACGTTAAAATAATGCTCAAATACATAAAACATAGTCATATTTGTGCAATTAAAATCTGATTTTTATTAAATTTAGAAAATAGAATCATTATAATCAGTACTGACGTCATCCAAGTAACTGACCACTTAGAAGACGCTGTTTGCTTGGCGAGAAATTTGGCGAGAGGAATTTTGGCAACTGGTTTTTCTGCATTCCAAATTTGGCGATAGATTGCTGAATAATATTGAGAGCTACCCCATTTTTCGCCAATTTGCAAATGAATATTAACAGCATGAACAAAATGAGATTAACAGCAACGCCCCTGGTGGCGTAAACCTGATTCTTTTATAGTTGTATATCATGAAGTATATTTCATTTATAGAAGAAAAAGGAAAGTGAAGCGAAAGGTATTTCTTAAGCAATCAACTCTTCTTTTTTAATAAGCAAATATGAATCATATTATGTACAACGTATTTCCCTATAATAAAAAGCAGAACAAATGAGGAAAAATATGCTCTAAACATAGTTACCAAAATCAAATATATTTTTGTAGAAAATTATAACACCCAGTAAGTTTCTGCACATTACCTTTCGGTGTTATTGGCATCATGGCAATACAGCCGACAATTTTAATTAATACATTTCTGGATTTATATGAGATTAACTCCTGATGTAGTTGTGACCGTAATGTGAAACAACATGTCCATATTTAATAGAATTCTCCTTATTTTAATCAGCAACTTTTAAAGCATTCTCTTGAGCACCTGGTTTTTAAATTAAATTTTCCGAATTAAGCTAGCGGATTTGAATAACGGGTGGAAGAGTGAGCAATTTTAAAGCAATTTCCAGACCTCACATAAATGAATAATGTGCTGGATTTAGAAAGTTCATTTCGCTTCGTTGTAAATTAATTTAACGACTTTATTTGAGTTAAATATGATTTGCTAGTAAATGGAAACGAGCATTTGTAGAATTTTCTTGTTTTTTTTTACGAATTTCCTGCGAAATTTGTAAGACAGCTATATGAAATCCATTTCAACTGTTTTCTTTTAAAACAAAATTTGACATTTTTAATTTTAAAAAAATTATTTCATAGCGGTTTGTGAAATGGTACATGCACCGTTTTCCAAAAAACTGTTGCAGCCGGCAGTTGGTTCCGTCTTATGGACGCAACAGTTTTTACGAAAGTATATATTTAGAGTTAATTATTGTCGCAACTGCGGTTTTATTCGTCAAGTACCCAAAGAAAAAATTCCGTAACACTAGTTAATACTAAGGGTGGATCCAGCGAGGGTTGCAGGGGACGATCGCCCCTCCCTCAGGGTAAACTAGAAAAAATATAAGAAAAATATTTTATATGTATGTAAGATATTATTACCCTTCACAGGGATAACACAATTGCCAAATAATGGTCAACACAGAAAAGCCTCCGGGGCGAGATTTTTGTGAGTTTTTCGTGGGGGAATTTATTATACAATAATTTTTGCCACCCACGTATATGTAGCTCAAACTAGAGCTTATGTAATTTTGGAGAAAAAGAGACGCTTTCCCCATCCTGGATTCGAACCAGGGTCCCTCCGTTTAGCCCGGAGTGTCTTGGACCGCTAGACGAATGAGGACAGGAAACAACGCTCTTTTTCTCCGTATATAAAGATGTATGTTCCTGTCCTCGTTCATCTAGCGATCTAAGACACTCCGGGCTAAACGTGGGGACCCTGGTTCGAATCCAGGATGGGGGTGGCGGTGGCGTCTCTTTTTCTCCAAAAACAAAAAATCTTTAGTTTAGAGCTTTATACACGTGGGAGGCAAAAATGATTGTATGATATTTTATATATTGTTTTTTCCTTCTGTAATGAACAAAAGTCTTACACTGGTGTCCAAATTCTCTAAGTCTTCAAGAAATGCGATCCAGACGTTTTTCCATTAGTCTACAGGCTTTTCGCCCATCAAACTACGTTTTCAGTAAGTGTTGCTTCAGTTGAGTATAGTCCTTTATCGTTGAAGCGCCTTAAAACTTGACTTCAAACGCGGATGAACGAAGACGGACTTTTGATACACATCCATATAGAGATATTCATATTGATGTAAGTAAAATTATTGATAAATTTTTTAAAAGAGACACAAAGGTGGCTTGACTTTGCATTATAAACTTAATTTTTTTTAAAAGTTGCTTGTTATAAAAAAAGTAAAACAATTACGAAGTTTTTGCAGTTTAAATTTAAACCTTTTCTAGTAATCACATTGTAATTTATCGTTTTAGTTAGTATATACGTCTTCTTCACTAGCTTATCCTTCTGTCATACTTAAACTACATGGTTTAGCGTAGATCATAGTTATTTAAAGAAAAGCCCAAATTAAATATCTTGTTGATCATAAAGGAAGGCTAGCACCGTAATAACATTTACTTAAAAACAATTTTACAGTTCAAAACTAAACATTTTCCCGGTGAGAAGGCCCCCGAAACCTTCACCCCCTTAAGTAATCACTTTCTAGATCCGCCCCTGGCTAATACTTGTTTTACGGTTTATACTACAGATTATTCTTTACATTGTACATTAGTTATTATACTTTAGATTCCCTTTTACTCGTACTATGTTTGTGAATGAAATTATTTGCCTATGGGGGAACATTTTCCATGCTGGAATACATAGACAACATAATATTCACATAAACTTGTATTTTTCATCACAAGACCATACTACAGGTCATTCGGGACCAAAAGCTTAACATGAGCCTCGAATTGAAAAATCCTTTATACACAACCGAGTTCTCTGGTTGTTGAATCTGAAGCGAGATGTTTGCAACTCGCAACCACCAAGTTTACAACTCGAAACCACCAAGTTTACAACTCAAAACCGCCAAGTTTACAACTCAAAACCGCCAAGTTTACAACTTGAAACCTATCGAACACGAAGTTGAAAGAACTCGCTTTTCTCAACCGAGTGGCTCCAAAAGCAACGGTCATGCCCACCAGACAAATATGGCGCGTTTAGCAACTGTGAATCAAAATACACAGCATTTGTGGATCAGAATACAAAACAGTTGCATATCGAAATCCTAAGCATTAATTTTAGTCTGATATTATACGTAGTGCATGTTATTCTGATACCTTTTCTAACTGCATTTAAAACTTGTTACGAAATCACTGACGTACACCGGAGTCCAAAAGCCAAGTATTGTATTGGACGGAACATTGATCAAGTAACGAACCTAATGAAATGGTTCCCTTGAGGTCAGTGTCGTCGGAAAATGGAATCAAACCCTCCACTGAATATCAAAATACATTATTTTCTTTAACTGCGCATCACATAATCTTCTTTACAGCCACTTCAGCACCTCATAACCATTTGAGACCCCCATGAGTTTTTAATTGTTACGCTGCCGCATAAGAAGACAATGAGTGCCGTAAATAAATTCAAAAAATCATACTTCTGAAAACAGTTTATGACATATACCTTTAGTTATACATTATATTCATTATATAAAAATTTTTAGTTGTACATTATTTGCCTTTGGTTATACATTATATACTTTAATAGAGGGTGTTTACACATTTTTAGAACGATTTTGGAGCCATTTTTTTAATGTTTAAAATGTAAAGATTATTTTTTTAAATATTCCATCTGATAACCTTGTTTCTGAACTATAAGTCTGCATCATGTTTTCCACGATAGAAGGGTTTTTTGCAACATTTCCAGAGGTACTGCTTGTCATTGTTGTTCCACAACTTTCCAAAGTCCATCAATGGTAGTAGGTTTGCGCTTAGAGAGAGCTCTTTTCAGCGGACCAAAGGCACAATAGTTCATAGGAGAAACAACAGGGGACTTCTCAGGAATATGTTGAAACGGAATACATGCAATAGCTGTATTAATTTTCATTTTTTCAAGGAATGCAGTGGTAGTTTTTGAGGTATGACTGCTGGCTTTACCTCATTGCAGTTTTATACTCTGAAAATCGTCGTGATAAAGAAATAGAATTTCTTCTGTAAATATTGGATGCAAAAAATTCTCCTGATAATATGATGAGTTGATTTTAACCTTTTTTTCCACTTTTTTATTTTTAATTTCCCATTGTAAGAGAAACCTGCGACAATCATAAAGTCTTTACTGAAGCTTTCTTTGCATTCTCGGAACCAAGTTTGGACATTTTTTTTCTTCTCACTTGCGACAGAAATGGATATCTTTTTGTTACAATTATTTAGGTGAACTTATGCTTCATCAAGGGTAACAACTTATTTCCATATATCTCCTTCTAAGTAATTTTCATACAGGACTCTGCAACATGTTTTGCGTTGAACCACATGTCTCGACAAAAGACGGTGAAGATTATGTTTTTTAGCTTTTTTAAGTTATAAATCTTGGTTTATTATTTTATTTACTGTTGCTACAGAAGTTCTTAAAGAGTTTGCAATTGATTTCTGCGTCGGGGGATTTTCTCTTGTTACCAGTGATCTCACTTTAGAAATATTTGCAACAGTACGTGCCTTGTTCGGGTATTCATTTGGAGTCCTCTTTTTATGTAGAAGTTCTGATTGACGGTCTTTCCTTTTTCAATTAATAATGTTGCTTATTTTGCACTTAGAAATCTTTATACCATGCGTTTCACAACGTTTTTAATAATGGAATAAGAATATTTCTCTTCGGAAAGCGCAAAAACGTATCCTTCGACCCACAGCTTGTTTACAGGCGCCATTTTGAATGAAAAATGAATTTGAAAGTAGCAGACGATAATCTTAATTTGAAATAACATGTTGCCAGATCCATTTTCCCACAAAATGTTTTCATTTTTTAATCATCTATTGAAATCGTTCTAAAAATGTGTAAGCACTCTCTGTAGTTATACGTTATGTACCTTTATTGGTATGCTATATATCTTTAGTTACACATTTAGATATGTATTTTATACATTTAGTTACACATTATGTAATTTTATATAATTATGCATTATATACCTTTAGTCACCTTAGGTCCTTGGAAAACACTTGAAAGTAAATGAAAGAAACTAACCAAATTCACCATAGAGTGTGAATTTACAAAATAATTATAATCTGTTCAAACCGCGAAACTTGCTGAAGGGTATAAAGAGTGAATAATATATTAATTATATACAGAGATGGTGTGTGTTGTTGAAAACATTCTGGTATATAAGCTATAGTAATCCCCTCAATTAGTTACCTCCAAGAGCGGAGAAAACCCTCGCTAAACGCGGAAAGCTTCAATAATGAAATGTATGTACGTACATCTATGAAGCATTTTAGGAATTGTGGGATTACATCGCTCACCGGCAATAGTAGTTGATTGGAAGAACAATATTGAGAGAGAGAAGTTACTTGTATATATATTGAATTTCTGGCATATGGCTAAAGTGATTAGGTGAGGTGTTGCCACCCTCCCCGGGGTTAACACAATTGCCAGATGGTCAATACACAGCGCCACCTGGTCATGTTTTTTGTAACTTTTGTGAGGAATTTTATAGATAGCACTTTCTGCCACCCGCGCTTAAGATGAAACTAGAGCTTTGTGTACAAGAGAAAAAGAGCCATCACTAGGAACGGGAGTCGAACCAGGGACCCAATGTATATACTCATATATGCAGCTATAATAATAATAATAATACGTTACATGTGAACCTTAAATATGGAGAAAGGGGGAATCGTCTTTCCCTGATGGCCGAGCAGGTGGAGGAACAGTGTGTCATACGTCAAGTTACGTGGAAAATCGTGGGTGGCAGAAATTGTTACGTGGGTAAAGAAAGGAATGGAAGAGAAGAGGAAGTCTTAGCTTGTCGCGAAAAAAGAATGTAGCTATGAGGATACAATGAAATCCCCCACTAACGTATACTTACAAAGAAATTTGTCTTTAAAAGAGGGATTACTGTAAAAGAAGGATATTAGTGTGGAAAAATTTCTCACCGGGGAATTTTTATATGACCGTGAAAACGGGGTGAGGATATCTGAGGTGTGTCCTTTAAGAGTGATTTTATTCCCAATTTGTTGGCAAACGGGAAGGAAATCAGTGAAATATCGTATCAGACTTTATACTTATTGCTTTAGTGTCCAACATCATTATTTCATCTTATAATGAAAATGCGAAATACCAAGGAATATATTTACATGCAGAAGATTATACGCTCGTAAAATAGCAAAGGAAAAAGATTTGAGCCTTCGGAAGCATCAGCAGCAATCCTTCATTACTATTGCGCATGATGAAAACCGGTTGCTGAGACCTCGTTTACGCCTCCGTTAAGGCGGTACTGAGAAACGATTTTTATTTCATTCACCATGTTAACTAAAACCTTACCAGGTGAGGGCGAGTGAAAAACATATGATAAGATATATAATCTCTAAAAAATAGAGGGTCATAAAAGTCAATTCGATTTTCAGATAGTTGAATTTTAAAAATTACAATTTTAACGTTTGATAAATGAAATAATTTTCGTTCTCTTGTTTTTTTCCCAAGGAGGTTCTAATCAATCCAAACAAGACGACATCCTTGGCCCATAAATCACTTGAGAACACTGGATTTTTTAGCTTTTACTTTTGGTTGATTTTTTGTCGGCATCGGAAGGAAGAGGGAAAATCGGCGCATCATTTTGGTGAAAAAAAAAATCGTGAAATAAAATTCTGGAATAAAAATCTGAGTTGCAGGAAGTTAGTTCATACACTTGAATGAAAAAGATGACCTGGTGGAAATAAAAGAATGTTCTAGCACAATCTTGAGCATTTGCTCTTTTTCAGAGGTTCTTTGTTGTCAGTTCGCTCGCGAAAATATTGACAAAAAATTCCTCGAAATTCAAAACTTGGAAATTTATTTATTTTTTTCATAATTTTTTCAAAAATAACTTATGATTATCAGAGCAGAAGCATGTTTGATGCTCTTTGCATCGGACTTTATTTATTTAAAAAAATATATGAATTATTCTCCTGTCCGTTTTATTCCAATGAAATTGAAGAATGCAAAACGAAACTTTAAAATATTTTTTTGTATACTTATCCGCGTTTTTGTAAAATAATTTCAAATACCCAGCTTCATTTTCTTAAGAAATATTTCTGATTACTGAGACGTTGTGCGCTTTTCTATCTTTCATCTCTTACACGAATTGTATTTCGACTCTTTCAATGACTGTCATTTTACTCCTAGATATCGATTTTCCATGGCCCTTTTATTATTCAAACGAAACTGTTTTTTGTGCATAATTTCGGCCCATTTTCTTATTTCATTTGCCTATTTTTCATTGACGTTTTAGCATTTTTTTTTATCTTGGGATGATATACTGTGTATTACTTTTCAGTTGCCACTAAATTCTGCACACATGTCCAGCAGCAAAATCATTCAAGACATTTGAGTTCTGTCAAGATATATTCAAATTTTCTGTCTATTTATTTTTTAAGCTCTTCTTCATAGGCTCACGATCCATTTTAGTTTTCGTACTTTTACATTCTTTTATAATTTCAAGCGGGAATGTCAACTTCATGGAGCCCACAGGTATCTTCGGCCTCGAAAAATATGAGAGCTGATCCCTTCCAAATTTATAGACAATAAATAATGAACTGCTGAACATGATTGAGTGCAAAATACATAACATATAAAATATATTAATATATACGCAAGGGAAATTATTTTTATAGGTATGGACTTTTGACACAGGATATCATGTGATAAGCATGGTAAAAACCATAAACGCAAATGACAGATTCACAATGCGAACATTTGATGAAAGACTGAAATGGACAATTCTGTTACTGACGCATATTTCCGCAAAAGAGCAGCAAACTTGTTGCACATTTTGAAAATGTCTCGAAAGTCCGAACGTATACCAGCAGTGACGGATCATTGGAACTAATATAGGTGCTGTTAGGTTGTAATGTATTAGTGACTGAAATTTGAGGATTAAATTTCATTTTGTTAATACAAAAGCATCTTCATTCCTTCCGTGAACTAATGAATGATTTTATATAGTCATGGCCAAAAATTTTAATTGTCTGTAGAAATACGTGTCCAACGGCCGACACGTTCCTATGCATTTTGCAAAGTAGGTGATATTCCCAAGTGCCCTATTCCAAGATAAGTGGAATACAAATTGGGGTCAATTTGAGCTGACCAGTGGTCGAATAAAAACATAAAATCCTCTGAAACTTGCATTTCCACGACATTATTTAAGAAGAAACCGAAATGTGTAGTCATGAGCTTTCCTGTGTGGCTGCATGTAACAAAATTTGGATCATAAAAAGTGATTTTTCTACAGTATATCCAATTTTTCCAGCTGGTCCTTGGACGCAAAATTATGCATCGCTAATGACTTGTTCTGCTTTAGAAGCAAGCTATTGGACAGTATAAGAATGAATTGCCTTGTTTCTTAGAGAAAAGCCACCGACAATAATCATACATTCTGCTTTCCACAATCGTGCCATGTTAGATGTCGTTTCTTAATAGAAATATATATACTTAAAACTTTATTAGTTCGATTCTTTTGCATAAACCCAAAATTAAAGAAGTGAATTTAAAAGCTTTTCTATGATTCTTTAGCACTTTTTATGAAAGCTGGATGCACAAGTTTACAAGAACCTATCCCCCTTAAATCGCCAAACTAAGTGTTAGCACTACCACGATCTCTCATCTGTCACCTCCAGCTACTACGAACTTTTGTTATGAAGTCGAATTTACTGCATTTGTAGGTTCATTGTTCGTCAACGTGACCAGAATAATATCAACTCTAAGCATGCATGCGTGGAAGACAGAGTAATAAACCAAAAGATGTATTATGGCGAAAGTGCGTATACTTTTTGACTCTTCTACGTATGAACTCATACAGAGATTGCAAAAATAAATTTAGACTTCTTAAAACTAAATCTGCGAAAACTTCCCTTGTAGTCAGGGCCAGACTAGAGCAAAGGCTTGCGGGGGCCGGGCCCGGGCCCCGCGAAAGTAGAGGGCTCAAAAAAATGTATTTTACAATTTTATGTAACGTGACAAAATAATAAATTAATGCAAAAAATATTTCCTTTTTCTTCAGATTTACAATCCGAAACGAATTCGGCGAAATCATGGCCGGTATCTAATTACAACTATTATAACTACTATAACCACAGCTTTGAGAATTGGATAATAAAAGAGCAGAGTTTTCAAAAACAAGAAATTGGTGCGCCAATGTCACACAGTATTCGCTATTTTTTACAAATTTTTTACGACTTCAGCTTTGTAGGTATATCCTTTGACATCAGACACTGACGTGGAAGTAGGAGAGGATTAAAAAGCATACTCTATTTATATACCCTCCATTTTTAAATGGTAATAAGGGTGCTTAAATTTTTCAGATGCATATTTAATACGTACATCAGGGGGTCCCAAAATGTAAGTTGGGCCGAGCCCCCAATATTCATAGTCCGCCCCTGCTTGTAGTAAATAAAATATTCGATTACCTTTATCATCTAAGCAACATTTAACCGCCCCGGATTGCACTAGACTTTATTTCATTATATATATGCGTATGTGTGTGTAGCATTCGAAAAATCAGTGCAGCAAAAATAACAAAATCTGGAAGACCATTAAATAGTAAATCCTAAGTATCAGTCAAACTTCAAAGTAGCTATTCGATTTCGTCTTATGGTAGTTAATGCTGCTTGGACGAGGTTATTTGCCTAAGACCAATTGGACAAGAAGCGGATATTTCGTCTAAATCGACGGGGGTTGTCGTCTGAGCAGTTTTTTGGATCTGTTGGCGCCCAAAAATACCCAAGTCCAGTAAGTCCCAGTCCGCCGCAAGAATAGAAATCGCCCGATTAAGGATCAACGGCTAGGAAAATCCCCGCTATCAATTTCCTGAGCCCGAAAGAACTCCCAAAAGTAGCAGTGATGCCTTGCATTGGGACATTTCTTCTTAAAGGGAAAAATACATATCCCTTTTCCCCTTTTTTTTTTCCATTTCATAAAAAATAATACAATTATATGAAGCTTGGCAACCGTATATAATAAAACTGTAAACTATGAGGAAGAAGAAAAGGGAGCATATAAAATTTAAATGCATAACGTACAATATGAATCCCAATCTACGAAATATTACTACGATGCATATAAATTGACCGTAGAATGAAAAATAGAAGATACGTTTTAATAGGAAATAGTGCATTGTAATAGTAGATATTTCGTTGTAATAATAAATATTGCATTGCAATAGTAAGTATTGAATTGTAATAAATAAGTATAGCATTAAGAAACAATTTTGTCAACTTTTTTAGGCGTAATAATAGTAACAAAGGTGTTATGGCATGGTTAGATGGTGAAACGTTCGTGAAGAATTTTTTTTGCGTCTAGTGGAGCATGATCTCACGACCTTCTACTATCCGGGCAGGTGCTCTTACCAACTTAGCTACAGACGAGTAACACTCAAACCCATACGAACGTAAGTAATAACGAAGGTTATGAAAGTGGTAAAAGCACCTGCCAGGATAGTAGAAGGTCGTGGAATCGTGCCCCATAAGACATAAAAAACATTTCTTTTCTTTACGAACGTTTCACCATCTAACCATGCCATAACATCGGCGTTACTATTACTACGCCTAAAAAACGTTGATAAAATTATTTCTTGATTTAATAAACGTAGTGTTGGACTTGTATAAAAGAAGTATAGAATTTTTCTAATTTTTATTATATTTCCTTGTAATGAGGGAATTGCTGTCGTAATTAGTCTTGATTTGGAGATCTGTCTGTCTGTCTGTCTATCTATCTATCTAGGAGAAGATGGTATTGTAAGCCCCCCCATTTGGTTTTTAATTTTTTTTAGAAATTGATTTAAAAGCATTTTGTGCAAATTTTTATGATAAATTTAACTACCATTATTCATAAAACTTATGTTAAAATATAAAACATTGTGAATAAATTTAAGAATATGAAAAAAAATTAAAATCAAGTCATTTTGTGCGAAAAAGTTTCGTGTTGGTAATATGAGGCCTTAGGATAAATAAATAAATAACTAGTTTAGAAAACTATATAACAAATTTATTTAAACAAACAACATCTTATTCACCTAGCACTCGGCCTAGCACTTTTCGTGGCGTCTTAAATAGAAAGTTGAAACCACTCCTGTAGTGTATATAATATGAGCCCTTTAAACTTTTTTGGGGGCTCATTTTACAACCCTCGCCATATTGTAATTTGAACATTCGTAACTAATCTTCGTTACTTGCAAAATTACATAGTATCTACACAAAAACAATATTTTAAACATTCTTTATCCAATGCAATAATGCACTAGGATGAATTTAAATGAAAAAGTACTGAAAATAAAAGCAAAACACTTACCTTTCGAAGTTTTTCAGAACGCTCTTACGACGAAAGATATTACTAAATAAGTAATCCAAGTCGTTACTGCCAAGTTTAGCGCTCTGTATTAAAGGATAATGAGGGGCTCATAATATATACATGTGTTATATTTTATATGCATATATTATTACAATATATTGTATGCATATATTAATACAATATACTGTATGCATATATTACAATATAGTGTATGCATATATTAATACAATATACTGTATGCATATGTCTAATATATTGTATGCATATCAATACAATATATTGTATGCATATATTACAATATATTGTATGCATATATTTATTATATTGTATGCATATATTACATTGTGCATGCATATATTACAATATATTGTGTATGCATATATTTATTATATTGCATGCATATATTACAAAATGTATATTGTATGTATATATTACAATATATATTGGATGCATATATTATTACAATATATTCAATGCATATATTATTACAATATATTGGATGCATATATTATTATTACAATATATTCAATGCATATATTATTACAATATATTGGATGCATATATTATTATAATATATTCAATGCATATATTATTACAATATATTGGATGCATATATTATTACAAATTTATTTGTAATAATATATGCATGGCCCACAATACCACTTTTCCGCTACGTAAGGAATGGTTAAACGATTGAAAAGAAATGAAAATATTTTTTCAGCTTTGATTTCGCCTACACTCATGCATTCTTTTGACACAATAAATTGCTCCTTTTATAATTCCAAATAATTTTTTCATTTCATCTTTTCAAACGCAATTTATTCATTTTCTAAATTTTCATATTTCTAAATTTTGCTACTTCTTTGTTAAAACGTTTGTTAAAATACCATCTTATTGCTTTGACAGAATAGGTTGTTTCTATAAAATAAAGAAGTGGCTTCGGTATGGCTTTACTACATTCAACAGTTTATTCAGCTAAAATTCCTTAAAAGTCTCACCATTTTCCATGGATTGTCTGGTATATAAAACTACCGAAATTTTCTATCTCCTCAATGGGTTGGTTTTCTAAAGAAGAACACGCAAAGAACTTACACATGTAACTTACCATTAAAGTACGATGATTTACCTTTTCATGGTTTATACCAGGACCTAACTTTTGGCGTATAAGAAGCAGAGAAAGGAAAAATTGCTTCCCATTTAAGCTGAGTTTGAACCAACGACCTCTAGATTACCACTCCAGAAGTGACCATAAACGCTGGGCTCTGGGTACAGCTCTGTAGGACACATTTTGCTTAAGTGTGTTGATCCACTTCTGGTATGAATGTAAGCTGTCACTCGGCGTGGCATAGACTGATAAAGATCCCGGATGGTGTCCTGCGGAATTTCTTGCCAAATTGTCTCCAACTGTCGGGCTAAATCGTCAACATTCCTGGATGGTTGCAATCGCCTTCCCATAGCGTCCCAAATGTGCTCTATGGGAGAGAGATCAGGAGACCTAGATTGCCAAGGAAGTGTTGGGCAAGCTTGAAGACAATTCATAGCAACACGTGCCGTGTGCGGCCGGACATTGTCTTGTTGAAACGTAAGTCCAGGGTGTCGCAAAAGGAACGGTAACACAACCGGTCGTAGAATGTCGTCTACGTACCGCTGTGCTGTAAGTGTGCCAGAAATGACCACCAAAGGGGTCCGGCTATCAAAGGAGATGGCACCCCAGACCATAACGCCCTGTTGTGGGCATGTGTGGCGTGCGATAGTAAGGGCAGGATCCCCACGCTGCCCTGGACGTCTCCAGACACGTCTGCGGTTGTCGTCAGGACACAGTTGGAAACGGGACTCGTCACTAAAGACTATACGTCCCCAGTCAGCGCAGTTCCAAGTTGATCGAGCCCGGCACCACTGTAATCGGACTTGACGGTGTAAAGGCGTGAGAGGTAAGCGGCGTAACGGTCGGCGCGAGCGTAAATTCCGCTCTCTCAGTCGTCTACAGAGGGTCATGTTGGACACATGTGTGCGGGCCACACGTTGGATAGTTGATAACGACGAATCCGGTGCTGTGACAGCTGCTCTGTCTTCCCGTTCTGTTGTGGCCCTAGGTCGACCCGACGCTGACATCTGCCGTTGTTGACCCACTCTTGCCAGCACCGTCCAATCGCCGCATCGCTTCGACCCACATGTCCAGCGATTCTTCGATTCGTCCAACCAGCCTCTTTCAATCCGATAGCACGACCTCTTTCAAACTCTGACATATGCTCGTAATGAGCACGAATCTTTCGGCGAGGCATTGTTACAGTCGACGTAAGATATCCGCAGTCAAAATGCAACAGAAATTTTGACCACATATTGAGAATCGCTCCTTATATACACCTGCTGAATGCGCAGTTCCGATGCGCTGGAGTTCCCGCTATTCATTCATTGGACACCAAATTTTAATCATTTGCATGTTCGGTCAAAATGTCTTTGCATACGAAATTTCATTACAATCGGACAACTTCTTGGTGCGTCGATTTTTTTTTTTTTGTTATAGCGTGTATAACCATTATTTGGCCATTGTGTTATCCCTGAGAAGGGTAATAATATCTTACATCCTTATATACGGAGAAAGAGAGCGTTGTTCCTGTCCTCGTTGGCTTAGTGGCTAAGACACTCCAGGCTCAGCGAAGGACTCTAATTCAACTCTAGGACGGGGACGATGTCTCTTTTTCTCATATTTCTAAAAAAAGCTCTAGCATGAGTTTAAACGTGGGTGTCAAGTTATTAACTATAATTAATTACACTTCTTTTTATATACTGTTATTACGTGTGGTATTGTAGATTTTCTTTTATTTCTTAAAACTGGTCCAGGGTCCGGCGGACTTTTAGGGTTTGCTTGCATTTGGAGGCGTAAAGATAGGTGAACTACGGTTAAGCCAGGGCGTTAAGTTTCTCGGACGAATTCGAACCTATGTTGCTCAAGAAAGTGAACTCCTGACTACGATGAGCAGAGAAGTGGCAAGCGTTATATAATACTATTAAAATCGGACCCACCAGCAAGTGCATTAAGACCATGTTAAAAATTTGCATTGCATGCTTTTGCACTTACTATTATCATAGGCATCGTTTGGAAGCAGGGTTTCGGTTGCTCCCTAGAATTGAAATACAGTAGGACCTCCATAAAACGAACCCGTATAGCGAAATTCTCTATATAGCAAAGTTTTGGTAAATCCCCGTGGTCATTACATATGAAAGTGTTTCTATATAATGAAATTTTTAAAGACCAAAACCGAAAATCAAGTGGCCACGTCAGCGACATTGTGTTTCTTAATACCGTGGGAATACAATACGCACAGTTAAAAAGTCTATTTTTAAACGAAGTCTATTTTTAAATGGTTGAATGTCATTTATGACAAACAGTCCTTTACTGTAAAGCGGGATTTTAATTGTGGTATCATATTGTAATACCCTGGTTCATGAATACATCGTTTCCACATAGCAAATTTTCTATATAACGAAATTTTTTCATGGAACCATCTATTTCCTTAAAGACGCCCTTGACTATTATGTATGTATTTATGTATGTATGTATGTATGTATGTATGTATGTATTTGAATAGAATTGCAGACGGAGCTTCTCCAGCTGCAAGAGAAGTTATTTATATTTATTCTATAATATTTTTTTAATAAGCAAGTGTTGAAATATGATGCATAAATACATTTAAACTGTGTATGCATGTTTCTCATTGATCCACCGTCCTTTTCAAATTCATCTAAAACAGGGTTGTCCAACCTTTTTGGGTAGCGGGCCACTTAAAGAATTTTCACGGATCTTGCGGGGCAGCAATTTAAAAAAAAAAATTAACTTGCATTTAAAAGCCTCCCTTCAAAGTTTCTTGAGTTATTTGCTTGTTCATTTGCGATGTAGAAAGGGATCTCCCATGATATCCACACAATTTTTCCTCTTTCCTGCAGAAAAAAAATCTAAACTTTTTGTTTGGGAATTTTTTTTTATTTCAAACAGTTGTCGGCTGGTTTTCGGCTGACCGGATTAGTACTATTCGTAAGCCGGATTGAGTCCCGCGGGCCGTATGTTGGCAACCCTGATCTAAAACATCAGAGCCCCCATTCATTCGACAAAAAGAATATAAATATAATAATGTAAAATATATTATATCCTTAACTAATATTGGTAATGTTCTATTGTTGGTTATTCACTAATTTAACTCTACATGGGTATATGTATATAATCGCGAAATAGCTAACATTTAAGATTTTCTGCTATCCGTGACCATGCTCGGAAAATGTAAGCTGCGGATAACGTGCTAGCTTAATGAGGTTTATTTGTTTCCTTCATTAAATTTCCAAAATAAGAGCTTAACTCTGCCTCTTCCTTTCCTGTCTAAAAAAAGAGCATTTATTCAAGTAAACCATAACAGAAAAATATTTGCTGACGCTTCATATAGTGCTGTTACATAACATTCCTTCATGATAACACTGCCGAGGGTTTTTTAGAAGTGTTTCGGAACTTAGAAAGGTTGTTTTTATAATACGGCCTACACATTATTTACAAGGATTTTAACATATTAATTAACATTTTTTTCTCATTGAAGCTTTGCTAAGAGTTCAAAGAGTTCATTTATCTAAGAAGAGGGAAAGATTATGGAAAGGAGACGAAAAAGGTTATAAACTTCAACGAGCCTGTTAATACTTTATTATTTTGTTCAGCTTTAAAACGTAATTACACGCTTTATTATATTACTTTAATGATAAACTTCACTTTTAAATTTACGTGTGGAAAATACTTCTTGTGTGAAATTGTTTCTTTCGCTGCCTAAATTAAGTTTAATGGAACGGGCCCTCTGCTCTAATCAAAGCTGTACCCGCGTAGGGAGTTTTTGGGGGAACCCCCACTTCAACAATATTATTAACCGTAAAATGAGATTTTTTATGAGAGAAATTTTGCTTCCACATCAAAATCCATCTCCTTTTCATCAAAATACTCCCCTTTTCCAAATTATGCGTCTGACTTCAATTTAGTGCAAAGATTGAATTAAAAGGGAAACGATGAGTCATTCGTTACTTTCAAAACATATAACAATAGAATTTAAATAATCCGAATTGATTGGAAACGAAAAATATCTGAATAAACGAAAAACCGGATAATTTTTGTGTTATAATGTTGTAAGAGTAAGTTGCAGCTTTGTTCACACACAAGATAAATATCATTTTCCGATGGAGCAGTGGCGTAGGAAGGGAGAGGTTCAGGGGTTTAATCCCCCTTGCATTCGACAACAAAACCCGATATTGTCCTTGAACTTCCATTCGACAACGAAGCACAACGTTGTCTTTGAACTTCCATTCGACAATAAAGCACGATGTTGTCCTTGAGTTTCCGTTCGACAACAAAGCAGGATGTGGTCCTTGAATTTCCATTCAACAATAAAGCACGATATTGTCCTTGAACTTCCATTTGATAACAAAACACTGTGTGGTCCTTAAACTTCCATTCGACAACAAAGCACACTGTTGTCCTCAAACTTCCATTAGATAATAAAGCACGATGTTGTCCTTGAATCCGAAATACTTGATCTTTTTTAAAGTTGCTTTAGCTGCCCCCACAACAAGTTTTGAACTGCTACGCCCTGAACATGAAGAATCGGGATTCGTTAATTGAATTAGTCGAATAATCAGAAGTTGAATAACCGTGGCTTTACTTTTCAATATCTGATTATATTGTACAGTATGGAGGCAAACTGATTTACCATCAGTAAACATACTATTGTTTAATTACGCATCATTAAGGTAATTTCCTTTTTATGAGATATTTACCTGCTGAGAGAGATTTATCAAAGACTCAATAAAGGTAGAATTGGGATAAATACATCCGCATATCTTTTATATAAAGTTGCGTTTGGATATATTCACATGTACATGTATCATATTCACATGTAGTCTACATATAATGGACTCCCTTTACATTAAGACTCTGTCATTATCCATTGCTGCTTAGGCAGATATATAACTGCAAGGCGTATATTTTTCTTGTTGTATATTATTTATAAATAAATATATAACGGGAAATTGGTAGTCTGTAAATACGGTATATATGGTATAAGCTATATATTTGCCTAAAACGAAGTTAAAAAAGATGCAAATATAAATATTTTATCCAAATTTATTTATCGATACTTTCGATTTATATAAATAAATTTATCGATACTTTTGTAAGCTTCCCAGAAAACGGTAAATTTCTAAGAAATAAAGTTAAAATGCACTTCTCAAAAATAAAGTTACAATACATTTCTCAGGAATAAATTACAATGCATTATTCAGAAATAAATTACAATGCATTATTCAGAAATAAAGTTACAATACATTTTTCAGGACATTTACATTTCTTGGAAATAATTGTTAGAAATATTCATGAGACCTTTCTCAGAAATAACAATACTACACGATTATTATAATAGAAAATCTAATACAAAACATTTTTAAAAAATAATTTTATAAGGCAATTCTTCGAAGTAATGCTACAGTTTTTAGCTGAATTTCTTATCTAATATGCGAAATTTATATATGTGTGAGAATTATGCATTTCTGTGCAAAATTTATATATGTGTGAGAATTATGCATTTCTGTGCAAAATTACATATTCTTTTAAGAATGTTACATATTTTTTCAATAAAGTGCATACGTATTTTTAACATATGTTAAACATGCATTTCTTTACATTTCACACGTTAAATATTCATCTCTTTACGTTTCATAAGTTAAATATATATTCCTTTGTAAAAAGAAGAATTTCTTTATAACATATTATGTTATAAAGAAATTCTCATCTTTTATAAAGAAAGTTACGTTCTTTTATAATTTTAAATTCATTTAAAAATAACTGCGTTTTTTGAAGAACTATTCAAATTGAATAATGATATTAACATATTAACTAGCTTAACACATAAAATATTAGTTCAAAATGCACTTTTAAAATCAAGTGTTTTCAATCAAGAACTGCTTTATACACAATTTTTCTTGTTTCTTAACTTAAGACATTATTTGTCTATTAAATATAAATTATTAGTATAAAACTCTTTTATTAACGAATTCTTATATCGTAATTTTATCAGTTTTTTGTTTCCATAATTCAAAACATCGAAGAAAATGTATTTCGTTAACGAATAGTTATATTTAGTTCAATTTGATTTCCAGGAAAGTAATATGGAATGCAATTAAACGAACATAATTTACGAAGACAGATGCATAAAAATACCTTCTAACAAGCTTCGCAAATTTAGAAAGACATAACTTTTCAAATTACTGTATAAAAACTCTAAATAGGATATTGAAATAGCTTTAAAAAATTGTTTTGCCGTTTTCGCGAGCAGAATTTTTACTACTTAAAGGTAGAATTATGAACAATGATCGATAAAAGTAATGGCAATAATCGATATAGGTTAGAAAAGCTAGAATCGAATTTTTAAGGCGGATTCATGTACACCAGTTTTTGTTTGAAGGGCCCAATTGCTATTTCTGAGCAAAATGCACCAGAAAGAGCCATAAAATCATTCCAAGTTGCCAAATGGTACTAAAACTGGATCCACTTTCGGACAGACATAGTACTAGATATATAAAGCTGGCGTTTAGGTGAAACGACCTCATGAATAATCAAATAATATACGATTTCTAAATAGTACTGTTGCATATACCGTATGGGATTATGTTTGGAAAGATGCACTTTATTTAACGTGCTGGCATCGGGTTGCTTTATGAGAAATCGATGCTTTGAGCTGAATCTTCTTCGGGAAAAGATGGAAATTCGGAAAATAGAAATATTCCGGGGATACGTAATCAATTTTATAGCCATGCTTTGGCGTAGAGTGAGGCTGACGCAATTCGGTTTCTGTTTTCTATGGTTAGGGTACTATTCTCAAATTTAAGGCAATAATTTTTTTATTTAAAAATGGCTGAAACGTAAATACTATTTTCCTATTTTAAATGCTGCGTAATTCTCACTTTAGTTCATATTTGAAAGGCTTGACTTGCTAACGATCATGGAGGTATATTTAATTAATTCAAGGATAATTGGGCACAAATGAAGTAAATTTAAATGTTGTTATAATTAAGCTTAACTCTTCGCTTTTTGAGGAGGTAGAGAGTTAATTTAATTAGTTAGTTAAATTTAATTGCAACGCTTTCAGCCAAAGTTCATTAACGCGAAAAGGCTTAACACAAATTACTTTTAACAAGGACTATTTCTTAAATCCTTGATACATTATTTATTAATAGTATTGCGACACATTTTCCGCACTTAGTACTGTTAACACGAAAAAAACCTTTGTCACAGTGAGAGTAAATGATATTCGACGGCAATTGTTCTATATTGTCCTTAAATAATAATTTCAGGAGTTACCTTTCGTGATGAGAAAATTATGACGCATGACTCAATCAGCGAAGTACCGAGGCGGTAACCCAGAGATCGTTAGTTCTAGTCTATATGAGAATGAGGCAGCTTTGCCTTTCTTTGGATATTATGCGTCAACAATTGGTTTTATACTCTCTGCAAAGCTAACCTGGTGCACTGTCAAGATTACCCATTCACGCCCGTTCAACAAGTGTTCGTTCGCAAATTGGCGAAAAATGAGATAGCCCTCAATATTATTAGGCTATTTATCGCCTAATTTGGAATGCAGAAAAACGCGGTTGCCAAAATTCCAGGCGCCAAATTTCCCGCCAAGCGGACGAAGTCCTCTGAGTGGTCAGTTACTTGAATGACATCAGCGCTAGTTATAATGATTCTTTTTCCTAAATTTAATAAATACCAGATTTTAATTACAAACATATGCCTATGTTTTATGTATTTGAGCATTATTTTAATGTTTTATGTCCGAAATGTAGCTTCTATTAACTCTGTTATCCTAATAGACTGTGAACTACATCGCACTGACAGAACCATACTGTTATGCGCCTTGTTAATGTACCAGGTTAGGTTTGCTACGAGTATAGTATGAATCATTAAAAATAGGGAGACAAAATTAATTTCTTTAAAACTTCCATAAAAATTTTTCAGGAGATCCCTTGATTCTGCGCTAGAATGTTTAAAAAATTACTCACAATCCATGCTTGATTAGAGTTTTCGCTTATAATTCAAAGACTTGCGTCTGTCCGTACAAAATGATTAAAACACAAGGCATTTATATGTAATGTGTGTATATGCATGCAGGTATATATGCGTGCATGTGTTGAATTGCTTTTTTGTGGGTTGTTTAAAAGTTATTTATTGGAATTTTTTTATTTGAATAATATAATTAATAATATAATTTTATACCGCAGGTTGTGGTAGTAAATATAGTAAAATTTGAATTATTAGCTTGAGTACAGATAATTTTAATTGTTAAGTCGCCACCTTGGCGACGATTAAGCTGCCACCGCAGCCAAAGTTTACTGAAGAGTGACTAATTGAAGGTTTGACTTTCTCAACTTCAAATCCAAGTTAGATTTCCAAATTCAGAAGGGTTTCAATTCTCAATTCTACATCCAGGTTCGATTCAAATAATAGTATAATATGTGGCCAGGTTCAATTCCTCAAATCAATAAACATGGGTTTGATTTCCAAATTGTTAACTTAGGAAATTAATTTCTTAGTTCAAGTACATCCCAGTTAACAGAAATATAATTAATAATTTATAAAGGCGCGTGATAGATTTGTATAGGGCATAACAAGGTTTTATTTGACAATAACACAGGACAGCCGCATGAGAGCAGACCATGAGTCAATAAGATCAATATCATTAAATGTAAAATGTATTGAATTAAGAGTTTGCACCCTTGGGGCTGCATATCGACATGCACATTTTTGACCTATTAGCTGAAAAACCCCATATCAAGATTACTTAACACATACATAAAATCAAAAATGAGAGAAAATTCAGGTGGGCAAAAGTATATTTAATTCTTCAAAAAATTCTACTTCGACTATAAAATTAGGTCTGACAATATCTAATATAATAAACAAATACCTCATAATAATAATAATTTAAGATAACAAAGCAAAATTTCTTTCTATACAAAGGTTGATTAAATTAAATTGTTAATCTTATGTCAATCTTAAAGCACAGGGTCCATGAAAGCTAAATTCATATCAACCAATTTCACACCACAACGAAATTTTGACAGATAACAAAAAAAAATATAAAAAATGAATCGAAGTACTGGGAGTAAAAATAAAATGGTAAATTAAACAGGAGAAAGTAAAGGAAAATTAATAATTAATACACTGGCCATGCACGTAAATGAGGGAAGGCGGAGGCCCCCTTCCTTTGTAGGAGAGAAATCTTCTACATCATCAACCAATTAAGTTTTGGCAACAAGTGGATGTTTTCTGTGGCTAGAAGTTGGCGGAGGTTTTCCTTTCCTTCGCCAAGGTTACCGTCCTTGCAAGTAGGCGCAAGTGTTGAAGGGGGATAGCGGAATGTCCACTGGTCCCCAACGTATCTATATATATATATTTTCTTTTCAACCCCTTTTCTAAGTGTTGCAGCCACTGGCGTGTAATCTTCTTTGCCAATTTTTCCCCTTTCGCCATGGGAAACTGCTGTCGAATGTCTGACTTGTATTGTCTTCGTTGAAAATTTATTAGTTAACGTACGACTCTGAAACTTAACATTCTTTGTGCATTTCTGGCCTTTGCTGTAAGTTTAATGTGTTGCAGGTTGTGGTTGGAACTCAAAATTTCAGAGGGTTGAGCATTTGAGGGATAAGGGTGTGAAATTACGAGGGATTTTTAGAAAGGGAAGCAAGTAGAAGAACTGAAATTCCAAGAAGGAGGATGTGGGTATATACGAGTGAATTTAAGGGGAATTAGCGTTTTAGGGCTAGAAGCGTTTATAGAAAGAAAATGGCTAAAAATATTTTAAGTGGGATAAAAATTATTTGGCAAAGTAACGTTTAAATTAATCCAAATGGGTTAAACGGTTTTTTTTAATAAGAAAATATCATAATAATTACCTAATTAAATTTTTTATCATCATCTTTGGCAAATGAATATATTTTTCCTTGATTGACAGTAATGAAAAAAATGAAAAACAGACAATTATAGTTAGCAACTCTTCATAAATATTAAGATCACTGATCATATCTTCCTCGCTATACTTTCTTTTATTTTGCTTGGAAAAAAACAAATTTAATATTTAGATTCTTCTTATCTCGCTTAAACGAAGTTGGTAGATTTTAGTTCACATCAGATTGAAACGTTCCCCATTTCTTTTTCTTCATCGCATCCATTATTACTATTATTGTACATACCGTCCCTTTGGTTTTATCTCTGCATGATAAAATTTATTGTTTCTTTTAGTGATATTTCACATTAGGCATTACCTGAAAAGGAAACAAATACCGAGACAGACAGAGTAATAAAAACAAAATAGACATGCTTTGTCTTGCAATTTTTTTATTTATTTATTTTTTTTTATTATTTTATTTTATTATGTGTTAAGTGAAAGGTGCATGGCCGGATTGTTGAGGTTATTTTAATTAATTTAAATATTTAATTTAATTTGTTGAAAAAGGTTATTTTTTTACATAAATTGTCTACACAACACATTCATATTTTTACATGTATGCATGAAGACGTTGTGAATATACGCGATGTAATCTTCAAAATCGAATTGGTTAAATTAATAGTTGCGTAATAAGACTTCCGCTGCATATTATAAGAGACTCTATGAATCAGGTAAATGTTTTTACGCATGTTCATGATGCAGGCCAATAGATTGGCGAGATGGTGCTCTCCGTTATTAAACACAATAAACAAATATTTATTAAAGGTTTATATTAAGTTCTGCTACAGGAATTGTAGATAGATAACGTCTTGTAGATGTATTAAAAGTTAAGCAGATGTTAAGAAGACGTTAAGCAGATATTATACAAAATACTGCTTAAAGCCCTGCTTGAAATTTGACTAAAAATCAGTTACAGTTTTTTGGGATTAGTAGCAACCTTGTGGAGAGGTTGAAAGTCAGAACTAGAATGATGCGTTTTCTGTTCGAAAACTTTTCTGAAATGTTTCGTCTCAGACTGTGATTGGTCAGTTTGCGATGACGAAACACGTTCTGGTCGATCTTATTGGATAGCGGACGTGGAGCGGGATAGACAACGGAATTATCACTGGGATTACAGTGCCTTCTTCGGCAACCACCCTTTCCAATCCCCTTTTTGTTCAATCTACGCTAATGAATTATCATGTGATTGTAAATCTATCCAGCCTGGTGGTCTCTACGGCTAAAACTCGCAATGGAATGGGATCTCTCCGTTTGTTTCTGAATGGAATTTCCCTATACTAAATTGTTGGTGAAGTCTTTTATTTCTAAGAAATGAGACTCTCCTGTTTTTGATGGCCTACTAACCGTAGGAGCAGAATTTAAGTGAGAGAAAAAAGTTCCAATGAGCGTGGGAAGCGGACGGCTGAATGTTGTCTCATCTTCTGCATACGCTCCCCCGTATAGTACGTATAGTCGTTGTATCCCGTATAGTCGTTGTATCTGGATTTATAAGTTACATTAAAGTTTTAATTAAAATAAAGTACGCAAAAGCCATTCTAAAATTCCAAAAAACACTTTAAACTTCTTAAGATAGGAAGCAATCGCAGCAGCCAATGAATCGGCCCAAAGGAGCATTTGATATAGGTACTGTGACTTATTCCCAACTAAACACTTATTAGTTTGGGGTAAATAATGTGCAGCCGAATTTGGCTGATAATAACATTTAAATAAAGTTTGTTATAGCAAGAAATAATTCATATAAAATATATGAATGCCTTAAATACAAAATGTTTTTACTTCTCTGAAAATACATCAATTGGTCTAAAGAGTCAAAATGCAAAAGTACTATAGCAGAGCTTATGCGTTAACCAACGCGGTACTCTAAGAGACAGAAGTATCATGCTTTCGCTTTCGCTTTCTTTTTGGTTTTACGGCTCAAAGACTACAGTGGTCATGCTGCGCCGGGACCTACTGTTTTCCGAGGAATCCGAACCTCTTAAGGCCTGGGGAACCAAACCCCGGACTACAGTGAGCAGTGCGATCTTTATGAGATCTCTGAGTAAGCGTTCTTTTTGCACTGCTGGGAGTCGAACCCGGATTAGCCGCGCAATAGGAGAACGCGTTACCACACTGCGCCACCGCAGGTCAGAAGCATCATGACTTGCAGTCAAAATGAAAATGTGGGCTTGGAGGGCATCTTTTTAAAACGTATATGGTAATCTATATGGTAATGTATCTATATGGTGATCTATATGGTAATGTATCTATATGGTCATCTATATGGTAATGTATCTATATGGTGATCTATATGGTAATGTATCTATATGGTAATGTATCTATATGGTAATGTATTTCTATGGTAATCTATCATATCATCATCATATTCAACCATTATCTATCCACTGCTGGATGAAGGTCTCTCCAAATGCTTTCCACACAAGTCTATCCTGGGCCATTCGTTTCCACGTCACCCCAACCTGTTTTCTTATTTCATCCACCCATCTAGTTTGAGGACGTTTTCTAGGTCTTCGGTGGTCTCTTGGAATCCAGTTCAGAATTTCTGTTGTCCATCGTTGATCAGTTCTTCTTGCAATATGCCCAGCCCATCGCCATTTCAGTCCTTTTACTTTAACAATGATGTCCTCTACTCTAGTTTGCTCTCTCACCCAAGTGTTTCTTTTTCGATCTCTCCTAGTTATTCCAAGCATGCACCTCTCCATGCTCCTTTGCGTTGTCTGTAACTTTCGTATTGCTCCAACTGTTAGACTCCATGTCTCTGATCCATAAGAGAGGACTGGCAATACACACTGGTTGAAGACCTTTCTTTTTAGACACAAAGGCAATTTCCCCTTCAGGATAAAACTGTTTCTTCTATATAGTAATGTATATGGTAACCTATATGGTAATGTATCCATATGGTTATGTATCTATATGATAATGTATCTATATGGTAATCTATATGATAATGTATCTATATGGTAATCTATATGGTAATGTATCCATATGGTTATGTATCTATATGGTAATGTATCCATATGGTTATGTATCTATATGGTAATGTATCCATGGTTATGTATCTATATATAATGTATCCATATGATTATGTATCTATGGTAATGTATCCATATGGTTATGTATCTATATGGTAATGTATCCATATGGTTATGTATCTATGGTAATGTATCCATATGGTAATGTATATGTAACCTATATGGTAATGTATCTATATGGTAATCTATGTGCCATAGTAATGTGTCTATGTGGTAATTCATAGGCTATTGTAATGTATCTATATGGTAATCTATATGATAATGTATTTATATGGTAATCTATATGGTAATCTATATGATAATGTATCTATATGGTAATCTATATGATAATGTATCTATATGGTAATCTATATGATAATGTATCTATATGGTAATCTATATGATAATGTATCTATATGGTAATTCATATATGATAATGTATCTATATGGTAATCTATGATAATGTATCTATATGATAATGTATCTATATGATAATGGCCCATATGATAATGTATCTATATGGTAATCTATATGATAATGTATCTATATGGTAATCTGTATGATAATGTATCTATATGGTAATCTATATGATAATGTATCTATATGGTAATCTATATGATAATGTATCTATATAATAATCTATATGATAATGTATCTATATGGTAATCTATATGATAATGTATCTATATGATATCTCCTTGCTATAATAACGTTTAGATCCTCCACTGATACACACGCTCGCGTAGTGTTACAATTATTTCCCATAGCACGCTGTTTCCAAAACAAATATCCTCCACATTAAATGAAGGATGAGTGCTCTGTAATTATGAAGATCACTGCCGCCCATAATCTTAAATAGTATGAATATTTAATAGTGTTCGGCAGTCTTTCACTTGACTCAGCATTGGCTTTAATAGACTGGGGAAGTACCATTAAGAATTGTGTGCTTGCTGAACCAAACACTTTCCTCGAGTGCGAAAACTAAGCGTCACACCCGAGTTAGTTGACGGACGTTAACTTCAGCCCCTTCTCATAAGTGCTAAATCAGGGGTAATTTCCCCGCAAAAGGGGAAAACGCGAAATGGCGGTTTCAAATTGTGGAACCACTCCTTCACAACTTTTTTAATTCGTCACGCGGATGACGACGATTTTGGTTTTCCTTTGCATGGGAGTCCATATCCAATCAGCCACATAAGCAAAAAGACGTGGCACAACTTAACACACATATAAAATCCATCAGTAAAGGCAGTAAGGCAGATATAAATGTATCAAGATATAAATACGCGATGCCCATATAGCATGTTGAGTTAGATCTCTTTAAAACCACTTCCGGATTAATAGGCCGATGCTTCAACTAGATCCTCCATATATGCTTAGCTGAAACCAGTTTAGACCGCTTATTTTACGCGGAACACCATCCTTTTCGGTAGTCAATTTTGGTTATTGCGTTTTAAACAGTGCTTCAACATTTCCCCGCTGTATACATTTTCTTGTTTAAGTAACAATTATAGTACATTGAAACAATTAATTAATTTAGTTCTTATAACAAAAGAGCTTTCCCAATTTTACCATACTTTGTTTTAAGAACAACCCAATTTTCAAATTGACCAGCCATACAATCCAAGTTCTGACACATCATCACTTCTTGCGTCAATGAATAAAAATGGTGACAATATTTAGTTTTCAGAACTACGACTACGGTTTTGCGCGTATTTTTTCGATTCTTAACTGAATTTCAAAGACAAAAGACGGAGAATCAGATATGATATGTGGATGAAATAAGAAAACAAGTTGAGTTAACATTAAAACGAATTGCTCAGAACAGACGCGTATGAAGGACATGTGGTGAGATTTTTATTCAGTGCATGAACAATATGATGATGATGATGATGGTAATGGTGATATTCAGAGAGAAAGAGACAGATTGAAATGAATAATTGTAATTTTGGAAAACCACGAGTTTACAATGAGTGACACCAAAGTTCTGGTAATAGTAACCAGTAATTAAAACACGTAAAGGAAATGAATATTTTATTTATTCGTTTTCATCTAATTTTAATTTTCCTCTTAATTTTATCGAATGTTTGTATCCTTTAGAAGCAGTGTGCTACAACGTAACTAAAGATTTTAGAAATGGCTGATAGGAGACCGATGTGCCTTTGGTTTATTTATTTTATAATTTTTATATAATCACCTTGCGCTTAATTTTACAGTGAGTTTGAGATATAGACATTATAAAGCTATTTATCAAAAGAATCATGAATAATTTAAAGACATATAGCAATAGTAATGTATTCAGCATATTATTTATTTTTTTATAACATTTAGAGGGGCAATACCTCTTAAATATAAAGGCCTTTTAATTATTTCAATTTTAGAATTAGAAACTGTTTTCATTGACCTGACAGAATCCCTTAAGGATTGAAGGATATTGTTAAAGGATTGTTTAATACAAAAAGTTGAAATACGGTTCGTATCTAAACCTGTGCTTTTGGACAGAGAAAATAAAATGTGCCACGTACTAAAGTAGAAGTGAAAATTAGAGACCCCTGGATCACTGCTTACCGTCATTCATTGTCTCTTTATCGTGTATGCAGATTAACCAGCGAAGTAAATTCCTAAGGAGGGAGTGTATGGGTTATCCAATAAGTTAAGTTTTCAGGACGGTTTAAGCTACGAGATAAAACTCAAAGGTCGGTAGATCCCCTCCATTTTGAGTGCGTGGCAAAATTTTTTTTTCTATTCAAACATCAGGACCTAGAATAAACAGTATGTAAAGTCCAAAAATATTGATTACTCCCTTACAGTGTAGATGTAATGCAAAGGGCATAGAGAGAGACTCTATGGGGATTGCGATTCCATTACCCTCGTGACTATGGATCCGTATTCAGTATGGTTTCAACTGTAACCATTTGTATATGGACCCTATACATAGATTATGCTAACTTCTATAGTTTAATAATCTCTCTCTCTCTCTCTCTCTCTCTCTGGGTGCATGGGCTTCTTTGTCACAAACGAAAATCTTTTGTCACATAAATGAGTCTTTTATGTTTGTCACTGCTCTTAATCATTTTAGTTTAGTAGTAATGCATAGTCTTCATCTGCCGTTTTAAAACCCGCATATAGAATAATTTCCGATTGGCGTAATTGAATTTTGCTCATCAGAAATTTTGCTTCTTCGCTGCGAAACAATGCAATGATCCGTGGCCAGTTTCGACATGGTTCTGCTGATGACGGGTGCCTATAGAAAAACCTCTGTACTTTCCTCGATATGATGCTTTCCTTATAACAAAAACTGAAATTTTTATAAAGTTTTTGGATGTACACGTCAGAAAGATTTTGGATAATACATGTATATTTTGTATGTAAGATTATGCACATGCACATTCGGGGAGTTGGAAAACACGCATGCACATTCGGGGAGTTGGAAAACACACATATATTCTGGAAATTGGATACTGAGTATATATACTGAAAGTTGGATAATAACAAGTTTATAGTATGTATTGTATGATTGCCCTTTTATTCCAATCTAATAAATTGTACACCTGTGAACTATAGAACTACGAGTATAACAATAATTATCAAGTGCCTTTTACGATTCGGAGGTTGGCGGCCAATACGGATTGTATTTCCCCTCGCACTGATAAAACCATCTATTCTTAGTCCAAACCTTTAAATCGTCTTCCCAACATTTTCTTTTCTGCCTCTAGGTCTCTTCCTCTATTAGAATTACATCTCTAATACTAATATATATATCATCATCATCATATTCAACCATTATCTATCCACTGCTGGATGAAGGTCTCTCCAAATGCTTTCCACACAAGTCTATCCTGGGCCATTCGTTTCCACGTCACCCCAACCTCTTTTCTTATTTCATCCACCCATCTAGTTTGAGGACGTTTTCTAGGTCTTCGGTGGTCTCTTGGAATCCAGTTCAGAATTTCTGTTGTCCATCGTTGATCAGTTCTTCTTGCAATATGCCCAGCCCATCGCCATTTCAGCCCTTTTACTTTAACAATGATGTCCTCTACTCTAGTTTGCTCTCTCACCCAAGTGTTCCTTTTTCGATCTCTCCTAGTTATTCCAAGCATGCACCTCTCCATGCTCCTTTGTCTGTAACTTTCGTATTGCTCCAACTGTTAGACTCCATGTCTCTGATCCATAAGAGAGGACTGGCAATACACACTGGTTGAAGACTTTTCTTTTTAGACACAAAGGCAATTTCCCCTTCAGGATAAAACTGTTTCTTCCAAATGCACTCCAGCCAAGTTTAATACGTCTGTTGAGTTCTTTCATAATGTTGCCATCCATTGAAATCAGCTGGCCAAGGTAAATATATGAATCAGCAATTTCTAGCTCAGTGTTGTCAACTTGTATTTTTGTTTCCTCTACAAAATTATTGAACATGATCTTAGTTTTTTGTAGGTTCATCTTGAGTCCAACTTCTTCACTTCTAGTTGAGAGCTCTTGTACCATGTCTTGGAGTTCTAATGGGTCCGTTGAAAAAATAACAATGTCATCAGCAAACCGCAGATGATTTAAATATTCACCATTTATTTTTATTCCCTTGTTATTCCAATTTATCAGCTGAAAAATCATCTGTAAAGCAGAAGTAAAAAGTTTTGGAGAAATGGTATCTCCCTGCCTCACCCCTTTGCCAAGTTTGATAGTTTTGGTATCTTTATGTAACCGAAATTTTGCACTTGCATTTTTATACACACGTTTCACCATGTCAATGTACACATCCTCAATGTCTGTTGATCTTAAAGAGTTGATGACTGCTGATGTTTTTATAGAGTCAAAGGCCTTCTCATAGTCAATAAATGCAACACACAATGGAAGTTCATATTCATGTGTTCTTTCAATTAATTCTCTTAATACTTAGTATCATTCACATATATATATATATTTTATATAAAGAAGACTTTTATTCTACTTTCTGTCTACTTCCCTAATAGGAAGATATATGGTAAACTTTTACTTTTATCCGGCAGTTCTTTCTTGTTTCCTGAATGTCCATTAATACACCATTGTTCTTCTTATATTCTCTTAATTCTTAACATCATACAATTTTATATTTTTCTTGTTTTTCTGAAATTCCCGTGGGGTTTTGCTTTATAAAAGAAGCTTTGTCGTATGTATCCCAGGTAAAAAGGTGGTGGCCTACGCATCGTCCGTGTTTAAATTTCGTACCTAAAACCGCTGTCTTTATTAGGAACAATTTGGTTCCCAGCGGACTATTGACAAAGAGCTGTTTACTTCTTATAATGAAGTAACCGAAACTGTTACCGGGTTAATTAACATGTTTTTTAAAGTAGCTGCTAATTTATATTAATAGGACGATAGCATGTTTACCATTGAACAATGAACATGGATTTACAATACCAGGAAGGTCGCATATTTATACTTGCATAACATATTTGTGACTTTGTGTGCTAGTGTTCGTGAATGAATTTGTATAAAAACAATCCGTTAAAATAATATTTCATATAGAAATATTCTTTATGTATCATTAAGAGTATTTGAGTCATTAAGAGCAATTTCAATAGTTTAAATTTCATGAAAGATTCCATTTTCTGAAGGGAGAATGAAGTCGTCAGAGATATTTTCCTCTAGAAGGAATCTCGACTTGGTTGAGGGAATATTATTGCCTTTGAGTAGGGATTTTTTCTTGGGATCACGTTTCGGTCAGAGAAGAAAAAAGTCGGAATAAGTCGTCCTGGATTTTTCCGGATGCTCCTTTTCTTTCCTTTTGAAGCTTTCTGGGAGGGTCGTGAGCTTTCTGGGAGGGTCGTGAGCTTTCTAGTCACGTCCGCCGATCAGGCCGACGATTGCCTGGTCATCTCACTGGCCAGCTTGCGTCTGTGATCGTGTCCCCCGCATTCGGATAGACTGGGGATGTTTTTTATCCTGCTCTCGTTTCTATTATTTAAAAAAGGGAAAAGGATGTCTTTTGTTTCCAAACACAACAAAATGAAAAGATTTACACTATTTTAAATCAAAACTTTGGATTATTTGCTGAAATACACATTGAAAAGGCCATACTCTATCAAACAAAAATTAAATGTGTTAGGATTTTAACCACCATTTCCTGTTTCACAATAACTTTTGCTGTATTTAAGATAATTTGACGTAGCATTACGCAGATTAGATTTATAAGCAAAGAACAA
>QLNU02003225.1:52167903-52193243 GCA_006491805.2 Dysdera silvatica | reverse complement strand
TTGGCCGTAACTTTATACCCAACTAACACCTTCATAACGAAATACGGCCGTAGTGTGGAATATGAGGAAGATTTACAGCCTGAAGATATAATCCTCCTTTCGCTGTGAACATCCCTTCTGCTTTTGAAGTGTATATCATCCGCTTTTATGAGGGAGCTTTCCGCTCGTTTGCAACAGGGTTCCGGGCGCATTATATGGTCTTCAAAGAATTTTTACCAGAGTTCACTCCACACCAATACTATACTCAAAGAAAAGTTCTCCATTTTAGTGGCTGCAATGGTATTTTCGTGTCTTATTAAGCTACGACAAGTGATTTATTCTTATTTAAAGCATTTTTTTGAAGTTAGGAAATTCTGTTCATTGAATTGGCCTTTCTTATGTGCAGTCACACGTTACAGTCTAACGTTCGAGGCCTTTTATACGTCGAGGAAAAAAGTTATAGCCATTTTCGAAAATAAATTTCAATAAAAATTTTTACATTTCCGTCAGAACCATTGTTAAAATTGCCTATAATCGCGGCAAAGATAACGTGGTGTAGTGAAAAGGCGTAGAGCAGTATTATTCCGCTAGTGCGATGTAGTTCTACCTTTCTTACGTTGACAGAGTTAAGGGTCAATCCATCTCAAGTCGTCCAATTATAAAAATCCTGGTTGCTCGACCATTTTTAAACTTTTTTAATTTTTTGTCAGCTATTACCCCTATATACCAATAGTTCAAAACCATTAATGTTTTTTCTTTACTCACTTCCGTTTTAAAATAGCGGCCATCTTTATACCAAAACTAACAGCGATTTTTGTGTTCATGGGCATTTACGCAACTGCAAATATTTACAGATTGGGAGGCAGTAGAGCTCTAAGACAAAAAACATTGTTCTGAACAAAGTTTGTACTACATTTTTGTTATTATACATTGATTACCTTATTTCAATTTTTAATGGCGAAAAAGCGAGCTCATTTAAGGCAAAATATTTGGAAAATTGTGATTTTTTGGGAGTCGATATCTCAGCTTGGAAAGAAAGCTGGGATTTGATTTTTTTGAGCCTGATATATATGTGATAGTACTTTGTTTTAAAATCAATCCGAAGTTTGAGATTCAAATCCTGCGTTTTCGTGATGCTTTGAAAATGAGATTTTCTCAAGATTTTACGAAATTTAGGCTTAAATATCTCTGGTTGGCAAAACAGAAAAAATCTCATTTTTGTCACAAATCAAGCTCCATATAATGCTAAGCTATCATGAGGATTTCAAGTTTGAGATTAAAGTGGAAGTATAATTTATATATGAAAGAACTTCCAAGATCAATACATTTTCGTGCCAGTCATATGCAACAAAATGATTACTCTAGTCCTCCGCATTCCAATTTTTTCTTTCTTTTTTTTTTTTCTTCCTGTCTATCAATAGGAAACACTATCCACTGCAGTTAGCCAATTTCCTGAAATTGTAGAATGAAATGAGTTCTATGGCTGGTAGTGCTGTGAGATCAAAATGGAATCTGTTACATGTGAATGGCCAATACTTAAAAAGAAATCTAGCTATTGTTTTAGCTAAAAGTTTTTTCTTAAATTCAATTCTTGGCTCAATGCAAGGTCTAGATATAATACTAAGCTCTTATGAAAATAGTAAAGATGAAACGACACACTGCGCAAAATATTAAATAAAATAAAACACATTATCACAGTTTAAATACATACAATGGTTTATAGCTATTTCGGAAGCGCATTTAGGCTACCTTCTTAATTATAGATACCTAAAATGGGTGATCCTCTTTCACCCGTTTTATGTGATATTTACATGCATTATGTCGAAGAGGATATTCTCAATCGCATACCATTTAAACTGTGGATTAGATATGTGGATGACACATTCGCTATCCTTCCAAACGATTGTTCAGATCTCTCTACAATTCTCACCACCTTAAATTCCGTCAACCCTCACATACAATTCACTTTGGAAGAAGAAAACAACGGTTCATTGCCTTTCCTGGACGTTTTGGTACATAGATCGCCGTCCGGGTTCCAAACCAGCGTATATCGGAAACATTTTGCTGTTAGCCTCCCGCCGCATGCTGCTTCCGCCCATCCACAAAATTAGACGATAAGCACGTTCTACAGGTTTGGTCTCATGTACTCTAAAATTGTCATCATCTGAAGAATTACTCAAGATTGAACTTAACCATATTCTTGACATCGCTCGAGATCGTGGTTACAATCCTACCATTATTGACGACGCTTTGAAGAAACTCACTAGACCTAAGCTGTGCAGTACACTCTTGATTGATTCCTCTCCTTGTAATTTTATCAGCATTCCTTTCGTTCCACGAATTTCTTCAAAAATTGCTTCCATCCTCCGTAAATTTAATTTCAAGGTCACTTTTACTCCAATCAATAAACTCGGTTATTCCAAACTCAAGGATATTATTCCTGATTGCAATTATTTTGGAATTTACTCCATTCCATGCCAGTGTAATCGTGTTTATATTGGTCAAACACGTCGGGCCCTTCGATTTCGTCTTAAAGAGCATGAAGCCTACGTGCGTAAACAACAACTGGAAAAATCTGCTTTGGCCAAACACGCCTGGGAAGCTGGCCACAAATTTTCTTTCGACAAGGCCCATCTAATAGAGAAAGTTTCTTCACCAGCCGACCTCAATTTCTTTGAAGCCTTCCATATTCTTTCGCATTCCTCTTCTACTGTTAACGATCAGCTTCCGTTCAATTCCATGTCCTCTATTTGGAGAAACTTCATTCGTCCCATAGCAAAAGACGCGGCTACGGACCCACAACTGGTTTACCCGAACTAATTTTGGACTAGCAATTTGGCATCGATAGTTTTTCTAGCACGTGTGCCACATTAGTGTAACTAGGGTTCTGAAGAAGGAAGCCTAAACGCGCTTCCGAAATAGCTATAAACCATCGTATTTATTTTAACTGTGTTAATGTGTTTTATTTTATTTAATATTGTGCTTATCCGTGCTTATTGATTTCTTGTTTGAAATAAATATTCTCTTCAATTTTTGGTCTAATTTTAAAATTGGGTTATGTTTTAGTGATTGATTCTCTAATCACAGATGGATAGATATAATGCTTATAATATATTAATATGCATTTTATGGTACAAACATTATGTTGTGGTACAATATATGTTAATCTATATTTTCGTAGGAAATGTACATGTAATATAAGGTAAGTTTAACATATCGACAGCAGTAAAAAAATATGTTGACAAAAATGTCTCTTCATCTATAAACTATCCTGATTTTAAGAACTAAAAGTGAAACAAATTTGGTAATAAGAAATATGCATTAATTTAAAATTAAATTTACGAAATCGGGAAACCACTGGGAATTCTTTCAATTTCAATCTAAATTATGAAAATTTAAGAACGCCATCCTGTAAGACAAAATTATGTAAATTCCAATACATTTAAGAGAGGCAATTCAAATGTCCATTTCCATAAATTTTTGTCACCTCATGGTAAACTAATTTGGAGCCATGTTAACAAATCGCATAAGGAATTTTTGATTAAAAACATAATTTTAAAAAAAAATTTGCATTAAGAAATTTAGTATAAGAGAAAAGAAAGTAAACAAATTTTGAACTTCTTTTTTAGGAAATAAGCAAAATGATAATCATAACATGAATAAAACTGGATAATACAGATAATGAAAATATGCAATCTCTACGAATTTTGAGCTTTTAAATACAGTGCCAATAAAATTTCTCTTTTGGTTCTTGTTCAGGACAGGCACGTATGGTTATGTATAAAAGAATCAGCCCATGACTTTTCTGCGAAATTATTATATGAAAAGCAATCATTAGAATTCTAGGTGAATAATATCATGCATTTGAATTTTGCGTTTATAGTATCATATATTCTGGACCTAATTCCAAACACGCGTATTTGAAAAAAGGGTTTTTGCTCATTTTGTTGTAAGTTAATAATTTCCATGATGTCGATTCGACATAAACTCTTGCTGTTTTCAGTATATAACCATCTTCCTGACATCCTTAAGTCTAGAAATCTCTGTAACAGATAGTAATCTCGCCAGTTGGCAAAGTGATTATTAACCCTCTCTTTATCTTTAATTATGTCTGTTTTCACTTATGCATGTTTTTCAGTTATGTCTGTTTTTCACTTATGAATGTTTTTAAATTATGCCTCTTTTCTAATTATGTATATTTTAAATTATATCTGCTTTTCAATTATACCTTTTTTTTTTAAGTCTGCCGGTTTTTCAATTATGTTTTTTAATTATGCCTGAGTTTTGATTATGGAAATTTATTCAAAACTGTATTTTCTGTAATTTGTAAATATTTTTACAAATTCATTTGCTAAGTTGTAATATTAAATTTCATTCGAATGGTTATATTATCATTTTACGTCTCTTTAATATTGCAAATTTTATTTAAATTTGAATTTACTTATAAATGCTAATAATAAATTTAACTATACATATTCTTTCTTAAATTATTCATAGCTTCTTATATTAGAAATACCATATAAATCCCTCTGTAGGTTGTTTTTGTTTTTGCGTTCTAAATTGATTGGAAAAATACTTTTTTTCTTGAATTTTAATTTTATTTTAAATTACACTTTTCTCTAAAAATCCAGTTCTTTTCCAAATAAAAATTCTCTTGAATCAAACGATTCTTCTGCGTTTTCGTGAATGTTGAATTAATATATTGAATTCTTTGTAGCAAAATGGTTGCATTTTTTACATTTATACTCTCTTTTCCGTTTCCAATCCCTAATAAAATTTGCTATACGCGTGGATTTTGGTACGGGAGGTCGCGTTAAGCCATTGACTCTGCGATCCGTGTTCAGCTTAACACTATGTTAAGCAGCTCGTCCAAAGACAGTTTCCATTTTCCCTTTTTATTCATTTTGAAGTGGATAATTGATATCCATGTTTTTGCTTACCCAAAAAATAAAATCTCGATGTACTTTAAAATTTTGCCCAAAACTTAAATTAGTTTTCTTACACATTTACTACAGCACTTTTAGCATAAAAACTCCCTCTCTCTGAACCTGGGGAGAAAGCAGTTCTAACCACTTTCCTCTCTCCTTTTTTTTTTTTTTTAATTTATTTCTTCTTAGGTGGACCCCCCAAGGTGTCGCGGAGAATTTCCCCGGAACACTTTTCTTCGTCAAAACATGAGAGGTAATTAATCACAAGCTCCTATTTGCTGTTCCCGCGGTTGCTTTATGCTGGACGTCATCATTCCATACAAGAAATTGGAAACAGTTTGTCACCCAGTGATAGATTACACGATGCCCGCGAATTCTATTTGGAAGAGTGCGCGTACTTGATAAGCTTGTCTGCCACACTGGATAAATGTGAAACAATTCCCAAAGTGATGCCAAGGAACAGGAATGGCTTTTTTTCTCGAATTTGGTTTCTTAGTTTCGGGATGAGAAAACAAAACGTTCGAACAAGCATTACGCATTTAGTAGAAACTTAGAGTAGAGGTTACCGACATTTTTCACATGCTTTTCCTTCCCAGACGTTTACAAAACGAAAATGAATGGCGACTGGTATTTACAGCAAAATACCTTGAACAAAAGTAGAAGAAAAACAGGGGTTAAGTAGCAGGGAAACAAAAGTATCCAATGAATTATCTATCGGCCAAACTACAAACTTTTATTGGGTATAAAAGTCGCCATTTCTTATGATGATTGGCCTCTTCAAGAGCAGGAAGGGATAACATTTTTCTCCGTTGAACAAATGGATGCACATATTCACACATTTATATATGTGCGTCCTTACCTATGTAGCATGTATATGTTTGTACACATAGACACATAGACCGGCTGCAACTGTAATTACGAATGACACATATAGCACGTAATATATATCCATCATTTCCAATCATAGATGCAGAAACCTACAATTGCATAAGCACCGCGTAATTATCGTGTTCGGTTAATTGGTGTTTATAAATGAATTATCGAATATCCCGTGTGTTGTGTGATAATATAAAATTAATTTATTTATGCCGTGCGACAATATAAATAAAAGAGTTTTGTTGATATATTTACAAGGGATCATATTGCCATTATAATGGAGTGGAAATATATTAAGGACTAAGATATAGTACTGACTGGAATATAGTACGGACTGAAATATCCTAAGGACTAGTTGTGGCTCGTCCATTGGTGCACATGTCACATGAACCCCCGAAGGGGAATTACGAAAAAAAAGTAGGATATAGCAAGTTAAGTAAATTAAAATATCAAACACGCAGTATGAATTTGTAATGTCTAAAATACGAAAGTTATTAATATTGCGTTTAAGTCGATTATTGATTTATTGGATTGGTGACGTTATTAACCGGCATATAGGAAGCAGAGCATTATGTCTGTCACGTGTATTATTGGAAAACTGACCTGGAAAAACAGTTTAGTACTGAAGGTATTGGTGGGTGTTAGATATTCACTGCTTACGGCTCTACCGTTCGCTCAGTCTTCGTTCTGCAGGAGATAGTACGCGATTGTCTTTATCTAGTTTCTTTTTCATCCGGGCTCTCACTTCGTTTGCTACTTGGTATACTCTAAATCATTCCCGAAATTTAAATTTTAGACTTTGAAAATAAAACTTCTACAAGTACAACGTATTTGAATGCGACGTACAGGTATATGCAACTACGACTCTAAAATTCCCGGAAAACGTCGCGGAAATTCGCGCCTCAATAAAATTACTGCCAAATGATGAAGTCTGATTGACAATGATTTTGAAATAGTGTTGAGTTTTCACCACGTCGGGCCTCTTAAAGCAATCGGGATCTAGGAATTTTTCTTGTTTGTTCATGCCATAATCCGGCCCCACTAGCAGCGTACAGTTTTCAAAATTATTGGGGGCAGGGGCCAAGCACATATTATGTACATTTATTTGTACGTTGCTATAAATTTAAAATTGCAATTTATTTTAAAACTTTGAGGGCTTTCTGGACCCATGCGCATCAGTGTACGGTACTCTGAGTGAGAGAGAAAGAGAGAGAGGGGGGAAAGAGGATGAAGTAAAAGTTTATCAGGATAACGCCATCTTGTTTCAAGCAGACAAACTGGGCATGAAAATGGAGATTGAAAGATTGATAAATAAATTTTAACCATTGTGCAATTTTTTTTAGCAATTTCGGTCTTGATGAAATTTTTTAATTTTTCATCGTTTATTTAAAATCCTTTTTCGAACTCACACTGTACATCTTTTGTCTCCTCTGGATAAATCTATATGTGTCATAAACGTACTGGCTGAAAATCGTCATTTTATAACGTCGAAATTATGTTTTAAATCAAATTCCCTTGCGTATCATTCGACACATGTTAATTAATACACACATGTTAATTAATGCACACAAGTAGATATTAATAATAGGAATAAAAGCGTAATTAATTAATAGTAAATAAATCTTTATTGCGGGCAACTTATCCGTAATGAAGCCTTATATTCGCACCCAGAGGGAAGTTTAAGCCACGTCTGTAGGTCAATGTGTAAGAACATTTGTCTGCTTGACAAGAGGTTGTGGATTCTGGTCCGAGAAATCATTAACTGCTTCTTGAGTGATTTTATCATCCGATATTACTACATCGTCATCTGTGTGATAAGAACTGTTTACTTGAACAAACACCTCTAACTTCCAGTGCAATTTTAGTTTGTGTAAATATGCTATTTATTATCTTATTGTATGCTATATTTAGTCAAAAAAAAAAGACAATTCTTGAAGCACATTTTCAGCTTAACAATGGGAAAGGAAACTCTTTTAAACAGAGTATATCATTCTCCGTATTTCTTTTGCTACTTCCCAAATTTGAATTAGTAAGATGAGATCTTTTCAATTCCTCTCGGTCTTAGCTTACGTAAATATTTTCGTCCAAAGCTAATTTGGAAATAAAATTAATCCATACTAATTGCGACGCAATAAAAATTCATTATTTTTCAGAAATCTCTCGTTTTAATACTTTTTAATTTCCGTGAAGCAAGCAGCTCGCTACGTAACTCTCCGAATTGTTGTATCTTGTATGGCTTTTTCATAATAGGATAATTTTTCCTCTCGAGTTTGAATAAAAGGCATAAATGTACCCGCTTCTGCATATTTTAAGTAATTATTAAGGTTTCGTAAGTATATACCACATATTCTTTTATATAAATAATATATTTGATTTATAAATGACATATTTAATATAAAGGTGTAAAGTATATTTCATTATTATATGTATAACCTTTTCGTTTATGTATAACATAACATATATATATGTTATATATGTATTTTCATTAATATATAACACACATATTTTATTTATAAAATAGTTTATCTATAACTAACAAGTATTCATTCTATAAATAACTCATTTTTATATACTTCATGAAATTCATTAAAATTCATTAAAATATCAATTAAATTCACATCATGCGTAGATCAAAGAATGATTATATTAATATACCTATCATCCTCCCTTCACGCTGACATGAATAGCGTACTTTAAAGAAATAATGCCATTACATTAACTGCTACACATTAATACCTCCATTTCTAGACAGTTCCGAAATCTAGGAAATTTCGAAGTTGTTTCAAAGTTCAATTTCGAAGTAACTAGAAAATTTCCTTTCTTGTAAATGGAATTTATTTCAGTAGAACTTTCAAATGTGAAGACTGTTCTTCAAATCTGGCAACGAAATACGAATCGATGATGCGGGTCATCGATAACGATGAAAATGCGAGCCTCCTTCATCGTAATCGATAACTTAGAATCAACGAGAGATGGCCCCGCAGGGGGACAACGCTACACTTGTGTGTGCCCCCTAACACGGATGGGTGTAGGGAAGAACGGAAGACTGCCACATTTGATGAGAACCGATACTGGGCCCCTACCCCACTGCCCTCCGCATCCATACATATGGAGAGGCACCTGATAAATATACCTGCCCGATGCACTCTTCCGGGATCGGAAATGGGAGAAATTTCTTTCCTTGGTGGATCAGGAGAGAGTGAAGCTGGTGCCTGGCTCCTTCCAGGAGATTGCAAACAATGAGTACGGTAATAAAGGGCAAAATAAACCATGGCACTGAGAAAATGCACGTCAGGTTGCGGATCGATAGGTGCTTATTCGCCCAGATTTAGGTAGATTCCGATTTTACAAGATAAAAAAAAAGGCTTTTGATTTACACCGTTTGTATCATTTGGGTATTTTGACTTTCCGTCTGTAAACAAGGAAGTATTGTTCTAAAGACGGGTTTTAGATAGTTGTAAATGGTATCCAAATGAGACTGAGGAAATGTTTGTTCAAAGTACTTTTATTTTAGTAGTTCTTGAAAATTGCGGGATGCAAAGAACAAAGGAAGAATTGTCATGCATTTGGAGGAGTCTCTTGGGAATTATAAGGAGAATTTGTTTGTATTTCATGATTCAAGGGCGACTAAGACGCTGATGTGCCGGGACTTGCAGCTGTCCCAAAAGTTCGAAACTCTTTCGTCTATAGCAGGAATCGGAAAAGTTTGAGGATATTGTCCCAGCAAAGTAATACCGCAGAATCATTTCGTGTATCAGCGAACTACTCATCAAAATGTGCCACTCATAAAATCATGACAGTTTATGTTACCATTTATTTATTAATGCAATTTAAGTAAATCTGTTTATATGCTTCTAACTCATTAAAATAATTGCTTTTCTTGAAAATGGTTGGTTGAACTGTATGGCGCAAGGCTATTAGGGGTCGTTCTGCACCAAAAGAAGCATCTTCTTGAAAATTTCCTTGTACATCTGATGTATGATTTATAATAGTTTATCAGCAAGTAGTATGATTCTTCTTCTGCATAAACTATATTTTATTGTTAAAGGGTTTAAAAACCACATATTATATACGAGTTTTTGCTTCTTCGCAGACGATTTTTGTTTTCCAATATTAATTATTCGAAATGCTACTATTATGACGAAAAAATCTGAGTGATAATGGAGAAGTTGAGGCGCGAAAAAAATGAAGATTTGGAGAGATAAGTAAGGATCGTTCCAGAAGTCAGTCGATCTGGCTACAAATTTACAATTTTACACATCTCTTCTGAGAATATTTAACCTTCGGGTGTGAAAGCAGAAATGGATTTTGTTTGAAAAGAATAGAACGCATTTTTGGAATTTTAAAAATTATACTCAATTTTTTTAATCATTTCTCTTATCACTAAAAATTCGCCATGCGCAGCATCTGTGTCACAGATTACCGACCCATTTTCTGTAGAATTAAACTGCAGATTATGGCTTGCTTAAAAAAATCGTCAGCGATATGTACATACCAAAATCAACGTTGAATTATTAGTAAAAATTATATATAAAGTAAAAATACGCAGACAGGGAGTCGTCAGAGTAGTATCTCAGTAGCTCCGCAGGTAAGGTTCATGGGTTCTGAACCAGCGGTCACCAAGACGAGTCCAGTTTAACATACACACATACGAAAACGCTACTTTTGTCTTCCTGGCAGCATTTTTCTTTCCACAGAATTCAGATCCATAGAGAAATCTACCTCTTTTTCTTGTCAACGTTATTGGATGCTAGAAGAGAATATCGTGGCAATCTAAAGCTTTATATTCGCTTCCGGTTCTAACCCAAAGTTTGAAATCAGTTAAGAGAGATACATGTCTGCTCTTATATTTCTATAACTTTTATGCTACTCAAGTTACAGAGTAGCAATATATAAGCGCCCTAATAAGAAACTGCAAGATCGCAAACACTACTGTATATAATTTATTCAAATTTTGCGGTTAAACAATGGGAATAACCGAAATTTTTTTACCCCTGCTGATGTTTTTGTGTTTATATCTTTGCAAAATTTGGCGAAAACGTCAAGATATTCAATACCTGAGCGTATGTTCACTGTAAAATAGTTTTACGAAAACAAAAGAAGATTTTTATCGGTGTGACTTGTTTTTGTGGAGAAATCTGAATGGTTAAAGGTATTACAATAATCCCAAAGTAGTTTCTGAGTTAAAGATTGCAATTAAAACACAAATTGAAGAAATTGATGCGCCAACACGTTATCGAGTACTTCAAAATTTTGATATGCGCTTGCGTCATGCAATTGAGTGTAATCAGGGGCGCCGACAGCCAAGGCGGGCCATGACCCCTTCCAGGACAGTGGCATAGATTTTTTTTGGGGGGGAGGGGGTTGAATCCCCAAATGAACAAAAAATTTGAAATAAGAACGCATTTTTTTTTGTATTTAACTATTACTTAATTATTTTAAGACATAACTGTTCAAATAAGAAAGCAACGTTAGCTACTGTTATTATTTTTTTCAATAATCGAGAAAGGCTAATGAAGAATAATTAAAAAACTGTACATTAAAAGTGTACAAAATCTTATTAATCTGGATTTAGAGAACAATTTTTCTGGCCTTCCGATTAGCAAAACTAGTTTGGCAGGGCCGGGCCACCCACGGAACCTGTCCTCGCCTGCGCAGACCCCGAAATTTCATCCAGACACCTGGGCTGCAGCCTCTGCCACCCGCTTCTTGTCGGCCCTGCGCGTAATAGAAGACATATCGAGCATGTAATTTATCGAATTTATAATATATATATATATTATCTGTAATTGGTATAAAAAATTTTTAATAACTTGCATTTTTTAACCTTTTTTGGGGGCGATTTTTTTCCGTCACCCTGTATGTATCACTAAATATTGTATATTGGGGTTAAATAAAATATTATCATTATTATTATTATCAATAACAATCCCCACTAGCAAACTGCCCATTCAAGGCTCTTTGGGTCAACCACCTGTGGTAATTATGATGTCTCTGAGAAGAGCAATGGTATCTTGATTTGTAATAGCAGGCCGAAGAGCTCTCCAGTATAAGCCCTAGAGCCCAGTTGCGTAGCAGTTTAAAAATGGTGAGGGCTCAAGTGGTTTTAAGGAAGATTATGAGATGAAATGTGAGAAAATAAAGTGTTTTGATGTCCAATAAGGGCTTGAGCCCACCTTTTAGTGTGCTACTGTTTGAACGTGTGTGAACTCTCCCCCCCACACCACGAACAGAAATTTTAGAAATCGGATTAAAATTTGTAAATGGTGCATAAAAGCACACACGTCACTACGTAACTGTAATCGAATTATAACAATATACTCATATAACATTGTTTTACGATGACTATTATCGATAAAATTTGGTGAAATGTGTTGCTGGCCATCATTGATGCTTCATTCTAATCTTCGCAAATAAGCATATTCCCGCACAGACCAGAGTAAAGTTTTAAGGATCAAAACACTGGAACAGACGTGGGGAGCATATTATTAAACGAATATCAATATCCCCTTCTGATCCAGATATCCAAATGCTTTTATCTCGGTATGATATTACAAAAATTTCTGCTAGATCTTCTTTTAGAGGGATATATTTATACTATTTTAAAAAAAGGTTAAAAGTTTTTTCTTACCACAAGAAGTAAACTACTTCAATGGTTATTAAATAATAAAATACATAATATAAATATGGCAATTTTTATATTATAAGCAATACGGATTACGATTGCAAATTTAGGGCAGTGTGGGCTCTGTCAGACCCTTGTCTTAACCCATTATTGCCCAGGTAGTTATCACTATGTTCATATTGTGTTATGAATGAATTTTCAATATATATGTTCTACCATAATCACTATTTCGTCTAGTAATATTATTGCCATATATTGACCACCCGAAATAAAGCTTTTAAAAAAGTATTGAAGCTTAAAACTTATAAAAAATAACTGGGAAAGACAAATAATGCCAAAGGATGTTTGATCAAAATTACATTTTCTTCTTTGACCTCTGAGGGGATTTGACTGTATGGCCAGATCTGTTCTATTTTTTCTCTTAAAAGTGGAAATTCCTTTACAGCAGATGACACTGCATGGACTTTAAAGATGTTCAAGGAGTAAATGTGTAAGAAGATCCAAATTCCTACCAGCATCTTCCTTTGGGTGATGGAGAGTCGGAGATCAATTTTAGATAAAGGACCAAAAGCCACATCTCCCAGGATTTGAGTATCCCATAAAACGAAATCCTTGGAAATTAGGTTGTTCCCAGAATCAGAACATTGTCACCGTTCTTTTAAAAATTTCACATATTCGCCTCTACAGGGACCTGTTCAAGAAGCACATTTCAAGATTGTTACAATATAGAATTGTCCGTCCTGCTGAAGAACACTTGATTGACAAAGTCAGTTACAAGCTTGAATAAACTTAACTTTATGGACGCATTTTCCAAATCACCGTCAGCTAATCGTAAATTCAAAGAAAAACATTGGGTTTCAAAGCAGATATTGAAACTAAAATGTGTTGATGACTGTTATCGGTCGTTGGAGTAACAACTCTCATTTGACTTGCAATTTTTGGGCGGAGGCTGGCAAAGGATAATAAGAGAAATACTTCAAATATGTTAATCGGCAAATATATTCAGTAACATCTGGTCAAAAATGCACATTTTATGTTCAGATCCAGCTGTTTTAATACCAATAATAATTGATAATGGTAATATTTGTACATATTTATTATATGTAATTTGAAACGTCCTTGTTTTACCTAATTTATTACTGTTTAATTTTAAATTCTCTATTTCTGTCCGCAATTTGCCAATGTCATTGTTAAATTCGTTGTCTTCACATATAAAGGATGTCCGCTAATGGGCGAAAAAAGTATGTATTGAGATTCCCTGAAGAATTATGAGAAAAACAATATTAATTCAAAAATGCAGAGAAATCAATATTTTTGGATCTATTGATATTTGAGGTCTAGCTAATCACCATGGTTTCATTTTTAACAATTTTATGCTGAGGTAAAACGAATTGAATAAAACTCGTTTCGGAAAAGGCGTGGTATAAAAGTATTTGATCGTTTTTCAATTCGGTAATTTTACTTTGAAAGAAAACGCTCGTACGATTCTTTTCTTTTTTCAGCCAGTTTGATAGGAGTTTCGTCATATAATTAGTCATATTAGTATGGTAACTCATTGAGATTTCGTTCTTCGCCAAGTATCAATAAACGATATTTTATTTCGGATCTTAAGAGATATCCTGCATATACTACACTTTTTCTCCTCATCTGCAGATTATCCAATACTGTGGTGTCAGTACTTAGTAAAGAATCTTACAGGATTTTTGTCAAACCTCGAGTTGGGGTAATCATCTGACGCCATCAGGTTCGGGACTTCTCCAGCCGGAGCTATCCCCGCACCAGATGACGTCAGATGGGGATTCCCAACATGCGGGTATATAAGCTTAGGACTTTCACGAACTCTTCATTCTGCCTTCACTTGACAAAGGGAGCAGTTGGCTCCCGAAACGTCGTGTTTTTAAACCTTACGCCAGTGTCAAAATATCTCTTCGTTGGTAAAAGATAATAAAAACGAAACTACTGTCTTAACTCTTTAAGGATTCTGGATCATCGAAAAACCGGATATATATATATAAGGCTTCGTATTGGGCCCAAAAATAATGAACTCGTCCAAACCTCCCCTGCTCAACTCTACTGGTTTCGAGTTATTTATTTACAGGCGGGACACCGTGTGGCATTTCGGAACCACAAACTGACAATGGTAGATAATCTCTACCAAGCAATGTAAATAGATGTATCATGTTTCTACCTGAATAGAGTTATTGTATTGACGCATATTTTGCCTTTATGGAACATTTCTAGGGTCTCCACGGCAACAGTGAATGCATTAATGCTACATGCGAATCCACAACAGTGACAATAATGCTACTTAATAATAAACCATCGGACAAACGTAAACTATAGTGCCAAAAATGTGTCTATGCAATGATAACATGATCGCGTATTGTGCTCTTAATGTGGGTTCGACATCCAATGAAATTTTAAAAAAATGCCAGATAGCCTTATCCAATAGCTGAATACTGCAGTTCAAAGGTCCGTTCCCTAGGTCTTAGGAGGTTCGGATTTCCCTGAGAGGCGTATGAATTAAAAAATCATGGGGCGGGTGCTCAAGCTGTTATACGATGGGTGCTGAAGTGGCTTCAAAGTGATGTCGTCCTAGAGAAAACAATGTGTTTTGATATTCAGTGGGGGGCTTGAGCCCCCCTCTTCTACACCACTGAATCCTCGGAGAAATGTAAGTAGATTGAACTATAGTGGCGCACTGGTAACGTATTCATTCATCGTGATATTAATCCAGGTTCTCCTCCCACTGATGTTGTAAAAGCGTTTTTCTACACCGTGGTCCGGGGTGCAGTTTCCTTAGCAGAAGACGTTCGGATTTCTCGGAAACAGCAAGTACTGGCCCAGCGTGATCTTTACTGTTATGGTGCCGTAAAAAAAGACAACATTGTTTTTCAAATCCACAACGGTCAATATAACTAGTAAAATTTGACACTGGTCGGAATATACGAAATACAAATGAAGAAGGTAAAAGACATTTACCATCTGCAAAAATATTCGCAACGTTTCGAGAACTACTGTTCCCTTCATCAAGCGAAAGTGTCAAGGAAGTGTAGGTGTTCGGTATTTATACCCCAACTTTGGTTTTTCCCCCAAAGCTATCCCACAGGCGGGTTTCTCGTTGTGTCTGAACCTTGATTTTCTAAGAAATTTTCCGCACTCGGGAATTCCTCCTTGGCTACATCTAGTTTTCGCCATCTCCCAGCAAAAACATGGTAAGATTCGGGCATAGTTTTTGAGGTGTTCATTACATTACTGCGCATTTGAAAAGTTTCTCAGAACTCCAGAAAAAGTCTACAATAGCGAGAAGTTACATTTTTATGAAGAACTTTTGTACTTTTCCAATCAGGAACATGACCTTTCTCCCAGGCATGTTCTGCCAGAAGATTAGTCATCTCACCTTTCTCCACAGCACGATGATGTTCTTTTTTACATGCACAAATCGTTTTTATCGTCTTGCCAGTGCGCACATTTTCGCCGTCTTTGAGGGCATCTGGTAAGCTTTTCCAATTAATTCATCCATTGAAACTCGATTTCTCACTTTTACTCATAGGTCACGTAAAGTCGATGCAGGTTTATAGTAAGTCTTGATGTCAGATTTCCTAAGAATACGCGCAATCTCCTCAGAAGTCCTCTCCACATATGGCAAAACAATGATTTCCCTAGTCCTTATCTGCCCAACGGGTTCTTTTCATCCGCCATCAGATCTTCGATCTATAAATTTTCTCGGATAGCCATCATCTGTAAGTATTCTCTTTATCTTCCCTACCTCAGTACCTTTCAACAACATCATCAACAACGTTCAACATGCTTAACAATGGGTTGGGGGCAAGCAATGAATATCAGGGTATATATCCGCTAGTAAAGCAAAAACACATTACCCGTTTTAGCTCAATATGCTTTTATTGTCCAAGGACCATATCCTATATACGTCCATAATAATGAAACAAATAAAGCAAAATTGGTAATAACTAGCACAAGGGTGCCGAATCTTTTCATGTTGGAAGACCGCATTAAGTTATAATCGAAGAAGGCCTCATTCATGGAATTTCAATTAGATGTAAGGGCGTAACAATTCAAAAATTATGAGGGCTCAAGTAGTTTTTAAACAGATCATGTGATTTGGTGTTAAATGTAAAAATGTATTTTGCTACCCAATAGGGAAACTTGAGCCTTCTGAGCCGCCTTGACTGAGCTGCTTATTATATATATATATATATATAGCAGAGCCCAGATTATTCGAACGCCGTTTAATCGAAATAGCCAACTATACTTACTATCTAATAGATACCCTTTCAATGCTTTCTATAAAAATGTTCATATCGCTTTCTAATGTACCCCAGCCTTAAGAGCGAAACCAATACAAATTGTAGATATTGGACATATAAAAAAGGATAGGTGTATATTTCTTTATATATTTATAGGGTATATGCAAAGATATCAGACTGATTACAAAACAGTTAACACCTTAATTCATGGGTCTTCAAACTTTTTCAGTCCGAGAGCCAATTTTGCCCATTTTGTTGGCCCGCGGGCCACATCAATGTATCAGTAATGTTAAGACTGAACAAAGGCGAATCTAGGGGCCTCCTTCGCACTCCCTCCCCCCGATCAGCCTTTGTTTATGGTTTTTTTTTTTAAATCTCTACATTTCATTATTTTCGGGCTCGGGAAGGCCTGGGCTCATAAGGCGGATGTAACTGAAGCCGAAACGGACTTTTTTATATTGAAGTTTCAGGTTCGGGCGGGCTCTGGTTCAAATTTACACAAAGTATTTCGGGCCCGGATGGGCTCAGGTTCAAATTTACACAAAGTAGTTCCGGCTCGGGCTTCGAAAACTGATCCCGAATTCACCTCTATTAGACGATTGGGAAGATATTCTTATCTATATATTTACAATAGAATTAAGTGAGTCCTAAGTAGATTTTTTTTTAAATCACTGTTGCACTGCAAATAAATAGGACCACCCCACCAAGTGCTCATCTACGTTAGAAAAGTGAAGTAAAACATGGTTGAAGGAAAATCGCGTGTTACTTTAGTTCTGTAGCGTTTAAGGATGTTATTACGAAATGTGAATAAAGTAAAATACATAAATGTAAGTTTTAAAGGGAACAAAAGGCCTTATTTTTGTGTGAAACAGTTTGCATTATTTCATGAGACGGCGGGCTACATAAAACATGTCGGCGGGCCGCGGGTTGAAGATCCCTGCCTTAATTAAAGCATACGTATACTTTGTAGCTTTCTTTTCTATCAATACATTTGTTTAACCTGTTAACCGGGGAATAAAATTTTGTGAAACTCGTTTCACACTGGGGACTTTTTTTTGGGGGGACATTTTGGTAGTCTTCCGGGGATGACGAAAAATGTTGTCATACCCAGTTAACAGGTTAAGGAGATACTTTTTGTTAAAAATGTGTAATCTTCCGGGCATGACGAAAAATGTCGTTATTCGCATTTTGGTAGTCTTCCTGGTATGACGAAAAATGTCGTCATACCCAGTTAACAGGTTAATGACGTTGTGCAAAATTTGGTTGAATTTCCCACCTCTGGACTACATATGGTACATAAATCATCTATATTTTTAAATAACTTTACTTCCCGATTACGTTATTTAAAAGATATGGATGCCTGCACCATCACTCGCTAACTGTAACCGAAATGCATCATTATCAAAAGCCTAAATAACCTTAGCCCATTACAAGCTATGCTGGTAACGTCCTGCTAATGTTATTGGATGGGAAATCCCTTTAAACATGGTGGAGTAAGCATCTACCGTAACTTGCTATTTCAAAGACAGCATACCATCTAAGAAAATTCCGGGTCTCATAATCGCAACATTTGTTGGTTTTCGTTCAGAGCAAATTACTAAAATGTTTTCGAAGAAGCTCCTTTGGCCCTGCGCGGGCCGAGCACTAATTAAGCGAAGTAATTACGTCGGGGAAAGAAAGCACGAAAATTTTGCTTGAAACCCTATATTTGACCGAAAATAAATCATTCACCGTCACCTTACATCGTCATTGGATAGAAAGATAGAACTGTGCACCAATTAGTTATGGGCAGGGTTTTCTCCTACATGCTATTTCCAAACAATTCCCATTTTTTAATTGATCGATCTGAACGTAAGTCCCTAAAGTCGGATCGTTCGAAAGGAGACGGATCTGGGGGGTGGAGCGAGGGCTGGATTCTGAAACTTATGAAGAAAATGACTATACGCCGCTGTTTACGAACTCTCGAATTTACAAACTTTTAAGGGTTGACATTGGTTCGTAAAAACGAGAGTCTACTGTGTAATTGTTCGTTAATAAAAAAGATCATAAAAATTATTTTGCATGAATTCATGATCTTCAGAAACTGAAAATCAACAAATATAACATTTGCTGAACTGACTCGAATTGAAATGTAAAATCCACTCGTTTTGCCTGAAAAGATTTCTGCATATTATAGTTTCCAATTATTTCTATTATACGTGAGTTTAGAGGTAAAATGTTTCCTAAATTCGGAAAAGCCGTTATATAATTTCAAGTACGTGTCTTCAGTCCTACATTGAAAATAATTGTATATGTATATATATATATATATATATAATCTTCCTCATAGATAATTATTACACTGAAGACGAAAACTGATGCTCCAGTGATTTAAGTGAATGGGAATTAACGCTTATTATAAATTGCCAACAAGATTGTTCATAATTTTTCTAATATATACAATATCACTTTCTAAAATATTATTTTTCTAATATATATGAAAAATAATCTATCCTTCTTAAAATGTACCAGAAGCAGATGAAACTATGTTTCTTCGCTGATTATATTTTTTTCAAGATTTCTTCAAATTTAAATATATTTTATTTCGTATAATAACATTAGTATGCTTTAATGTCTTGTGTAATCAGAATTATTATATAATAACAATTATATAATTGTTATAAAATGTATATTTTTAAATTATTGCGCAATGTGATATTTCATGAACTAATTTTAAAAACTTTCTTGGCAAGTGAAATTTTCAAAAACATTTCTAATCACGACTTTTAGAAATTTATTAACCCTAACCCCAACTAGCTTTTGCAATACAACTCTCTTGCAAAAGCGAGGACAACGGCTTCAATTTTCAGCTCACTTCACGATAAATTAAATGTAAACGTAACATCTCTGTCGCCAGGAAGTCTGGGGTGGATGTAATATTGTGCATGCCTTGCCGTCGCAGGAAATTAGAGAATGACTTGGCAGTTTTCCATGAATTGGCTATTGATACCGAAAACGGCTTGAAAAAAGGGTCAGTTTTTTTGTTTCTAACCGAAACTGTTTTCGAATATTTGTTTCTTATGTATACCAAACCCTTTATATTTTTCTAAATTTTTTTGAATTTCTTCTAAAACACTACATTTTTTAAGAAAAACAGTTTCTGAGAAAAATCGTTAAAGAGCAAAAAAACAAATTGATCCACCAAAGCTTATCTAGAGCCCCAGGTATATACGCCACTGATATATAGTTTGTTTCACCGTGTTCATTTCAGTTCAAAAGACGTCCTTGATCATTGTTTTTTTTTAATGCCATTTAGAAATTTCCACATTTTGTTTAAAAATATCGTCATTTTTTTCATGGTAAATCCGTCATCCGCGAAAGTCCTGTTCGCTAAAAAGATTAAATTTCACATTGGACTTAATGATTATACTAAACAAAATCCATATTTTTCACACCAAGTCCGGATACTCTCTAAATGCCGGCTGCTATAAATGGATCCTTTTGTATATTGTAAGTAATTCTATCTTTTCTCAGGTAATTTTTTAACTACACTCCGTTTTCAAGCATTACTTAAAAAAGCTAAAATCTGCAATACAGCAATACCCAATGGCTTGTATTAGAAGCAATCAATAGTGTCAATTAACTAAAAGCACTACAGTATTATCCAAATTTTGGCTGTGATAATTTTGTTTGGCTTTTATATATTATATCACCTGATTACCAGGGGAAAGGTGTTAATGAGGGTCATAATCCCCACTGCGATGCAATGTTATATATATAGTAAAATATATATATAACATTGCATCGCAGTGGGGATGCAATGTTATATATATAGTAAAATATGGAGATTTATTTCTGCAACCTCCCTTATATGCCTGTAACCCCCTTATGAACTTTCTTAAAGACCTCTCTGCCGCCAAATATAAATTTGTAATAGCATCTCAAAATTACGTATGAGTATTTACTTATCAAACTTGTAAAAAGGGGAGAAAAAATTCTCAAATCTTGAATAATTGTGAAAAGTCTGACCACAAGGTTTCGTTTATAAACCACTAATTCGAGAATACTTCAAAGGAAAAACATAAAACCATTTTTATTAAAATAGGGGACATTTATAAAAAATTACATTTTGGTAGTAAAACTACAAGGAAAAAATTATAATAATATCTGATGGAAAATTCGTATTTTCTCATTTATTGTTATATGGTGTGTTTATATTTCTTCTTTCCAATAAAAGTTACACTTCTATATTCAACGTTATTTTACGAAAAAAATTGTAACCCCCGAAATTAAACCCTGGGCACGGCCTTGTGTAGAGGAGATTTGTGGTGATGAAGATCGAATGAAGTGTCTTCTCCAACTTGTTGTATAAATATTATATTTTCTATGGTTATTTTATTCAATATAATATATATATAAAGAGTTGTATACGATCCAATTGCTACCAGTCGACAAGACTTTTTCATTAAGTCAGTTCTGTCAGAAGCTTTTTAAAAGACACCATTGTAAAATATTTCTCGCCAGACTTACCAGAAGGTCTTGAAAAGCATGCCAAGTACCCATTATTATGGTTATAAATAAGATAATGTTTTCTACCGTTGGTGATTATAATTCAGTAGTTACGTGATCAGACGTTTGCCAAATTTGAATCACCGCACAAAGATGGATTGTAAACAAACTAGGAAAATAAGACAACGCCATGGATTTCAACATATATATTACAGTGGTAGCCCGTGGCGAGATTTAAGGGAAGTTGCGTAAAGATAATTCACCAAACAACATTAATTTAAGGTCTATATTCGCCAAGAAAGTAGCTTTTACCACATTCAGTAAATGTAAAAAAAAATTACAGTAACCTTGAGTTTTGGTGAATTGGCGTCGCACAATTTCCCTTATATATCTCGCTACGTGCAGCCACTGGTATATTACCTTCACCGCCTTCGCTTCTGCTAACTCCACTTTTCCCGTTTTCCTCCTATTTTTTATTTTGTTTCCGCAGTTTGATTACGACCTTTTGGCGGATACTGGCGCGGAAAACAACCCAGTATCTACAATTTTTTGAAAACAGCCCAGTATCTACAATTTTTTGAAAACAGCCCAGTATCTACAATTTTTTGATATCGGCTGATAAATACTTGGTAACCGAATATTTGCGATCAAACAGTGTATATAATAAAAAGAATCAGTGCTTTTATTTGGAATTTGAATATTTGAAAGATAGGATATTTAAACACCGTTTACTATAATGAATGAATATTTTGAAATACGTACGATTTATATTTTATTTTAATAATCATTTTTATTGAGAGGTAGGATTTTGGATTTCAACTTGATTAAAATGATTAAAAATGACATTTCTTCGCAACAACTGCATAATTTGAATTATTAAGTTACACGTTCAGAGATCACACATGCTTGTTAAAATCGCAATTGAATTAAAGTAGATTGCAAATTTAAGACATGTTGAAACTGACAAACAAATCGGGCAAATTGGAGATTTGATTTCTAATTCAATTTCCTCCAAGAAATCAAAATGGATAATGGAATCCTCAACTCACTTCCTAATAGTAAAATTATTCAGTGTCCGTTCAATGTATAAACGATGTTTCATTAAAGAAATCGCTCAGGTGCAAAAAAAATATTTTCATCTACAGGGAATTTACAAAACATCTATAAATATTCATTAATAATAAAGCAATTATGATATTACATACATGAAACAATTACGCCATTCTGTACATAACGTTTAGGGTAGCCTTGCTATATTCACGTTTTAACATATCGCACCAGGGGCCTTCACCTTTAGCGTTTACATTTTTCGGCCCTGTATAACTTCTTCGGAAGCATGCACTTTATTTTTATGGCATCCCTGAACTCTTTCCTTGCTCTTTCTTGCCCTATTTAATTATCATGATAATGATATTTACGTTTTAATTAATTTTTAATCCCATTGATGAGCCCCTGCGGTGGCGCAGTGTGGTAACGCGTTCGCCTAGTACGCCGTTAATCCGGGTTCGACTCCCAACAGTGTACAAAGAACGCTTACTCAGAGATCTCATAAAAAGATCGCACTGCTCACTGTAGTCCGGGGTTTGGTTCCCTAGGCCATAAGAGGTTCGGATTCCTCGGAAAACAGTAGGTCCCGGCGCAGCATGACCATTGTAGTCTTTGAGCCGTAAAACCACAAAACAAACAAACCCATTGATGACTTCGTGGAAGCTGATATTTTATTTATTTCCTTCATAGTGAACTCTTTCATTAATAGGCGCCCCAAGTGGGTGCAAAGAGTTGCACTTGCACCCCCTTGGTTTATGAAAAAAGGGGGAAAAGAGGACTGAATCCATAAGAAACTATAGTCCAACAACATTATTCAATTGGAATTTTTCCTAGATCCACCCCCCTGCATATAATTATGAGCGTGTCCATGCTGTCATTTTCATACTTCGAATTGGCCGGTGTCCTGCCCTTCTCCAGAAATACAGAGCATTGCCTCGGCCATCCTTTCCATGAATTACTGCAAGATTAACAATAAACAACAACACATTTCGGGCCAATAAATATAGTTAATAATATAAAGGGAAAGCAAACCTAACGCAAAAATACATTATTTATAGTTTAAATTATGGAAATACCAATTTTATGTCTTAAGAGTTCGTACCAGTAATTTGTATATTCTGTATTTCTAAAATTTCTCTATGTCCTTACTGAACCAGGGAGTGTCCTTACTGAGCTACATAAGCGTTACTACTAAACTACATAAATATTACTACTAAGCTACATAAGTGTTGCTGCCACATTGGCGTAGGCAGGGGGTGTTAATGGGGATTGTAGCACCCCCCCATTGCAATGAAATTTTGTATATTTAACATAGGAATATGTGAATTGTAGCTCTGTAACCTCCCTCCCCTATAAACTTTCTGCGTACGTCTATGTGCTAATGACTATGTAAGTGCTACTACTGCGTACGGGGGTCGTTTCAAAAGTCCTCAGCCTAACAAAGAAAACGCAGGATTTTTAATTTTTTTAGCACGTAACGTAGTCACCCTGCAATGCAATATGTTCAGAACAACGATTTTCCATGTGATTTTTCCAACTCCTCTAAATAAGCGATTGCCTCAACCTGGAGCTCATAATTTAAAGTGAATCTCCATCCAACGAGCTATTTCTTCAGGTTTGGGAAGAGGAAGTAATCTCTGGGAGCTAAATACATCGAATTCGACGCATGTGGAAGCACTTCTCAGTGTAGATTATAGACTTTTGCAGCAACAACTCACAACATGTGTTGAGGGGCATCATCGTGGTGAAAGCGCACTTTCTTTTTGGCCAGCTGTGGCCATTTAGTCTGAATAGCACCCTGCAATTGGTCCAGTAGTAATGCGTAATATTCCTTTGTGATGATTCTGTATTTTTCCAGGTAGTCTATGAGTACCATACCATACCACGACAATCCCAGAGAGCCGTATCCATGCAGATGGGACCGTTACCACTTCCTATGGTGCATTTTCACCTTGTATCATTCACTCTTTGGACTTCCGCTTTGTTTCTGGCGTGTAATGGTGAATCCATGTTTCATATACTGTTATAAAACTTCAAAAGAATTCGGTGGAAGCGGGTTTAAATAAGTCTAAACATTCTTGAGAAGTGTTCACACGAATGTATTTTGCTTCAACTGGTAACAAACGCGGTATCTATCGAGCGCAAAGTCTTTTCAAACCCAAAACGTGGTGTAAAATAAAGTGAACACGTTCTATTGAGGTATTGTAATGTCAGCAATCTAATGTACCTTCAATCGACGATCACTTAACACGACGTTGTGGATTATTTTTGTGACGATTTCGTCGGTCGTAGCGAGTTTTGCCTGACCCGAGCGTTCATTATCTTGAATGGATATACGGCCATGTTTAAATTTAAAAACCTATTTTTTTACCTTCGCAAACGAATGAGGAGAATCTTTTAAAGTGGAATCTCTTTCTTTTATATCCGTCTGGGGTAAACCTTTAAAACAAAGTACTTAATAATAGCTCGAACTTCAATTTTATCCATTTTCCAGAAGATTCAAAACTTGCTTGCTTTATTAGATCACCATTAACAACCAATTAAATGCACATGCCTGAAATTTCGTAGCATGCCATCTAACGGATTATACTTAATAAATATCATGGTTATTTGGTCATACTACCTCTATCTATATGTCAGACCAAGAACTTTTCAAAATACCAGTATATACCAAGAATCTGGCTATTCGGGAAATAATATGAACCCTGTCTATTTAAACTGCTGGGAGAGAAGATACTCAACTCCAGCGAGCTTCTCGTCTGATGAACAATATATTTGACCAAACCTCCTCCTCCTCTTCTTGGTAATCAATGTCGCTTTTGATTATTGCCCTTAAGGTAATTTACCCCAATTTCTGATCTTCTGATATCTGTTTTTTTTTATTTATGAGATTCTGCAATATTTATGTCCATGACTCATTGCAATATTTATACATACTTATTTCACGTTTTTGTTCTTTTGTACATCTATATTATTCACTTTTACTTATGCTTATATTACATATATTTGAATTTATATAGCTACATACTACTAAAGTAATAATGAATTAAAAATGTATATACTTTTTTACTTTTTATCCATATTTCTTTGCGTTTTCAAGCTTTTTAATCTTTATGCCTAACCTTGATC